>JAIFGZ020000130.1:0-314233 GCA_019925245.2 Oryza australiensis | reverse complement strand
TGCTACGCTAGCCGAAAACAAAAACTTTATACCGCGCAAACCAGAACACTTGCAAGTAAGGGCCGATAGATCGTTACCGATTGAGTATGCAAGGGAAATAGCCAATCAGGACTATCCGATCCGGAATGGGTGGCCGGCCGATGACAACCGATTCCCGCAAGCGACAAAGTCGATTCCCTGGGACAACGGATTCACCAATCTCCGTCGGATTCGCCGATGTCGCGCCGATCCGAGCCGTCCGATTTGCCGCAGCCGCTCGCTCCGATTGCAGCCGATTCATAGCCGATCAACAGCGCGCAACGTAGCAGCGCCTCTACCGGTATCCACACGTCCGGGAACAGAACGCCGAACACCCGTGTGCTAGCACGCGATGCAAGGCTAGGGTTTGGCTCGAAGTGGGGAGGGTTTCCGTGGAGATTGATCTCGCGTAATGCAATTCAATTGATGTGTCGCAGCTCTCTACCCCTCCCTCCTTTATATAGAGTTGGCCGACTGGGACTAGTGGCCGATCAGGACTCTATTTTGAATCGGATCTCATCCGTATCTCATAGAGTTGGCCGCCCACACGTCGTAAGCCCATAGGACTCTATCCGATCGGATCCCTATCCGATCGAGCCGTATCCGAGTCCAACTCGAATGCCTGTTCTTATCCCCTTAAGCGTGCGACCCTGTAGGTTCAGGTATACTTGGTTTCGGCTATAGTCTAACTTAGCCGATCGTCGGCTCGAGTCCAACTCAGCCGACCTGTCAATAGCGGCGCCTAGCAGCACATATTGACACCATAGTATACAAGAATATAATATCGGCTCTGAACCTGTAATGTGTACACAAATCCCTTTGCCTCACGATACCAATTAAGCTATAGGCAAGATGTGTGCCATCCCTTCAATAATCTTAAACCATTCACTCGAACCGTATTGGATTATCTGTCCGGCTGATTGACTCCTCAATCAACTTAGCATGACCATGCATTTCCATAATCCATTACCTCGAGGGCCCAGAAGATATCTCTCCAAAGGAGGGGCAAATTCCATCTTGATCACTCACATCCCACTTCATGTTTCATAGCAAACCCGAAAACTACATTTATAACTACCCGCTACTTTAATAGCGTTTGGTAGTCCCAAAGTAGGCTACTACACATGTTGGAATCCATGGTGATCTCAGGTCTAAGGACTTTGTACCAACACTACCTGAGACCAACTAATGGCACATTAATTCCCCTCGTAGTGTCTCATTGTGGGTCTATCCAACAATGTGTTCTCTAACACATATGTCCATGTTTATTGATTTGGTATCTTCATACCCATGATCTATGAGACATGATCATCAATCAATAAACATGCCGATCTTAGAATCATATTAGTTCCAACAATATGATATATGATCGTGGATCATTTAGAAATAGATTCATACATATAGAGTCTCATAAATAAGTCACGTACTTATTGACCAATACAAGATGTCTATTTCATGGAACCGAATAATACTTTATTCATAAATACATAAACATTGACCATGATATCCAACATCTCCATGTTGCCTCTAGGACACATCACTAACAATCTCCTCACTTGCACTAGTAGTCAATCATGTAAGTATCTACTACCCATTGCTCTTGTGTGCGCCATGTTTCGGCCGAGGAGAGGTTTTGTCGGGCGGGTCGGCTATGTTGAGATCCGTGTGCACTTGGCATATCTTGACATCACCTCCGCCCACTATCTCACGGATGAGATGATATCGTCGAAGTATGTGTTTGACTTCGATGTGACCTCGGCTCCTTGGCTTGCAATGGCTCCACTAGAGATATCACAATAGAGAGACATTGGACCACGCCGTACTAGTCATCACACTAAGCTCGTAAACGAATTTCTTGATCCAAATGACCTCCTTTGCAGCCTTCCTCAAGTAGCAATGTACTCGGCCTCCGTTGTAGAATCAAAGCAACGTATCCGCTTGGAGCTCTTCCAACCGATTGCGCTCCGTTCAGCGTAACACGAACTCATTGCTCATCTATAATCATCCTTGTCCGTTTGGAAGCTAGCACGGTGTAACCACTTACAACGAGCTCTTCTTCACCTCCATAGACTAGGAACATATCCTTAGTTCTTCTCAAGTACTTAAGGATATTCTTTACGGCAGTCCAGTGACCTTCACTCGGATCTCGACGGTAACCGCCGTAGCACTCAAAGCGTACGAGACATCTCGACGTGTACAAAGCATGGCATACATGATGGATCTAATTGCCGAAGCATATGGAACCATACCCATCTTATTCCACTCATCATGTGTCCGAGGACACCGATTCTTTCTAAGATTAATGCCATGTGACATGGGCAAGAAACCTTTCTTGGAAGCATGCATGTTGAACCTTTTCAACACCTTGTCAATGTATGTACTTTGGCTTAATCCAATTAGCCTCTTGGATCTCTCTCTATAGATCCGAATGCCCAATATGTATGCTGCCTCCCCTAAGTCTTTCATGGAAAAACTATTTTGCAATGAAGACTTGACAGATTCTAGCATAGGGATATCATTTTCAATCAACAATATGTCATCCACATATAAGATTAGAAATACAATTGCGCTCCCACCGACCTTTTGTAAACACAGCCTCTTCTTCGTTTTTGATGAAACCAAACCCTTTGATTACTTCATCAAAACAAATGTTCCACTCCGAGATGCTTGCTTCAATCCATAAATGGATTTCGTAGCTTGCATATCTTTCCAAGCGATTCTGGATCGACAAAACCCCGAGGTTGTATCATGTATACATCCTCGCTTAGGTTTCCATTTAGGAAAGCCGTTTTGACATCCATCTCGCCATATCTCATAATTGAAATATGCAGCAATCACTAGGATAATCCGAATAGATTTAAGCATTGCAACGAAAGTGAGAAGGTTTCATCATAATCAACTCCTTGAATCTGTTTAAAACCTTTCGCCACCAATCGCGCCTTATAGATGTGAACATTTCCATCCATATCGGCCGTTTTCTTATAAAACCCATTTACACTCAATGGTTTTGACACCATCGTGGATCAACCAAGTTCCAAACTTGATTGTCGTACATGGATTCTATTTCTCGGATTTCATGGTTCCAAGCCACTTGTTGGAATCGTGTCCCGCCACGCTTCCTCATAGGTCTTAGGCTCATCGTTGTCCAACAACAATATATCACGTTGTTCCGCACCGTGTACTTGCTCGCTGGGGCTGGTGTATCTACAACTGGTGGCGCAACACTTTGCTCCTTCCCGTTGTGGTTCTCGTGGGCTCGCTTAAACATTTTCGACAAGTTTCTTGAACTTCTTCAAGAGTGCACCCAAGCTTTCCCACTAACCCTTCTTGAAAGAAACTCTTTCTCCAAGAAGACACCGTGCATGGCGACAAACACTTTGCCTTGTTCCCATCATTATAAAAGTAATATCCCTTAGTTTCCTTAGGAAATCCCACAAAGAAGCAATTGTTTGATTTGGGTGTGAGCTTGTCGCCGATCGTAAACGTTTTTACATAAGCTTCGCATCCCCAAATTTTGAGAAAAGACAAACTAGGGGTTGCCCTGTCCATATCTCATATGGTGTCTTTTCAACCGACTTAGATGGAACCTTCTATTTAGCGTGAGCGCAAATGCTTTCAAGAGCATATCCCAAGAAGGATAATGGAAGATCACTTTGGCTCATCATCGACCGCAACATGTCCAACAAGGTGCGATTTTCTCTGCCGTTCTGGACACTCCGTTCCATCGCGGTTCTCGGCGTGAGTCAAGTGTGGAACAATTCCACAATCTTTCGATGATTACTGCAAAGTCTTTGCTCAAGTATTCCCTCCACGATCTAATCGTAGAAACTTGATTGTTTTCCCAAAATGATTTTGTACTTCATTCTGGAATTCTTTGAACTTTTCAAAGGATTCGGACTTATGCCTCACGCCAAGTAGATATAACCATATCTACTAAATTCATCGGTAAAGGTAATGAAGTACGATAACCACCTCCCTCGGCCGTTGAGCTCATTGGTCCACATACATCAAAAAGCATGTACGAGTGCCAACAAGTCACTTGCTCTCACTGTGTCCCGTGAAAGGTGCCTTTTATCATCTTTACCAAGTAAACAAGACTCACATGTCTCAAATGATTCAAAATCAAAAGAGTGAAGCAATCCATCCTTATGGAGCTTCTGCATGCATTTCTTATTTATATTGCCTGCTTGGATAAATGCCGTATAAACGTGGGGTTTATATCATTAGAGAGTTGCCTTTCGTATTAATGTTATAGATGGGAGACGCTTCAAGATTCAAAACGTATAATCCATTCACCAATGGAGCATGAAAATAGAACATATCTCCCTCGAGATATATTGAACAACCATTGTCCATTGATCTAAAATCATATCCTTGCGCTTGCAAACATGAAGAGGAAATAACGTTTTGACATAGTGTTGGAACACAATAACAATTATTTAATTCCAAAACTAATCCTCGAAGGTAGATGAAGTGGTACGTGTGCCGACAAAGAATCGTAGTAACGCTTGCTCCATTGCCGACGCGCAGTTCACCTCGCCCTTCTTAAGCCTCTACTTCTTATCATTTCCTGCAACGATTTGCAAATATGAGCTACCGATCCGTATCAAATACCCAAGAGTCGTAGGTGAAGTAGCAAGATTAATGTCTATAATATTAATACCTCAAGTAAGTCGTGATTTTCTGCTTCTTTTGTCATCCGTTGCCGCCGACCCCTTCTTGCCCTTCTTTGTATTGGAGGCACTTGCGATCTCATCCTGAGTTAACTTCCTTTGGTGCAAAGTTTCTTGACAGTGGTTTGCGCTTAGCCTTGTGCATCATCATCACATGATGACCGTTTTTCGGATACTCTTCTCGCCTGGTCTTTAGCATCCCAAGCAATTCAGCCAAGGTCTTATCCATATCGTTCATGTGATAATTCAATATGAATGGCTCGAAGCTCGCAGGAGCGACCGGAGAATCACATCGTAGCCAACTCTTGGCTAAGGGGAAACCTAGTTTTTCCACTCTCAATGTAGCCAAATCATTTTTATCACATGCGTACTAACGGGATTCCCTCAACAAGCTCGCACGCAAACAAGGACTTTTAGGTGTTGAACCTCTCGTCCTTCTGCTTGGTTCTCAAACATACCACGCAGTCCCCGAATAATAGTGTGAGCATCGCCGCTCTCAATTGCTTCTAAAGCTCAGGGACATTGTAGCTAGCATGAGATAGTTATATCTAGGGCATCATTAGTGTGCTTCTCGAAAGCCCTCCGTGCGTGCATGCAAGAGCATTGTTAGGCAAATCATCCTGGAGCAAGGTACTTCAAGAACGTGACTCCTACGCTCTTGCTTGAGAACAATTCTCAAGTTGCGATACCAATCCATAAAGTTTGTTCCGTTTAATTTATCCTTTCTCGAGAATAGACCGCAAATTGAAAGCACCGGGTGTAGTATTAGCCGTCATTTATTCTACAACAGAAAAAGCAAAGTTTAGCACAATGTTTATGCTATGCCTATTGTTAAACAATTCTAACATTAGACTCCCATTACGTATTTTACACCTTCCTCTAGGTTATGTATTGGGTCAAGATCCACATGTTAGCATAATTTCTAGTGAGCTTTGGCAAGAAAATTAATAACATCGGTAGCAACTCCTTGCTAATCACATCTCTATGTGACTTGTTGTTGCTGTGGCATCTCCATGCCCCGGCGCCAACCTATGCCCCAAGGCCCAAAACTGTTTTGATAGCCTTGTTAAGTAAACCAAATGCTCCTGCTGTATATGTCTGACATATACCCCCTCGTGTTATGAAGAGAATGGCACTCGCTTTGCGACCCACCATTGACGAGCACAACGGTGACGGGTGCAACATTTGGAAGGGCATCATTACTACTTAATATTGTGAGGGATGCTATCCTATCAAACAAACATATCACATATATGAAAGCAGGTAGAATAGCATATAATGAAATAGTATGGCCCCCTTCACATGGTGATCTCCATCTCCATGTCGGTGTAGAGGATCTCCATCTTCATCACCGTTCTTCCAAGTGCCGAATGCTTGATTTCTTCAAACTAAGCTACTACTATAGAAGCTCTAATTGAAGATTACATCGACTCGTGAGGTCGTGAAAGAATATTACAAGCATTGCACGTATGAAAGAATATTACAGAATTGCACATATGAAAATATTACACGCATCACATGCTTCTCATACATACAATAGGGCCATACCATCTCAAAGCATTCTCTCGCAAAAACAAGTTATGCGTAGAACGTTTTCTACCTATCGCAGAAACGGCATCGAGACGAGCTATAAGGGGGGACGCACACGGCGGTCCCGGAAGCGCCTCTTCAAGCTGGCAGCCACTGAACACTACACACCTAAATTAAGTAGATCCAATCTATGAAATCGCATACGGAAACTGGCATATGCTGGCATAATCATATTATGCCGTCCCGATACACTATCAAGGGAGATGGTTTGCGTAGGCGCGAGGCAGCAAACAAGGTCAGAATATGAGATAGCTTCGTATAATCACATTTTACCGTTCCGATACACTATCAAGGAACGCTATCTCGAACTCCAACTCAAACCGAGTTCTATGGATATTGCTTCGACGTAATCACATTACGCCGTTCCGATACATTATCAAGGAACGCAATTACCATCTACTCTCCTCTAAAGATCCCATAAAACCGATTGATCTAATCAACCCGTGTGCAAAACTAGTTCCGATCCAATCTAAAACCCGAACCAAGCAAGATTAGCTCGATACCACCAAGGGTTACGCGGAGGCTACGCTAGCCGAAAACAAAAACTTTTCTACCGCGCAAAACCAGAACACTTGCAAGAGAGGGCCGATAGATCGTTACCGATTGGAGTATGCGGGAAATAGCCAATGAGGACTATCCGATCTGGAACAAGGCTTTCGGCCGATGATGTACCGATTCCCGCAAGCCGACACCGATTCCCCGGGGATGTAGGCTGATTCACCACACTCGGCCGATTCGCACGATGTCGCAGCTCGATCCGAGTCGTCCGACCTGCCGAGTCGCCGCTCCGATTGCAGGCCGATTCGTAGTCGATCAACAGCGCAAGCAACGTAGCAGCAAAGGCTCTACCGGTATCCACACGTCCGGAATGTAACGCCGAACACCCGTGCTAGCACGCGATGCAAGGCTAGGGTTTGGCTCGAAGGTGGGGAGGGTTTTCGTGGAGATTGATCTCGGCGCAATGCAATTCAACTCGATGTGCCGCAGCTCTCCACCCTCGCCTTTATATAGAGTTGGCCTATCAGACTAGTGGCCGATCAAAACTCTATTTTGAATCGGATCTCATCCGAATCTCATAGAGTTGGCCGCCGTGACCTCACTCGTAAGCCCACGAGGACTCTATCCGATCGATCCCTATCCGATCGAGCCATATCCGAGCTCCAACTCGGGTGCCTGTTCTTATCCCCTTAAGCGTGCGACCCGTAGGTTCGGTATACTTGGTTTCGGCTATAGTCTAACTTAGCCGATCGTCGGCCGAGTCCAACTCAGGCCGACCCGTCAATAGCGGCGCCTAGCGAACATATTGACACCATAGTATACAAGAATATAATATTGTCGGCTCAACCTGTAATGTGTACACAAATCCCTTTGCCTCACGATACCAATTAAGCTATAAGCAAGATGTGTGCCATCCCTTCAATAACTTAACCATTCACTCGAACCATATTGTATTATTTGTCCTCGTGGATTGACTCCTCAATCAACTTAGCATGGCCATGCATTTCCATAATCCATTACCTCGAGGGGCCAGAGATATCTCTCCAAAGGGGCAAATTCCATCTTGATCACTCACATCCCACTCCAAGTTTCATAGCAAACCCGAAAACTACCTTTATAACTACCCAAGCCATTACGGAATAGCGTTTGGTAGTCCCAAAGTAGGCTACTACACATGTTGGAATCCATGGTGATCTCAGGTCTAAGGACTTTGTACCAACACTACCTCGAGACCAACTAATGACACATTAATTTTGTAGTGTCCATGTTCATGGTGGGTCTATCCAACAATGTGTTCTCTAACACATGTGTCCATGTTTATTTATTTGGTATCTCCATACCCATGATCTATGAGACATGATCATCAATCAATAAACATGCCGATCTTAGAATCATATTAGTTCCAATAATATGATATATGATCGAGGGATCATTTAGAAATAGATTCATACATATAGAGTCTCATATAAGTCACGTACTTATTGATCAAGACAAGATGTCTATTTCATGGAACTGAATAGCACTTTATTCATAAATACATAAACATTGACCATGATATCCAACATCTCCATGTTGCCTCTAGGGCAAATCACTAACACTTTCCTCCTTTTTTCCTCTCGGTCCAATCCACGCATCGCCGTGTGCGTGTGTGCACGGCCCTCTCGCGTGAGCCGCAGCACTCCACCGCCCGCGCGCCGCCCCGAATGGCACCGATCGCCTCCGGCCACCGGCCACCGCCAGCCGGCCGACCGCGCCCGCGCGCTTTCCTCTCGACGTCGATCGGCACCGTCATCCTCGCCACCCGCGTGACACGCCATGTGGTCGCTCACCTCCGCACCACGTGTGCGCCACGTGGTGCACCGCCCGTCCGGCCCGGCCGACCCAGCCCACCGTGGGACCGTGCTCCCGCCGACCACCGACACGCCCTCGGCCGCCGACATCGCCCTAGCCGCCGACGCCTCCCGGTTTTATTGCGCAATAAATCAATTAAGGATTTTTCTCGTTTTAGTAAAAACCCGAGAGAACTTCTCAAAATCATATCTTTTCAATACGACCTCCGTTTTAGCCCATTCAAATTTTATTAAATTCATAAAAGGCCATGAATCCATTAAAAATGGTTTTTCCCCCGTTTCGCCCGTTGCTTTTAAGCCTGTTTTGTTGAAGTGCTTGTTTGCCGTGTAGATCCCGTAGTTTCGCGCGGTCCTACCACTTTCGAGGTTGTTGCGTAAGTCCCTCAAGTCGAAGAGCAAGCCAAGTCATACTATACTATTGATCATATTGCTCCCATTTTGCTAAAACACATGTTTTACTCTATTAAACCGCATGTATTTTATAATGTCATTTCGTGGGAAATAGTACACCATATACTTAGATTATGCCTTAGGTTTCACACTCCAAACCCTTTGATTAAACTTGGGAAAATAATATGATTAGATTCGTGACTAGGTTATGCTTAGCCTGGCTTAGACTCACTAGCTCCTGGACATCCTGCTCGGAGGATTAATAATTAGATATTTAGGTGAACCAGATTAATAACTAAAATATGACAAATGGTGGGGTCAAGGTGCTATGGTTTTGGTTAGCGGCACCCATGGCAATTAAGGACTCGGTTCACGTGACTCCTCGGGAGAATGACCGGGCAAACCACAAGCCGAAATGGGTAAGGTAGGTCCCGTAGTGTAGCCTCTCCTAGCTGACGAACCCATCGGCAAGGGTGAGCGGGATGGAGTTTCAGTCGGCCCCGGTATAAGGGTTGCTGGGCTGCCGGATTCACCGAGGCACTCGGGGGCTGCCCACATCCCAGGGTCCAGGAGTCGGGGGCAAAACCTTGGGTGGGGTTCGCTTGGTTCGTGGGGGTTATACGAAAGGTCATATCACGCTTTTCTTTCCGGGTACCATGGTGGCATTCAGGCGCACGGGAGACCATGTCGTGGGGCTGTGTCTTGTGGGTACAATTGTACACCTCTGATCAGAGTAAAACTATTCGAATAGCCATGCCCGCGGTAATGGGGCGATCAACCGAGCTCACCGTGATTAGTTTCACACTATTACACCCTGATTAATGGAACATGACTAGTATAGGTGGATGGGCTTGGCCTGTCACAATGTGGGGATAACGTTGGACAGTGTTGGATTCAAAATAATTTAATTACTTAAATTACTGTTGTTTTGACTGTGTTCAAAATCTGTATTGTTTGGAAAACCCTTTGCTGTTTGCGCAAAAGCAAACCTTAGCCAAACCCTTTGACTTCCCTGCATTCATTTCTCTCCCCCTCCGGTGTGACTTGCTGAGTACATGGAAGTACTTGCTGAAGAAGAAGACGAAGTGGAGTAGGCTTTGTTCTACACTCTGGAAGTTGCCTGTGGAGTGGTCGAAGCCTCGTGGCCAGCGTCAAGCTTAGGGTAAGGTACTTTTCCTTTTTCCGCTGCTCTTTTGTAATCTTTTTATAATGTTTCTAAGACGTGGAACTGTATTATCAACAATTGTCGTATGTGTACCCTGGCTGGTCCTGGACAGGGATTTTAATACACATATAGCTTCGGAAATTCGGGTCTGAATTTCTGGGCGTGACAAGTTGGTACCAGAGCCAAATTCCAGACCATAGGAAAATTCCAGACCTTAGGAGCCTTCTGAATCTTTTCATATGCATAAGTCGTGGCTTTTGGAGTCGTTTCGGAAAAATGTGTCTTGTTTCAAAACAAAGAATTTTGAAAACCAGGTTAGTCTAAGTGATAGGATTTTGAAGATTGGAAAAATCATCTGCACTCTTATTCGACCGTCAGTCGGGATTTTCTAGTTGAGCAAAGTCCTAAGTCGAGATAGGAGGGAATGGTCGCCGATTTTTTATTATAACTAAGCATTTATTTTTAAGCATTACCGCATAATCTAGGGGATGTCGTTAGAAGTTTTACTTAGCCTCATAAAAATGTTTCTCAAAAACCCTCTTCTTCTCGTTTACTTTACTTGAGTCCTTTATCGTTTATCTAACTGGGGTTTGAGCATGTATTGATCTCCTACCTTGTCTTCTCTAGATGGCAGGCCGTCCAGTAACCCACAACGGTCAGGGCTTGAAGGGTTTCGTCGCAGAGCTGGCGAGGATGGCCCTTGCAATGGGCTATCCGGATGCACCCGAGTACACTGTCGTCTCACCATTCGGCAGTGAGTTGCCTCACCAAGTCCGCCTGGAGATGCACGGGTTCGTCGGCACCAATATCCCGAACATGGTGGTCACTGCTTCGGGAGGAGCAGATGAGCATGCCTGCCAAGAGGCTGCATATCTGATGCTGGCTCGGATGAGGGAGATGCATCACTATCATCTCCACCACTATCATCAGCGGTCAACTCTTTCCAATCTGCCGAAGGGGAGAACGACACCACCTTCTCTCACATGAGGACTGTGATTGAAGGGTTGGATAAGATGCACACAGATCTCCACATGGCAGCAAAGGCCCTGAATGACCAGAAGATCCTGATGATCAAGAGCTTGAAGGATGAAGTGGATCGTCTCAAGAGAGAAATCGCCAGTCTGAAGGGACTTCCACCTCCCAACATCCTTCAGATCAGGATCACGCCACGGAAGAACACCAAGGCCTTGGTTCGGATGCAGCTGGCGCCCAGGGTTCCACTTCCTGCACCGCCACCTTCCCGGTTCCCGCCCTGCTGCGATCCTACCTCGCTCGGTCCACGCCCGAGCAGGAGGAGGATGGATCTCGTGTCCAAGGCAAAGGCAGCGGCGGCAACTCCAATAGCCCCGGGAGAAGAAAAGAGTTAGCAAGCTCTCGAACCGCTCGAAGGAAAAGGAAGACGGGAACTCCCAAAGGAGTGGTTTCGACTCCTCCGACCGCGGAAGCCGCTCCGACCACTAGATTGTCGCCACCCTTAGTTTTCCTGTTTGCTTAGTTGTTGTGTTAGGAGTGTTGTGCGTGGGTAGTGGTCAACCTGTATCAATTGTGGGTATGGATTGTCCAATTAAGGATGTTGAGTGTGTTTTAAGTGTTTTAAATAAAGAACAAATCAAAACAAGTAATAAAGATTAGCTCCTCTGTCCAATCTATTTTACTCCTTCTCCCCGCCTTGTTTATTCCGCTCTTTCAGATGGTGAACACCAGGAACGGCTGTGCCAACACCAGCACTGAGTCAGCTGAGAACAACACCAGAACCAATGCCAACAACCCACCTCCTCCACTCGAGAACATCACTTTAGCTCAAGTCTTAGCCAACCAGACCCAGATGATGGCTGCAACATGCAGCAAATGCAACAGCAGCATCAACAGATGCAGTTGCAAATGATGCAGAAGTTTCAACAGCAGAACCAAAATCAGCACAACCATTTCGCACCCCACCTGCCCCACAAAACAAACTGTTAGAGTTTCTTCGTGTCCGACCCCCAACTTTCTCTAGCACCACCAACCCCTTGGAGGCTCATGATTGGATCATCGCCATAGAAAAGAAGTTGGACCTTCTCCAAAGTGCACGGACCAAGAGAGGGTGTCTTTCACCACCCACCAACTCCAAGGCCCCGCCTCAGCCTGGTGGGACAACTTCTTGGTTACCCGTCGGGCAGACGCACCTGCGGTTACTTGGGAAGAGTTCTGCCACCAATTCCGGAAGGCGCACATCCCCAGGGGAATAGTAGCCCAGAAAAAGAGGGAGTTCAGATCCCTGGAGCAAGGCACTTGGACGGTCACCGAGTATCTGCACGAGTTTAATCGCTTAGCACGATATGCTCCAGAGGACGTATGCACTGACGCCGAACATCAAGAAAAGTTCTTGGCAGGGCTGGATGAACTCATCTCTGGGGAATATGTCGACTTCAAGAAGCTAGTCGACAGAGCCATCCGTTAAGAAGATCAACACAATAAAATGCTCAGAAAACAGAAGGCTACTCAGTTTAGACCACAACCTCAGCAGGGGAATCCCCAACGGCCGTGTTTAACTCCGGGTGGTCAAAGTGGACCTACCACTATGATCGTCCGTCAACATCGCCCATACCATCCCGGGAATTTCCAACCCAGTGGAAGCCGTCCCGGACAGCCGCAACGGAACCCAGCTCCGCGTCCGCCAACGGCGCAGCCGCCACCTCAATCCAAGCCAGTGCCGCCAAAGAAGGTGATGAGGACATCAATACTACCGATACATCCACGCCTCCACACGTACAACTTCATGGCCCAAAACCCACGCTCGTGCACGTCAACTCAACCATCGTGAGTTCATTCTTAAGTTTATGTTCCTCGTCTTTATACCCTGGAGGCACGTGCACTTTTGTTTTACTCAGGAACGATGGAGAGGGATCCAACGGGAAGAGGATTCGCGCGGGGTGGATTTGGACTGCAGTACAGTGCCAAGTTCTAACGGCCGCCACGACTTCATGCAAACTCCGATTTGGGCGTGCAAGTACTTGATGGATCCGGCCCCATGTCAATATCTGTCCTGGAGCGACCGCAATTGTCCTTTTTCTACCGAGTTTTTTCCGTCTTTGGTGCTGCGTCACCTCTTTTGGCCCAATGGGCCGTGTATCAAGTTGGGCCCATTAGGGGCGCGTCCTAGGGTTTAGCACGACTCCGACACCCCTGTGGTCGTCTCTCCCCTCTTCTTAAACCTTTAGCCGCCACCGAGAAGGGTGGGTTTTGTTGATTAGAGTTAGCCTTTTGCTACGTGCACACAGCGCGCGTGTCGGCTAGACCGTCCGTCTGTTTGTCTTCGGAACCCCACCATATCGTGTATTCAGATTAAATCTTTCATCTTAATATATAGCAATTTCAGTGCTTGTTTTACTTGTTCTTGCTTATTCTTCGATTGCTTGCAGGACGAGTGCCCTAGTGGCCGGGTTGTCGCGCACCGCAAGATCGCGTCAACCATTGGAGACGGTGTACCGGTTGCTAAGGCGCATCGTCCTTGGACGGTTGTAGTCGGGCCGTGAACATCGCCTCTGTTCCCCAATCGAGTTGCCTGCCTTAAAACAGTGATATCTTTCTCATACGGGCTTGAAATTAGGCAAATAAGATATCCACGGACATCTATAGAAAAAGTTACATCCATCTATTCCAAGCTTTGCCGGGTTCCGCAATCTTAAAATCGCCAAATAACGCTTGCAAAATTCTGTTTTCGTGGCGAGAAGCTTCGGAACCCCTTTCAGTAAAACTTTGAAAAATTCCACGTGCCTCATATTTTGTCCGTTTGAGCTAAGAATTTTTGTGGTTGGTTCTAGTGTGCCCCTGGTTGTGAAAAAAATATCAAAAAGTAAAAAAAATCGCATCTCTCTCCTCAGCACTAGAGAGAGAACAACAAAAAAAGAAAAAAAAAAGAGAGCAAAAAAAAGAAAGAAAGGGGCTGACTCGTGAGAACCTTCCTTCCACCTAGTCCCCTTTGTCTCCACCTTCCTGTGATCGTGTCTGTTTGGGTTTGTATCTTGTGGCGTCCCTTGTGGTTAGGCTCGCGTCTCTATTTCGTCTAGCCTAGGACCAGCACGGTACCAACCTTGAGCGTTTACTCAATTTGCTTTGACTAACGTGGTTGCTAGTACTTCCTTGTGCATTACTTTCAGCCCTCCTACAGCTCCACACATATGACTACAGCTTGACAACAGGCCTTGTTGCTACGGCGCCGATACACCTCGTTCCACGATTGCAGACTTGTCGGTTGTCGTCACCCTCCTGTGAGCATGGTAAGAACTGGTAAGAACTTGTGAGATAAGCTGAGAGCGAGCGCCTTTCAGTAGCCACACCCCAATAGTTGTAGGGATTAATTCTTGTCAACTGTTTTCGTTGTTGTTTTGTTATATTAACCATGGCAGGCTCGGAAGAAGAAGAAGGTGCATCCCATTCTCCACGCACCAGACGCATCATACATCATTTTGCAAGGGAAGTGAAGCGGCACATAGAAGGACTTGATGCAGATTTGCAGGTGACGAATGACAAGATCGGGCAACTGGAGGCCACACAGATCGATGCCACAACCAGGCTCGCCGGGTTGGAGGTATCGGTTGCGCGTATTGACACCAGCCTTGCTACACTTGTGAGGCATTTGGATAACCTCAATGCTCGGGGCCATGATCATCATGATGAAGACGACGTTGATGGTGAGTACGGTGAGGACAACTTCGATGGTGACTATACCGCTGACACTGAACATGATGACAGCAATGCTCGTGATCGCCGACGGCTACGTAACAATCGTAGAGGCATGGGAGAACACCGCCGACGAGAGGTACGCAATAATGAAGATGCTTTTTCTAAAGTCAAATTTAAGATACCTCCTTTTGATGGAAAATATGACCCTGATGCATACATTACATGGGAGATTGCTGTTGATCAAAAATTTGCATGCCATGACTTCCCTGAGACCTCTAGAGTTAGAGCTGCTACTAGTGAGTTCATTGCTTTTGCCTCTGTGTGGTGGATAGAACATGGCAAGAAAAATCCTAACAACATGCCACAGACTTGGGATGCTTTGAAACGGGTCATGCAGGCTAGATTTGTTCCTTCTTACTATGCACGTGATTTGTTAAATAAATTGCAACAATTGAGGCGGGGTGCTAAAAGTGTAGAGGAATATTATCATGAATTACAAATGGGCATGCTTCGCTGTAATTTAGACGAGTCCGAGGATGCCGCTATGGCTAGATTTTTGGGTGGTCTAAACCGTGAGATCTATGACATTGTGGACTACAAAGATTACACTAATATGACTCGATTGTTTCATCTTGCTTGCAAAGCTGAAAGGGAAGTGCAGTGGACGACGTGCTAGTGCCAAGACTAATGTTTCGCAGAAAATCGACATCATGGCTGCCACGCACGCCTTCTACTCCTTCACCATCTTCCACACCCCGGCGGTCGGCACCTTCTCCAGCTAGCGACAAGCCACGTGTCCCGACCGTTAGTGCACCGACTAAGACAGCCTCAAGCGCCACGCGAGTGCTTCTTCCATTGCATCCACCGGAAGAACAAGAGATGTCCAATGTCACCGTTGTAAGGGCTATGGGCATGTCCAGCGTGATCGCCCCAGCAAGCGTGTTTTGGTAGTCAAAGATGATGGTGAGTATTCCTCGGCTAGTGATTTCGATGAAGATACCCTTGCTTTGCTTGTGGCTGACCATGCAGATAAAGATGAGGGAACAAAAGGACATATTGGTGCTGATGCTGCGGAACGCTATGACAGCCTCATTGTGCAGCGTGTGCTCAGCACACAAATGGAGAAGGCCGAGCAAAATCAGCGGCACACCTTGTTCCAAACAAAGTGCGTCATTAAAGAGCGTTCTTGCCGCTTGATCATCGATGGAGGAAGCTGCAACAACTTGGTTAGCAGCGAAATGGTGGAGAAGCTTGCACTCAGCACCAAACCACATCCCCACCCATATCACATTCAATGGCTAAACAACAGTGGTAAGGCAAAGGTAACCAAGCTGGTGCGCATTAATTTTGCAATTGGGACATATCGTGATGTTGTTGAGTGTGATGTTGTACCTATGCAAGCTTGTCATATTCTGTTAGGTAGGCCATGGCAATTTGATATGGATTCTATGCATCATGGTAGATCAAATCAATATTCTTTTATGTACCATGATAAGAAAATTGTGTTGCATCCCATGACCCCCGAAGTCGTTTTTGAGGATGATGTTGCTAGAGCTAAGAAAGAGAAGAATAGGGTCCATGCTATAAGTGAAAATCAGATTGTGGCCAAAGAACATGTGCAACATAACAAGAGAGAATCTAAATCGACAATAAAAATGTGATTCAATTGAAAGGTTCTTGCATGCTTGCCGTTAAATCTGATGTTGCCAATTTGGATACAACCGAAACCGTATGCTATGCTTTTGTATGCAAGGATGCTTTGTTTTCCTTTAAGGATATACTGTTTCTTTTCCACTCCGCGGTCACTAATCTTTTGCAGGAGTATGAGGATGTTTTTCCCAGGATGTACCACTGGGCTGCCACCGGTGCGTGGAATTGAGCATCAAATCGATATGATTCCGGGGCTTCACTACCCAACCGCGCGCCATACGTAACCAACCCCGACGAGACCAAGGAAATTCAGCGTCAAGTTCAGAGCGCTTGATAAAGGGTACGTACGAGAGTCTCTTAGTCCATGTGCTGTGCCGGTAATTTTGGTGCCTAAGAAAGATGGATCTTGGCGTATGTGTGTTGATTGTAGAGCTATTAATAACATTACCATTAGATATCGTCATCCAATTCCTAGGTTAGACGATATGCTTGATGAATTGAGGGGCTCTACTGTCTTCTCTAAAGTTGATTTGCGTAGTGGATACCACCAGATTCATATGAAGTTGGGAGATGAGTGGAAAACAGCTTTCAAAACTAAGTTTGGATTATATGAGTGGTTAGTGATGCCTTTTGGTTTAACTAATGCACCTAGCACTTTCATGAGGTTGATGAATGAGGTTTTGAGTGCTTTCATTGGCAAATTTGTGGTGATATACTTTGATGATATTCTGATTTATAGCAAATCTTTAGAGGAACACCTTGATCATTTACGTGCTGTTTTTAATGCTTTGCATGATGCACGTTTGTTTGGTAACCTTGCGAAGTGCAGTTTTTGCACCGATAGCGTATCGTTTCTTGGCTATGTTGTTACTCCGTAGGGAATTGAGGTTGATCAAGCCAAGGTCGAGGCAAATCGAGTTGGCCGCCTCCTAAAACGGTCACACATGTTCGAAGCTTTTTAGGACTTGCAGGATTCTATCGGCGCTTCGTGCGGGATTTCAGCACCATTGCCGCACCGCTGAATGAGCTTACAAAGAAGGGAGCGCCTTTCACGTGGGGCACCGCACAAGTGAACGCCTTCAACATGTTAAAAGATTAGTTGACACATGCACCTCTCCTCCAACTTCCAAATTTTAATAAGACTTTTGAACTCGAATGTGATGCTAGTGGGATTGGATTGGGTGGTGTTTTGCTACAAGAGGGAAAACCCGTTGCATATTTCAGTGAAAAATTGAGTGGGCCTGTTCTGAATTATTCTACTTATGCTAAAGAATTGTATGCTCTTGTGAGAACTCTGGAAACATGGCAACATTATTTATGGCCCAAGGAATTTGTTATACATTCTGATCATGAATCTTTAAAACATATTCGTAGTCAAGGCAAACTGAATCGTAGGCATGCTAAATAGGTTGAATTTATTGAATCTTTTCCTTATGTCATTAAACACAAGAAGGGAAAGGAGAATATCATTGCTGATGCTTTGTCTAGGAGATATACTTTGTTGACACAACTTGACTACAAAATCTTTGGCCTAGAAACAATCAAAGCCCAATATGTGAATGATGATGATTTTAAAGACGTGTTGTTGCACTGTAAGGATGGAAGGACATGGAACAGATTTGTCTTCAATGATGGGCTTATTTTTAGAGCTAACAATCTATGCATTCCAGCTAGCTCTGTTCGTTTGTTGTTGCTGCAGGAAGCGCATGGCGGTGGGTTGATGGGGCACTTTGGTGCCAAGAAGACGGAGGACATCCTTGCTAGCCATTTCTTTTGGCCGAGGATGAGAAGAGACGTGGAGCAATATTTGGCTCGCTGCACGACATGTCAAAAGGCTAAGTCACGCTTAAACCCCCATGGTTTATATATGCCTCTACCTGTTCCTAGTGTTGGGCTTGCCTAGGACCAAGAGGGGGCGAGATAGCATTTTTGTGGTTGTGGATAGGTTTTCTAAAATGGCACATTTCATACCATGTCATAAACCGATGATGCTACTCATATTGCCGACTTGTTCTTTCGGGAGGTTGTTCGCTTGCATGGTGTGCCAAACACCATTGTTTCTGACCGTGACACTAA
The DNA here is from genome assembly GCA_019925245.2 of Oryza australiensis. Taxonomy (NCBI): domain Eukaryota; kingdom Viridiplantae; phylum Streptophyta; class Magnoliopsida; order Poales; family Poaceae; genus Oryza; species Oryza australiensis. The sequence goes on along the minus strand of JAIFGZ020000130.1, from coordinate 295,658 downwards.
ATTTCTCAGCCATTTTTGGAGAACTTTGTGGGCTAAATTGGGGACTAAGCTTTTGTTTTCTACTACTTGTCATCCCCAAACTGATGGGCAAACTGAAGTTGTGAATAAGACTTTATCTACTATGTTAAGGGCTATTTTAAAGACAAATATTAAGATGTGGGAAGAATGTTTGCCTCATATTGAATTTGCATACAATCGTTCGTTGCATTCCACTACAAAGATGTGCCCTTTTGAGATTGTTTATGGATTTTTGCCTCGTGCTCCTATTGATTTAATGCCTTTGCCATCTTCTGAAAAACTGAATTTTGATGCTCAACAACGTGCCGAGTTGATGTTAAAACTCCATGAAACAACTAAAGAAAACATAGAGCACATGAATGCTAACTATAAGCTTGCGGGTGACAAAGGTAGACGTCAATTGAATTTTGAACCCGGTGATTTGGTTTGGTTACATTTGCGAAAGGAACGGTTTCCCGATTTGCGAAAGTCTAAGTTGATGCCTAGAGCTGATGGACCTTTTAAAGTGCTTGAAAAAAATTAATGAAAATGCATACAAGCTTGATCTCCCGCAGATTTTGGGGTTAGTCCCACTTTTAACGTTGCAGATTTAAAGCCATATTTGGGAGACGAAGATGAGCTTGAGTCGAGGACGATTCCAATGCAAGAAGGGGAGGATGATGAGGACATCAATACTACCGATACATCCACGCCTCCACACGTACAACTTCATGGCCCAATAACCCGCGCTCGTGCACGTAAACTCAACAATCAGGTGAGTTCATTCTTAAGTTTATGTTCCTCTTCTTTATACCCTGGAGGCGCGTGCACTTTTGTTTTACTCAGGAACGATGGAGAGGATCCAATGGGAAGAGGATTCGCGCGGGGTGGATTTGGACTGCAGTACAGTGCCAAGTTCTAACGGCCGCCACGACTTCATGCAAACTCTGATTTGGGCGTGCAACTACTTGATGGAAAGGTTATCAAGTCTACTTTCAAATGGATCTGGCCCCATGTCAATATCTGTCCTGGAGCGGCCGCAATTGTCCTTTTTCTACCGAGTGTTTTCCGTCTTTGGTGCTGCGTCACATCTTTTGGCCCAATGGGCCGTGTATCAAGTTGGGCCCATTAGGGGCGCATCCTAGGGTTTAGCATGACTCCGGCACCCCTGTGGTCGTCTCTCCCCTCTTCTTTAACCTTCAGCCGCCACCGAGAAGGGTGGGTTTTGTTGATTAGAGTTAGCCTTTTGTTACTTGCACACAGCGCGCGTGTCGGCTAGACCGTCCGTCTGTTTGTCTTCGGAACCCCACCATATCGTGTATTCAGATTAAATCTTTCATCTTAATATATAGCAATTTCAGTGCTTGTTTTACTTGTTCTTGCTTATTCTTCGATTGCTTGCAGGACGAGTGCCCTAGTGGCCGGGTTGTCGTGCACCGCAAGATCGCGTCAACCATCGGAGACGGTGTATCGGTTGCTAAGGCGCATTGTCCTTGGACGGTTGTAGTCGGGCCGTGAACGTCACCTCTGTTCCCCAATCGAGTTATCCTCCACCACTCATCGAAAGATCGGGACTAAACCCTAGCGGGATCGCATCAGAAGGACTCGGGATTCAAACCGGGCAACTGTTTCAACTGTGGAGAACCTGGACATTTCACAGACAAGTGTCCAAGACCAAATCACGCGCCCCGGTTCATCCATGCAAGAGTGAATCATGCTTCGACAGAAGAGGCACAGGACGCACCGGATGTCATACAGGGTATGTTCCCTGTGAACTCCTTTAATGCATCAGTCCTATTTGATTCGGGTGCAACCCATTCCTTCATAACAAAAGCATTTGTGTGGACACATGGGTTGTCGGTGTTAAAACTTAAGATACCCATGCGGGTTCAAACTCCCGGGAAACATTTGGACACCGCCCACTTTTGCCCTTGAGTGGCGATAGAAATCCAAGGATCCCCCTTTCTAGCCAATCTTATCCTTCTAGAATCAAAAGGCCTGGATGTCATCCTTGGGATGGACTGGTTGACCCATCATAAAGGTCTGATCGATTGCGCAAGCCGCACGATCTCCTTGACCAATGACGAGGGGAAGGAAGTGATTTATCGCTCCCCTAAACCATTGAGGGTAGTGGCAAGTCTGAATCGGATCTCAGCTAAGGAGAAACCCGAAGAGAAAGGAAAGGACCAGGCGAAGTTAGAAGATATTCTCGTGGTTTGTGAGTACTCGGAAGTCATCCCGGAAGACCTAACCATGATGCCACCTGAAAGAGAAATAGAGTTTCGGATTGACCTAGTGCCTGGCACTGCTCCGATCCATAAGAGACCTTATAGAATGGGAGCCAATGAGTTGGCAGAGGTCAAGAAGCAAGTAGATGAACAGTTACAGAAAGGCTATATCCGCCCGAGCACATCACCCTGGGGTGCTCCAGTAATATTTGTAGAGAAAAAAGATAAGACCAAGAGGATGTACGTCGACTATCGCGCACTCAATGAGGTCACTATCAAGAACAAGTGCCCTCTCCCTAGGATTGACGATCTGTTCGATCAATTAAAGGGAGCAAAGGTGTTCTCAAAGATAGACCTGCGATTAGGCCATCATCAGCTAAGGATTCGAGAGGAGGACATTCCCAAGACCGCTTTTATCACTCGGTACGGTCTGTACGAGTGCACGGTCATGTCCTTTGGGCTTACCAATGCCCCAACCTTTTTCATGAACTTGATGAACAAAGTGTTCATGGAATTCCTAGACAAGTTCATCGTAGTGTTCATCGATGACATCTTGATCTACTCCCAGTCAGAAGAGGAACACGAGCACCATCTCCGGTTGGTACTCGAAAAGCTAAGAGACCACCAGCTCTATGCTAAGTTTAGCAAATGTGCCTTCTGGTTGAAGGAAGTGCAATTGCTTGGACATATCGTGAATGCCCAAGGAGTCGCAGTGGACCCTTCCAATGTGGAAGCAGTAACCAAATGGACTCCACCCAAAACCGTCACCCAGATGAGAAGTTTTCTAGGACTTGCGGGATATTGCCGTCGGTTCATTGAGAACTTCTCAAAGATTGCCAAGCCATTGACGCAGTTGTTAAAGAAGGATGAAAAGTTTATATGGACTGCCGAGCGCAACCAGAGTTTTGAAACTCTCAAGAGAAAACTGGTGTCCGCACCCGTACTGATCTTGCCAGATCAAACCAAGGATTTCCAAGTCTATTGTGACGCATCTCACCAAGGGTTAGGCCGTGTGTTGATGCAAGAAGGAAAAGTGGTCGCTTATGCTTCCCGCCGCCTGAGACCTCATGAGTCTACCTACCCAACACATGACTTGAAACTAGCATCGCCGTCCATGCTTTGAAAATATGGCGACATTACCTCGCTCGTAATCGATGTGAAATATATACGGATCATAAGAGCCTCAAATACATTTTCACCCAACCGGATTTGAACCTCCGTCGTGGAAGATGGTTGGAGTTAATCAAGGATTATGATCTAAGTATACACTATCACCCTGGCAAAGCTAACGTGGTAGCTGATGCTTTGAGCCGAAAGAGTTACTGCAACTCTATTCACATAGAAGGGAATGTGGACAGTTACTACAGGACCTAGAGCACCTAAACCTGGGAATTGTCGAACTCGGATTTGTGGCCGCTCTTGAAGCCTGACCTACACTCTTAGATCAAATTCGCATAGCTCAAGCCTCGGATCCGGACATAACTGAGCTTAAGAAGAATATGAGGGTTGGAAAAGCTCGTGACTTCACTGAAAATGAGCACGGAACCATATGGATGGGCAACAGGATATGTGTACCAGAAGATAAGGAATTGAAGAAGTTAATCCTTACTAAAGCTATCAGAGTCAGTATTCTATCCACCCGAGAAGTACCAAGATGTACCAGGACCTTAAGGAGAAATTTTGGTGGGTTAGCATGAAAAGAGAAATAGCAGAGTTCGTGGCACTATGCGATGTATGCCAGCGAGTGAAGGCAGAACAGCAAAGGCCTGCTGAATTACTACAGCCACTCCAAATCCCGGAATGGAAGTGGGAGGAAATCGGGATGGATTTCATCACCGGTTTACCTCGGACATCGTCAGGACACAATTCTATCTGGGTTATCATCGACCGCCTCACTAAAGTGGCTCATTTTATCCCAGTGCTTACCACCTATACGGGCAGAAGGTTAGCGGAATTGTACCTTGCAAGGATTGTGTGTCTTCATGGGGTACCCAAGAAGATAGTGTCCGATCATGGTAGCCAGTTCACCTCCAAGTTTTGGCAGAAGCTACAAGAGGAACTTGGCACCCGGTTGAATTTTAGCACGGCCTATCACCCACAAAATGATGGTCAGACAGAGCGTGTAAACCAGGTTTTGGAAGATATGTTGTGAGCTTGTGCTCTGGATTTCGAAGGAGCTTGGGATAAGAGCCAACCCTATGCAGAGTTCTCCTATAACAACAGTTATTAAGGCAGTTTACAGATGGCCCCTTTCGAAGCGCTTTATGGACGAAAGTGTCGTACCCCGCTTTTCTGGGATCAGACCGACGAACGTTAGTTGTTTGGGACTGAAGTGTTTAAGTGATGCCGAAGAAAGAGTCGAATCATAGGAGAAAGGTTGAAAGTTGCACACTCGTCGAAGAGTTAGGCGTACAACGGCCGCAGAGCTAGCTTTCGAAGCCTGGAGACTATGTATATCTTCGTGTCATCCCACTTCGGGGAGTACACCAATTCCAAACCAATGGCAAGTTGGCACCACGCTGTGTGGTACCATATCGGATTCAAGAGCGACGAGGCGAAGTAGCATACCAACTCGAACTGCCACCCACCATGGCGGGAATCCATGACGTTTTCCACATCTCCCAACTCAAGAAGTGTCCGAGAGTTCCGAAAGAATGTGCCGCCCGCATCGATCGAAATCTAGGAAGATCTGACTTATGTGGAGAAACAAGACGTATCCTCGAAACCAAGGAGTGGAGAACCGGAACAAGGTTATCTGGTTCTGCCGAGTTCAATGGACTCATCACTTCGAAGAAGAAGGCACCTGGGAAAGGGAAGATGAGCTAAAGCCGCTCATCCGTATCTGTTCGCCAGTACCTCCGAATCTTAGGGTCGAGATTCCGTTTAAGGGGGGTAGGTTTGTAACACCCTGAGATGTTTTTCCCTTTTTAAAAATCCAAAATAAAATCATAAAAGAAAAATGTTGGATTTAACTGGAGAGAACAAATAATTTTAAAATCCAAATTCTAAATGAAGATGACATGGTAGGATTTTTCTTAAATTTTACAAGTCAAAATACACTAACAGATTTTTAGTGGAATTTTCGAGCACTAGAAATAATTTTTAACCAATTAAAATAAAAATCGAATTAATAAATCCCAGGAAATTCTTTTCTCTCTCCTCCCATACTTTTTCCTGCTCTTTTTCGGCCGTGGGCTGCCGGCCCGAGCCGACAGCCCATCCCCTCACCGCGCGCGCCAGGCCGACGGCCCAGCCGTTCCCGTCCGCGCGCCTCTGTCCTCTCTCCCTCGCGGGCCGGCCGAATGCCGCGGCCCATTTAACCCTTGCACCACGAATAAGTCCGTTTCACCTCCCCTGCACCCCAGGACTTCGACAGGTGGGGCCCGCCTGTCAGGCCGTCGTCCCCTACCTCCGGCCGCCCCGGCGCCATTTTCGCCGCCCCTCTCCGCTTGGATCTCGCGGGCCCGCCTTCCCGCGCTCCGGATCTTGCCGCCTTGACTCCCCACCGGTCCCGCCGACCTTTAAACCCTTGGCCGCCGCTCCCGCACGCCCTAATGGCCGGAGTTAATCGCCGGCCATTACTTCCCCAAAATTTACTCCGGCGAGCAATTGCGCCCTTATCCGATCGCTGCCGACCTCCCCATCCCCTATTTAAGCATCCCTGCACCCTCGCTGTCCTCCCCACACCTTCTCTCAAGCCGATCTCGCTCTCGTTTGATCCCGCACCATGCGCCCTTGCTTCGGAGCTCGCCGTCGGACTTCGGTCGTGATATCCCGTTGCCCCGAGCTGTCCCGGACCTCACCGCCATCTCCTTCCTTCTTCCCGGCACCCGAGCGACCCCAGCCGTCCCTCTTCGTCACTGCCCGCCACCTCCCTCACCAATCGCGCCATCTTCTCCCCAAACTCCGGTGGCACCCTCGGCGAGCTTTCCCCTCGTTTTTTCCTCTCGGTCAAATCCTGCGTCGCCATGTGCGGGTGCGCGTGGTTTCACTCGCGCGTGAGCCGCGACACTCCACCGCCCCGCGCCGCCGCCCGCATGGCACCGGCTGGCCTCCGGCCACCGGCCGACCGCGCCCCGCGCTTTTCCTCTCGGCCGTCCGATTGGCTTCGGTCGATCGGCACCGTCCATCCCCGCTCGCCCGCGTGCCATGCCACTTGGTCGCCACCTCGACACCACATGAGCGCCTCGTGGTGCACCGCCCCGTCCAGCCCGTGGACCCGGTCCACTGTGGACCGGTGCTCCCGCGGACCGCTGACGTCAGCCCTAGCCGCTGATGCCTCCCCGGGCTTTATTGCGCAATAAATCAATTAAGGATTTTTCTATTTTAGTAAAAACCCAGAGAACTTCTAAAACTCATATCATTTCAATCCGACCTCCATTTTATCCCATTCAAATTTCATTAAATTCATAAAAATGCCAAGAATCCATTAAAAATGGTTTTGTTCCCTGTTTCAGTAGCTTTTTAGCCTGTTTTTGTTGAAGTGCTTGTTTGCCGTGTAGATCCCGGTAGTTCCGCCGTTCCGGTTTACTTCGAGGTTGTTGCAGAAGTCCCTCAAGTCGAAGAGCAAGGCAAGTCATACTATATTATTGATCATATTGCTCCCATTTTGCTAAAACACCTGTTTTACTCTATTAAACCGCATGTATTTTATAATGTCATTTCGTGGGAAATAGTACACCATATACTAAGTTTATGCCTTAGGTTTCACACTCCAAACCCTTTGATTAAACTTGGGAAAGTAATATGATTGGATTTAGGACTAGGTTATGCTTAGCCTGGCTTAGACTCACTAGCTCCTGGACATCTGTTCGGAGGATTAATAATTAGAGATTTAGGTGAACCAGATTAATAACTAAAATATGACAAATGGTGGGATGTGGGTGCTATGGTTTTTGTTAGCGGTGCCCATGGCAATTAAGGACCGGTTCACGGGATCCCTTGGGAGAATGACCGTGCAAACCACAAGCCGAAATGGGTAAGGTAGGTCCCGTAGTGTAGCTTCTCGTAGCTGGCGAACCCATCGGCAAGGGTGAGCGGGATGGAGTTTCAGTCGGCCCCGGTATAAGGGTTGCTGAGCTGTCGGATTCACCGAGGCACTCGGGGGGGCTGCCCACATCCCAGGGTCCGGGAGTGGGGGCGAAACCTTTGTGGGGTTCGGTTGGTTAGTGGGGGGTTATACGAAAGGTCCTATCACAGTTTCCTTTCCGGGGTACCATGGTGGTATTCCGGCGCACGGGAGACCGTGTCATGGGGCTGTGTCTTGTGGATACAGTTGTACACCTCTGATCAGAGTAAAACTATTGGAATAGACGTGCCCGCGGTAATGGGGCGATCAACCGAGCTCACCGTGATTAGTCTCACACTATTACACCCTGATTAATGGAACATGACTAGTATAGGTGGATGGGTTGGGCCTGTCACAACGTGGGGATAACATTGGACAATGTTGGATTCAAAATGATTTAATTACTTAAATTACTGTTGTTTTGACTATGTTCAAAATCTGTATTGTTTGGAAAACCCTTTGCTGTTTGTGCAAAAGCAAACCTTAGCCAAACCCTTGACTTCCCTGCATTCATTTCTCTCCCCCTCCGGTGTGACTTGCTAAGTACGTGGAAGTACTCATCCTTGCCTCTTCACCAGAACCTGAGCTAGAAGCTGAAGAAGAAGATGAAGTGGAGTAGGCTTTGTTCTACACTTTGGAAGTTGCCTTTGGAGTGGTCGAAACCTCGTGGCCAGCGTCAAGCTTAGGCTTAGACCCCTTTTCCTTTTTCTGCTGCTCTTTTGTAATCTTTTTATAATTTTTCTAAGACGTGAAACTGTATTATCAACAATTGTCGTATGTGTACCCTGGCTGGTCCTGGACAGGGATTTTAATACACATATAGCTTCGAAAATTCGGGTCTGAATTTCTGGGCATGACATACCGACCCTCAATTTTCTTATTACACCGCATTGTCTGCGTGCCCTCTTCTCTCCAACGGTTGGGGTGCCCTCATTCCCCTCAGCGTTGCCCTCCTCGTTAATGTACTGGTTGGGATCCTCGTTCCCCTCCTCAGCTACGCAATACTGACTGCTCCCCTCTACAATCTCATCGAACAGGATCTGTTCGTCCGAGCGATCTGCCATTTGTTTCTTTTGCTTGGACGACTAGATAAGGTAATTTTAACAAGGAAAAAATTATTTAGTTAACACATGTATAATGGTCCTACGTGATATTTAGGTAATGCATATTTAGGTAGGCCTCGTTTCACTCCCAATGCGTAGGAGTCAAGATGAAATTTGTTTTTGGAATTTTGTTTCCAGCCAATATCTTGAACCACTACCTACTCCATAGTTTTTCAGACAAAGGTCCTTAGTCTATATTCCCAAGGCATATGTACATTGTTATGTGAGAGATAGTGACTTAGGATGTTGGGTGAAAACAACCGAACAAACTTTGTCTTGACTCATATGCATAGGAGTAAAGACAAAATTTTGTTCTGATTCCCAATGCATAGGAGTAAGACAAAATTTTGTTTTTGACTTCCAATGGATAGGAGTAAAGACAAGTTTTGTTTTGAAATTTTGTTATATCGTTCGGTCGGTCGTTCAGTTGTTCGGTCGTAAGAGTCAATGTATGGTGATCATTTCACATATTCAATCCCAAATATATAACAAATCAATTCACAAATATATATATACAGTCAATGTACAACCAATATATAACAAATCAATTCACAAATCATTTCAACATATTAATTTAGGCATCTCCAATAAACTTAACTACATACATCTGAATTTTTGCAAACAAACTGAAACATTAATTTCAGGATATAATAATTTCATAAATCATGCACAAAAATTAGGGTTCACGCACACATATAACAAATCATCCACACATATATAACAAATCAACACATATATATCTGACATGCATATATATATAAAACAACGAGTAGATTGGCCTACGGCGGTGAGCGGCGGCTGTGACAGTGATGACAGGTGCGGAGTGCAGCAGCGACGATGAAGACGGCGATGGCGAGAAGAGGGAACGACGGAGGAGATCGGTCTTACCTAGGGAATGCGGTGACGACGAGATGACAGCGTGAGACAACGACGGCGGTGCGAGACGATGGCAACGGTGCAAAAATACGGCGGTGGCGACGGTTTAGGGCACAACTCTGCTCAGCGCAAGGAGAAGATCGAAGAAACGGCTAAGTGTTTGGATCGCGGTGTGCCCTTTGCTATATGTAGATCCCAAGATCTTTAGTCCCGGTTGTTGGTTCCAACCGGGACTAAAGAAATCTTTAGTCCCGGTTGGTGGCCTTAACTGGGACTAAAGATACAATATTTAGTCCCGGTTGTAACCAACAACTGAGACTAAAGATCTCGCCAAACCTGGTAGGTCAGTATGTTTAGTCTTGGTTGTTTGCTTCAACCGGGACAAAAGATATTTTCCCGCTATTTCCAAATATTTTTTTCCCGGTTAGGGTTACCAACTAAGACTAAACATTAAAATAATCCATTAAACCCAACCAAATTAATTTCATTAAATATAGGTTTAAAAGAATAGTAAGTAATGAATGAAACTTTAATAAAATCAATAATTTTAATGAGAAAATATTTCAAATAGTTTAATGCTATTAATAAAATTTAGTAATCATATATAATTATGTGGGGGTATCACCCCGTGGTAGTCCATGGAGCGGAGTTAAGGTCAGCTGAAGTCGGACTGATAGTCCTGAGGAGGGGGTCAGATGCCCGACCTCTTCCCGGGGTCTGGAGCCCCGACCCCGACCGTCCCGACTCGTGACCTATCCCGACTATGGCTCATCAGCCCAACCTCCGATCTCCTCAGATAGAAGGCTTGCATCGCAAGGATCGCGGTAAAGATAAGAAGGGGACAACCCGACGAAGATGACGTCACTCGACAAGACTGCGCAGAAGGTACCTGCGGAGAGCGGATCCCAAGGCAAGGTGGAGCGTGAGATACCCACAGAGCGCAGGACCCGGGGGGATCTCTATGTACTTTGCAGATGTTGTTTGTCCTTGCTTTTTATCTTTTAGTCTTAGCTTTCTTGGCCCCCCAAGTCCGCTTGTAACTGCCCCCCTTCATCTATAAAGGGAGGGCAGGTCCGCGGGCGAAGGGGGGATCGATTCTTTGGGAGGTAGGTCTAATTTGTAGAACCCCAAGAAATCTCATCCATTGTACTCTGTTTCATACACCACCACAACAAAGAACATAGGACATACGCTTGTTATCCTTCGGGAGGGCCGAACCTGTCTAAATCTCTCTAGCTCACTTTTTCTCTTGAGTCGACCATCGCGCCCTTTCAATAGACGTTCCCGACCACTCTTTCACCTCCTCGGGTAGCGCTCTTGGAGGAATGATCGACCACCCGTCGACAGTTGGCGCGCCAAGTAGGTGCACGTCTTGGTCGATCCGAGCAGTGCGATCCGCGGGGACGATGTTCGTCTTCGAGAGCCTAGTCTTCCACGCCGATAACTTCAGCCGCCTCACCCTCTCCCGGGAGGCTTCTGGAGGGCTAGCAAACATTGCTGCTTAGCGGCACGTGACGGCAGGGATGAGGCACGCGGCACCGTGCCCAGCGGCCCTGTCGTCAGCGGCTCATCATGTCACGAAGGTCTAGTTGCCCAAGCCCCCGACAGCACACACGACGGTCTTGAGGGCAGATTCTGTATGGACGCGCATCGAGCGTGCCACGAGGGGCCGCTCTGCGTGCCCGGATTCTCCACACGGAGGGCGTCGCTGCCTGTCCCCATCGCCGTTGGACGCATGTCCACCCTCACTGCGCTGGCTGCTCCCAAGAAGCCCACCCGAAGAGCTTCTCTGTGTCCAACCACACTGGCTAAGAGGTTGTGTCGTGCGGAGTTCGCTCCCGGCAACCACTGGCAGGCAAACTTTGTCCTGATGGTGGAGGTCGTTTTCGACGATGAGGCCACAGATTTCCAGGAGTCCGACGCCCATCGCAATGCTCGTCGTTGCCGAAACGCCGGCCGAGTCACGCGGCGTGAGCAGGCCCAACCTACTCGTGTCCGGCCGCAGAACCTGAGGCCCACCTTCACCATGTAGTTTGAGGGGCACCAGGTATTTCGGACTCCTGTGGTCAACCTGGTGGCCATTGAGCGTGCACTTGTCGCTCTTCCCGACTCCCCGGAGGTGCGGAAGGCAATGTCAATTACTTAGGCGGCGACCGCGCAGCTCACGCTCCGAGCCCGTCCGGGCGCACCCCTGGGAGCGCTCGTCGACCAAGGTCATGGAGGTAGTCGAGCATGGGCCACTTTGCCTCGCCGCACGACGTCCAGACTCGGGAGGCAAAAGCCAAATCCACTAGTGACCCAGAGCGGCACTCAAGGACAGCCATACTCCAAGAGCAACAGGGTAGTTCTTTACTGGGAATGTGCGTGAGATTATCATACAGAGGCTTGATGCCCGCAACACCATCAAGCGTCGTGTCATCGACCGAAGGCGCCAGGAGCTGTTACGCCATAATCAGTATGATCATGAGCATGGCGTCCCTGAAGGTGCTGATGGCATTGAGTACGCGCCATGCCACAATGGGTTCCCGGCCTTTACTTGTCATCTCCGTCGGGTGACGTGGCCCAAGGGCTTTCGCTCGACCTGGATTGAGCCTTACGATGGCAAGACTGATCCATCGGGTTTCGACTATAGTGTACGGCGGTTCGAGCGGCTAGCGACAATCACCACGTGATGGCAAACTACCTTCCTATCATGCTGGCATCGACTGCCATCAACTAGCTCGTTGGGCCCCCCGAGAACTCTATCAATACCTAGGATGAGCTGTGCGATGCCTTCATCGCCAACTATCGAGGCACCTGGCAACGCCTGGCCTCCTGCTACGACCTCCGCCAGGTCCGGCAGGGGGCTGTTGATGAGAATTTTCTCTCACGCGCTGGCCCGGGAGATCTGCTTAGCTCCAATGCAGGTCCTTCTTGACTAACTATGAAATACGGGGCATGCCGCTTGGTTTGATCTCGTTAACCAACAAGAAAAACAAAGATGTATGCATTAAGGGTTAAGTTAGATCCTATTGGATCGGCTAAGGGAGTCAATTTACATATATATGCTATCCCAAAGTGCATTTAAACTAAGTGACTAGGATAGATTGGCTCAACCGAGACAGTATTAACCACTTAATCCAAATGTACAAAGGGATAATAAATATATGCATTAACAGCCTAGCCGATACCATAAGACTAACTGTGAATTGGCTAGTACTCCGATATATATCTTATGAAAAGATATTGTTCTAGCTAAATGCGCTAAACCTAGATCAATCAACTGTTAGCTGTGGCTGACAGGCTGATTCTGGCTTAGGGCATTTAACCAGAGCTAGATCTCAATATAAGAGGCATCTTTAGTAAATCTAATAGTCAATATACCAAAAGAATATTAAAACTGATAAGACCGGCTGAAACCCCGGCACTGTCTCTAAGCATATATATCTAGTCGAATAGATCATAAGAGCTCTAAAAATGACTTAATAGGTCGAATAGATGCAGCATTAAGTATAAAAAGAGCAATCAGATCTATTATAGCTGATGTAAATCCCTCGAGACGGTGGATATCGCATATAACCTAGGTCAACCCTTAGATCTAGCTCTATCGGCTATTGGTTCTTGACAGAAACAAGCCGATATCGAGATAGATCTAGACATTGTTCTAGATTATATGACATATATGATAACTAGCGCAGCATAAATCGTTGAATCTAGAGTATCATAGTGATGGAAGCACTAAATTCGACGAGATACACCACTAATGACAAACATTTACGTTAATCGGGGATCGAAACGATGCAGCCCGCAGCCGGATCAAGTGTTCGTCTGAAGAAAATAGGAGGCGATGCACCAAAAGTTGTATTGATTGTGTGTGTTTCATTTTGTACAAGGGTCTCGGGCCCTATTTATACCCAAGAATAAAACTACCCGTGCAAGACATGGTTTCTATCTAATCTATTATACATGGTACGACAATATCCTCGGACATGGTCCCATGTCGCATTACAAAAGAAAATCTAAACAAATTCCTAATTTACAGATACAATTACCGTTACAGGACTCTATCCATAGATGGCAATATCTTTTAACGAGCAATTTGGGCACCGAATCTTCTATTTATCTTTAAGCACCTTTATCCAAAACAGTTCCATCTTCTTCTCTGACTCAGCATCGGCTATCGGTTGTACTTGTCTAACTCAACCTCAGCCGATTGGCCTCGTAGCCGATTGTATCACAGCCGACTTGACCTCTGTCCTTCTGATCTGATTCCGCTTCCATCTCGGCAGGGACTTAGGGATTTGGTTACCAAACTTAGCCATTAACACATGCCCCCCCAAGTCCGTGATAAGATAATATCGCGGATTTGCTGCTTTTCCAAATTCCCACTCTTTTCGACCTAAACCGTTTCGGCTGCCAAAAAACATTCTTTAAATACCGTCCTCGCGGACACCACACGTGTACGCTGTCACAAACAAACAACCACCTCAGCAACCCTCAAACTCCCCGACGACCTCCCCGGCGACCTCGAAGCCCGCACCCTCTCCAACAAACCCTAAGAGGTGACGATCCCTAGCAATGGCTTCCTCAAGCATTCCCACCGACGAGCCACAGTAGCCATCGTACCCCGAGGTAAGTTCATTGGCTTCACTCCCTTTTCCTTTCCGCGATTTAGTTTCTGCCTCTTCATGATTCCTTGTTTCTTTCCTCATTCTGTAGCACTTAACCCACCAAATCGCAATCCCCAACCTAGCTCATCAGAACCAATACTTCCCAGGGCCGATCGGCAATTTGGACCCAAGTGAAATAATAAACGCAGAAATCGATCAAATCCCCTTTAGGTTTTCAACCCCCAATCTGTCATACTGGACTAGCGCCTTCAAGTCATGGCCATCAACTGACAAATCTTGGCCAGCCTGGTTTTAAGGATGTCGGCTAGGAAAAGGACATACTGGACCGAGCTTGGGATAGCTCAGTGCTTAGAACTGACAATAGCCGACTTGCCCAAGAACGAATCCCTTCTATCGGCTCCTCACTATTTTTGGTCTGATACACTCAATGCTTTCCTATTCAAGCAAGGGCCGATGACCCCCACTCTGATGGATGTGGCTATGATAATCGGCCTAGACGTCACTTCCATGGTCAGCCCAAGTGACCTTCAGCGCAAGTGCCAACATACCTTCAAGACAAAAAGCGGTTTTATTACTATGAACATGAAGGATGGGCTGATTTGGGACAGGGAGCACACTGCCTTCCTCCTCATGTGGTTAGAGAAGTTTGTGTTCTGTGGATCTAGTTGCGGCCCAACCAACAACTGGCAGCATGTAGCCGAAGCCCTAGTAGAGAAAAAGAACATCCCCTTAGGCAAGTACCTACTGGGTTATCTATACCAAGTCTTGGGTTCGGCTTCGGCTCGGCTGGCCACCAAGCAATCTGTCGGCACCGGGGGTCCCTGGTGGCTATTCCAGCTCTGGCTTAACCTGCATTTGTACAAGATAGCCGAACAGCCTGCTCCCCTTCAAGCCGAGTTCCCGTTGATAGAGCCGAGGATTGAGGATGATGAGGAAAAACCCACTCGGCGGCCGACGTTGTATGGTGAGGCCACTTCAACCTATCCGGGCTCAAAACTGACAGCCGAAGATTTCATGGAGTGGTTTGATCGGCTGTACAGCGGCTTTCCAAATGCCTCCAAGATCTGGTTTGCATATGAAGACTTCATCGAATTTGAACAGCCAAACAATCTTCGGCTAGATGAGCTCGATTCAGAAGAATATACAGCACCGAGGGAAATCTGTCACTGCCATCACCCCCTGCATCCTCCCCGTCGGCATTCATCAAGGCCGCAACGTCAACAAAACTTATGAGTTTTATCACCCAATGGTGGCGGCGAGACAGTTCGTAATGGGCCAGCTGCCTATCGGCTTGTGGTTTGCCGATAAGATCCAGCCGAGGGGAAGAATTGAAGGCAATATAATGATGCTTCGGCTACTTCAACTCCCAACTCCTCCTCTCGGCAGCATGAACAAAATCAACTGTTAGTGATATGCCCTAGAGGCAACATGGAGATGTTGGATATCATGGTCAATGTTTATGTATTTAAGAATAAAGTGTTATTCAGTTCCATGAAATAGACATCTTGTATTGATCAATAAGTACGTGACTTATTTATGAGACTCTATATGTATGAATCTATTTCTAAATGATCCTCGATCATATATCATATTATTGGAACTAATATGATTCTAAGATCGGCATGTTTATTGATTGATGATCATGTCTCATAGATCATGGGTATGGAGATACCAAATCAATAAACATGGACACATGTGTTAGAGAACACATTGTTGGATAGACCCACCATGAGACACTACAGAATTAATGTGTCATTAGTTGGTCTCGTGTAGTGTTGGTACAAAGTCCTTAGACCCGAGATCACCATGGATTCCAACATGTGTAGTAGCCTACCTTGGGACTACCAAATGCTATTCCGTAATCGGGTAGTTATAAAGGTAGTTTTCGGGTTTGCTATGAAACATGGAGTGGGATGTGAGTGATCAAGATGGAATTTGCCCCTCCTTTGGAGAGATATCTCTGGGCCCCTCGAGGTAATGGATTATGGAAATGCATGGCCATGCTAAGTTGATTGAGGAGTCAATCAACAGACAGATAATCCAATACGGTTCGAGTGAATGGTTAAGCTATTGAAGGGATGGCACACATCTTGCCTATAGCTTAATTGGTATCGTGAGGCAAAGGGATTTGTGTACACATTACAGGTTCAGAGCTGATATTATATTCTTGTATACTATGGTGTCAATATGTGCTCCTAGGCGCTGCTATTGACAGGTCGGCTGAGTTGGACTCGAGCCGACGATCGGCTAAGTTAGACTATAGCCGAAACCAAGTATACCTGAACCTACAGGGTCGCACGCTTAAGGGGATAAGAACAGGCATTCGAGTTGGACTCGGATATGGCTCGATCGGATAGGGATCCGATCGGATAGAGTCCTATGGGCTTACGACGTATGGGCGGCCAACTCTATGAGATTCGGATGAGATCCGATTCAAAATAGAGTCCCGATGGGCCTCTAGGCCCAACCGGCAACTCTATATAAAGGAGGGAGGGGTGGAGAGCTGCTGCATGTCAATGTATCGAATTGAACCGAATCAATCTGATTTGGCGCAACAAGTCGGCGAGATCAATCTCCACAGAAACCCTCCCCACCTTTCGAGCCAAACCCTAGCCTTGCATCGCGTGCTAGCACACGGGTGTTCGGCGTTCTGTTCCCGGACGTGTGGATACCGGTAGAGGCGCTGCTACGTTGCACGCTGTTGATCGGCTACGAATCGGCTGCAATCGGAGCGAGGCGACTACGGCAGGTCAGACGACTCGGATCGGCTGCGACATCGGCGAATTGGCTGATTGGTGAATCGGCTGTCCCCAGGAATCGGCTGTCGGCTTGCAGGAATCGGCTGTCATCGGCCAGCACAGTTCCAGATCAGATAGTCCTGATTGGCTATTTCCGCTGCATACTCCAATCGGTAACGATCTATCGGCCCTTACTTGCAAGTGTTCCTGGTTTGCGCGGTAGAAAAGTTTTGTTTTCGGCTAGCGTAACCTCCGCGTAACCCTTCAAGTGGTATCGAGCTAATCTTGCTTAGTTCGGGTTTTATATTGGATCAGGAACAAGTTTTGCACACGGGTTGATTAGATCAATCGGTTTTACGGGATCTGTAGAAGAGAGTAGATGGTAATTGTGTTCCTTGATAGTGTATCGGAACGGCGTAATGCGATTACGTCGAAGCAATATCCATAGAACTCGGTTTGAGTTGGGTTTGAGATAGCGTTCCTTGATAGTGTATTGGAACGGTATAATGTGATTATACCGAAGCTATCTCGTAGTCCGACCTTGTTTGCTGTCTCATGCCTACGCAAACCATCTCCCTTGATAGTGTATCGGGACAGCATAATGTGATTATGTCGATATGGTTTCCGTATGCGATTTCATAGATTGGATCTATGAATTTCGTGTGGTGTTCCGGGCGCTGCCCGAAGCCCGCGAGGGGGCGGCTTCCCCCGGGACCGCCGTGTGCGTCCCCCTTTATAGCTCGTCTCGATGCCGTTTCTCTGCGATAGGTAGAAAACGTTCTATGCCTAACTTGTTTTTGCAGAGAATACTTTGAGATGGTATGGCCCTATTTTTCATATGTGGCAATCCTCGTAATATTCTTTCATACATGCAATGCTTGTAATATTCTTTCACGACCTATGAGTCGATGTAATCTTCAATTAGAGCTTCCATAGTAGAAGCTTAGTTTGAAGAAATCAAGCATTTGGCACTCGAAAGAACGGTGATGAAGATGGAGATCCTCTACACCGGTATGGAGATGGAGATCACCATGTGAAGGGGGCCATACTATTTCATTATATGCTATTCTACTGCTTTCATATATGTGATATGTTTGTTTGATAGGATAGCATCCTCGCAAAATTAAGTAGTAATGATGCCCTTCCAAATGTTGCACCCGTCACCGTTATGCTCATCAATGGTGGGTTTGCCAAAGCAGAGTGCCATTCTCTATCATAACACGAGGGGGTATATGTCAGACATATACAGCAGGAACATTTGGTTTACTTAACAAGGCTATCAAAACAGTTTTGGGCCTTGGGGCATAGGTTGGCGCCGGGGCATGGAGATGCCACACCAACAACAAGAGTCACATAGAGATGTGATTAGCAAGGAGTTGCTTACCGATGTTATTAATTTTCTAGCAGTGATGCCAAAGCTCACTAGAAATTAACTAACATGTGGATCTTGACCCAATACGTAACCTAGAGGGAAGGTGTAAAATACGTAATGGGAGTCTAATGTTAAATTGTTTAACAATAGACATAGCATAAACATTGTGCTAAACTTTGCTTTTTCTGTTGTAGAATAATGGCAGCTAATACTACACCCAGTGCTTTTAATTTGCGATCTATTCTCGAGAAAGAAAAATTAAACGGAACAAACTTTATGGATTGGTATCGCAACTTGAGAATTGTTCTCAAGCAAGAGCGTAAGGAGTACGTTCTTGAAGTACCCTATCCTGAGGATTTGCCTAATAATGCCACTGCAACTGCACGGAGGGCTTACAAGAAGCACACTAATGATGCCCTAGATATAAGCTATCTCATGCTTGCTACAATGTCCCCTGAGCTTCAGAAGCAATATGAGAGCAGCGATGCTCACACTATTATTCAGGGACTGCGTGGTATGTTTGAGAACCAAGCAAGGGCCGAGAGGTTCAACACCTCAAAGTCCTTGTTTGCGTGCAGGCTTGTTGAGGGGAATCCCGTCAGTCCGCATGTGATAAAAATGATTGGCTACATTGAGAGTCTGGAAAAACTAGGTTTTTTCCTTAGCCAAGAGTTGGCTACTAATGTGATTCTCCAGTCGCTCCCTCCGAGCTACGAGCCATTCGTATTGAATTATCACATGAACAGTATGGATAAGACCTTGGCTGAATTGCATGGGATGCTAAAGACAGCTGAGGAGAGTATCCAGAAAAACGGTCATCATGTGATGATGATGCAGAAGGCTAAGCGCAAACCACCAGTCAAGAAACTTTGCACCAAGAGGAAGTTAACTCCCGATGAGATCGTGAGTGCCTCCAATGCAAAGAAGGGCAAGAAGGGGTCGGCGGCATCAGATGCCGTTTGCTTCTACTGCAAGGAGACAGGCCACTGGAAAAGGAACTGCAAGAAGTACATGGAGGATCTCAAAAAGAAGCAAAGTACAACTTCTGCATCAGGTATTAATGTTATAGACATTAATCTTGCTACTTCACCTACTGACTCTTGGGTATTTGATACCGGATCAGTAGCTCATATTTGCAAATCGTTGCAGGAAATGAGAAGAAGTAGAGGCTTAAGAAGGGGCGAGGTGAACCTGTGCATCGGCAATGGAGCAAGCGTTGCTACAGTTGCTGTCGGCACAGTACCACTTCATCTACCTTCAGGATTAGTTTTGAAATTAAATAATTGTTATTATGTTCCAACACTATGTCAAAACGTTATTTCCGCTTCATGTTTGCAAGCGGAAGGATATGATTTTAGATTAATGGACAATGGTTGTTCAATATATCTCAGAGATATGTTCTACTTTCATGCTCCATTGGTGAATGGATTATACGTTTTGAATCTTGAAGCGTCTCTCATCTATAACATTAATACAGAAAGGCAACTCTCTAATGATATAAATCTCACGTTTATCTGGCATTGTCGCTTGGGCCATATAAATAAGAATCGGCTGATTGGTGAATCGGCTGTCCCCGTGAATCGGCTGTCGGCTTAGTGGAATTGTCATCACCAAAGACGCTTCAGATCGGATAGTCCCGATTGGCTATTTTCGCTGCATACTCTAATCGGTAATGATCTATCGGCCCTTACTTGCAAGTGTTCCTGGTTTGCGCGGTTGAAAAGTTTTTGTTTTCGGCTAGCGTAGCCTCCGCGTAACCCTTCATCAACTTAGTGATAACTCGATCACCGGTCTTCAACCAGTGGTGGGGCGAGTGGAAGCAACACTTATTCCACCAATCGGCCACGATGTATCTGACCATCATTGATCCCGACAGAGTCCCATCGGTAAGCACGTCTCCCAGCTCTTGTTTATTCATCGGCTATTACTCATATCGTCGGCTAACCATAACTCTCTTCCGTTGTAGACGATCGACGATTCCTCCCCAGTGAGCCGAAGCGGCGTGGTGATCAACTACGCGCCAAAGATCCCGCCGAATGGGTGCAGTTGGCACCATCTCCAATCGGCTTCAACGCGTCGAAGGAGGGCACGCTACTTCCGCCAAACCCGCGAGCCGCTCCGTCGGACAAAGAGGGCCCAGCCGTCACCGCGCTACTCCCTGCCGAAGCAAGAAAGAGGGCGGCCAAGAAGGCAAAGCGAGCCCCACCGATGACGACTTGTCCCCGCTGATCCGACCGTGGATGCTTTTTTGACTCAAGAAGTGGAGGACGAAGAAGCCGCAGATGCCGATGAAGCCGCAGCAGATTCCAGCTCGGAGAAATACATCGCAACTCCATCAGCCGACGAGAGCAGCGTCCAGAAAACTCCAAGTCCCTCAAGGCGCCTGCTCGGCCGACAATGGTAAGTGACTTCACACTTCTCCCCTTCTTAAACCATTCATCCGGATTTACTCAAGCCTTCATTGTATCTTTGAATCGGCAGAGAACAAAGCGTGTGATCAAGAAGAAATCAGCTCACCTGCGATCAGTAAGTTCCTATCATCAGACTCGTTTTAATGTTTAGCCGATTGTCAACTAACTCTCTCTGCAGCCACCACGCGCGCCGACGCCCGTCCCCAGAGTCAAGTGAGCACACCCAGCCGGCCGCAAGCAAGGGCAAAAATTAACGAGGAAGTCACTTCGGCTGCAGTGGTGACGAAGCCGACGCGGAACCCACTCCGGCTCCGATGCCCACAGTAAGCCTCGCTCAACCTCGTTAGCCGGCTTGATAAGTTCATTATTTCTCTAATTGTTGCTTTCTTTCTGCAGAACATAGCCGATCTCTTGGGCTTCGACCTATCGAAGTTCGAAGACCCTGACGAAGGAGGCGAGAGAGCGCTGGTGCCGCTCAATGTAGACCTCAAAACGGCTCTAGCCGATACCGGCAATCGGCTAGAGAGCTCTCTAGACGCACTGGTAGCCGACTGTGGCCCAATCCGCGCTCGGTTCAAGGAAATCCAGAGCTAGGTGCCAGACATCGTGGTCGACACGATCGTCCCGGCCACCTTCCTAGAGGCACACCAAGTGAAGTATGAGCGAGCCCAGTAACGCCTTGCCGATCGCGGAGAGAACTAGTCACTAGTGGCCACAATCAAATCAAGCCAGGAGGATATCAAGGCCAAGAAAGCCGATTTCGACGCCTTGAAGACGGAGCCGGTCGCCAAACTTGAACATCTTCGGACGCGAAGGGATCAAATAATAGCCGACTTCGTCCAAATCACCACGGAGATCCAAATGCAAGAAGAATACATGGTCGTCCTGCCTAAAGAGATCGAAGATAAGCGATCAAGCATCAAGGCGGCCGTGTATCATCTCAAGGATCTGACCAAGGCGGTGAGGCCGGTGACTGGGTTCGATGCCGACAATACTAGGGCCATTGAAGAAGTGGATCAAATCAGGCGCAAGGCATTGTCGGCCATAGCTGACTTCTTAAAGTAGTGAGCCGACTGTAATAGCTTAGGCGAGATTTAAACTTTTGTAATCGGCTTCGGCCTTTTGTAAGTAACTATCCCGTGATCGGCTTATACTTGCGTTTAATATCATGATTGCCGATTCTAAAGCTTGAAAATTGTGTCCGATGTTATTATTATGAAAAAATTTGACGTCCACCTTTCTGTGCCACCTTTCTGTAATCGTCTTAGGTTTTGTGTATGTATATATGCCCCCTTAATTTTGTTGATGTCTTTGACGTTGACAAAATTATGAACTTAACAAAATCGTGCATCGTTGTTGTCACGGTCGGCCAACACTAGCCGATTGCAGAAATCTAGGGAAAAACTTTGCATAAAAATGACCTAAAGGCGATGCTCGCTCAATACGTAACATCGGCTAACACGAATCGGTGATCGAACAGAGCCAAATCATGAGTTGATCCAAACGCTTGGGTAGTATTTTTTCAAGTATTTGCCATTTAGAGCCCTTCCAAATACCTCTCTGTCTAATCCTTCTAACATGTATGCTCCTTTAGAGACGCATTTGTGGATCTTGAAAGGCCCTTCCCAATTTGGTGACCACTTGCCGAATTTATTGTCTCTTGTTCCAATCGGTAGTATTAATTTCCATACGAGTTCGCCCTCCTCAAAAGATTTAGGCACGACTTTCTTGTTGTAGTGGCAGGCTACTCGCTCCTTGTCCCTTGTTACTTTTTCCAAAGCCCTCATCCGTGATAAAACTAGGTCTTCTGACTAATCCACCATCAAGTGATAGTAATCATCGGCTGTGAGTTGATCTTGTAGTTGAATCCGTCTTGAGCCGATGATGTTCTCCCATGGCAGTACTGCTTCGTGTCCATAGACCAACTTGTATGGAGGGACTTGGATAGATCCGTGGCATGTCATCCGATATGCCCAAAGTGATTCGGCTAATCGGTTGCGCCATTGTTTCGGGTACTCAGAAATCTTCCTCTTAATCAGCTTGATCAGACTTTTGTTTGAAGCCTCTGCTTGCTTGTTGGCCTGTGCGTAATACGGCGAAGAATTGAGTAATTTGATCCCCATGTCATCGACAAACTGGACAAACTCATCCGATATGAAGATAGATCCCTGGTCTGTTGTAATTGTTTGTGGGATGCCGAATCAGTAGATGATATGCTCTTTAACAAACTCGATTGCATCCTTGGAGTCGACTTTCTTCAAAGGAATTGCCTCCACCCACTTTGTAAAATAATCTGTCGCTACCAGAATGAATTTATGTCCTTTGCTTGAGGGTGGATTAATCTGGCCGATCATGTCGATGCCCCATCCTCTGAACGGCCAAGGCTTTATGATTGGGTTCATAACCGATGCTGGTGCTCTTTGTATGGCGCCAAATTTCTCACAATCCTGGCATCCTTTATAATATCTAAAACAGTCCTCCAGCATTGTCGGCCAGAAATACCATGCTCTCCGAAGTAGCCACTTCATCTTATGAGCCGATTGATGCGTGCCGCAAATCCCTTTGTGAACTTCTCCGATAGCCACTTTGGCCTGATCGGCTCCCAAACACTTGAGAAGCACTCCATCAATCATCCGATAATAAAGAACTTCGTCGAGCAAAACATATCTCAACGCCTTGTATCGCAATTTCCTCGAGGCCGATTGAGAAGGATTTTGTAGATAGTTGTAGACTTCAAACCTCCGATCATCGACTGTGATGGCAGCGACTTCCACTTCAATATCTCTTA
This sequence comes from Oryza australiensis, assembly GCA_019925245.2. NCBI lineage: Eukaryota > Viridiplantae > Streptophyta > Magnoliopsida > Poales > Poaceae > Oryza > Oryza australiensis. The sequence goes on along the minus strand of JAIFGZ020000130.1, from coordinate 272,467 downwards.
TCATCGGCCTGTAGCCCGATGCCCCTTGAGCTAAATCATTGGCTTCTGGATTCTGCTCCCTGGGGATATGTTTTAAAGTAACTAGCTGAAGACCATCCATCAATTGTCGGCATTGTTGATAGTAGACCATCAGCGCATCATTTTTACATTCATATTCTCCTGACAATTGGCTGATGACCAACAGCGAATCTCCCATTATTTCGATGGCATCGGCTTCAACTTCTTTGAGCAGATGCAACCCTTTGAGCATGACCTCATGCTCGGCTTGGTTGTTTGTAGCATGGGGGTTGATAGAAAAATCAAACTCAAAGCTTGCCCCCTAGGCGAAATAATGACCAATCCGATACCGCAGCGGTTGGTGCACACCGAGCCATCAAATGTCAATGTCCAAGGCATAATTTTAACTGAGCCGATTGAGTCATCTCTGTGTTCCATGATGAAATCGGTTATAGCTTGTCCCTTAACCACCCTGGGTGCCTGATATCTCAGATCAAACTCTGTCAAGGCAAAGATCCATTTTCCAATACGCCCTTTTAACATTGGGGCCGATAGCATGTATTTAACTACATCGGCTTTACATATTATTGTGCACTCATTGGAAAGCAATTAATGCCTTAACTTCATACATGAAAAATATAGGCACAAACATAGCTTCTCCACTGGTAAATACCTTGTTTCTGCGTCCAACAGCCGTCGGCTGAGATAGAAGATGCTTTTTTCCTTGCCCTCAATCTCTTGAATTAGGACTGAGCCGACTGACTTGTCATCGGCTGACAGGTACAGCTTAAACGGTATCCCTTTTTGTGGAGACATTAAAACTAGACGCGAGCTTAAGTACTCCTTGATGTTGTCCAAGACCTTCTGCTACTCTTCCCCCCATGTGAATGCTTGATCGGCTTTCAGCCGAAGCAGTGGTGTGAACGGCTCCATCTTCTCTGAAAGATTGGCTATGAACCGCCTGATGAAGTTGATTTTGCCGATCAATTATTGAAGTTGCTTCTTGTCCTTCGCAGGCTGTATCGTCTTGATAGCGTTGATGCTCCTTGGTGTGACCTCAGTTCCTCTTTCATGAACAAGAAACCCAGAAATTGCCCGGCCGACACGCCGAACGTGCACTTCAATGGATTCATTTTCAGGCCATATTTTCTTGTCCGCTCCAAAATGTGCTTTAGATCGGCTATGTGGTTCTCTATCTCCCTGGATTTGACAACAACATCGTCAATATAGATCTCCACCAGGGAGCCGATCATGTCGTGGAAGATATAATTCATGGCCCGTTGATATGTTGCCCCAGCATTTTTCAGCCCAAATGTCATAACAACCCATTCATATAAGTCGATTGCTCCAAGACATCGAAAAGCAGTTTTGTGAATATCTTCCTCGGCCATAAAGATTTGATTGTAACCCGCATTGCCATCCATAAAACTGATGATCTTGTGGCCTGAAGCAGCATCCACGAGCAAATCGGCTATGGGCATCGGGTATTCATCTTTGGAGATAGCCTTATTTAGGTCTCTGAAATCGATGCACACCCTGAGTTTACCATTCTTTTTCAATACTGGGACAATGTTTGAGACCCACTCGGCGTATCGGCAAGGCCGAATGAATCCAGCATCGTATAGCCGAGTTATTTCGGCTTTGATTACATCATACATATCAGCTTTGAACCTCCTGGGAGGCTGTTTGAACGGCCCATAGCCTGCCTTGATTGGCAGTTGACGAACAACGATAGATTGGCTAAGACCAGGCATCTCGAAGTACTCCCAAGCAAAACAATCTTTATATTCCTTTAACAAATTAATAAGCTGGGATCTACACTGAGAAGATAAATTTTTGCTAATATACGTCGGCCTAGGCCTGTCTCTAGAGCCTATGTCTATTTCCTCTAATTCATCGGCCGGTGTAAAACCTTGCCCGAGCTTGCCATCGTCTTCGTCCGCGGTGTCCATGCCGTAGACGCTTGGCCCTCCATGACGTCTTGCTCAAAGCAGCAGCTGCGGTTCGTCGTCTCCAATCGGCTGTATGGCAGAATCAGACACTTCTAGAAAACCGGCTTGCCAGATTTTCTCGGACAAACAATCAATGCCATCAATTTCTTAGAGTGGCATATCGGCATTGGCGACGCTCCTGTCGGCTGGTACAATCTCTATCTTATCGCCGTCCCATTGAAGCAAATACTGGTGCATGGTGGAAGGGACACAACAGTTGGCATGTATCCAGTCCCTCCCGAGCAGCAGGCTGTAAGACCCCTTCCTGTTCATGACGAAAAAGGTTGTGGGCACGGTCTTGTTGCCGACGGTCAGCTCGACATTTAAGACGCCCTTGGTCTCTGATGGGTTGCCGCCAAAGTCCTTGAGTACCATGTTAGTCTTCATCGGTCTTCGGCTCCCTTGCCCAATTTTCTAAATGTTGCATAGGGCATTAGGTTCACTGCAGCTCCCCATCTACTAGCATCTTTGATATCGGCTTGTCATTGACGAAGCCTTTTACGTACAGTGCCTTAAGATGCTGATTTTTGGTCCCTCTGGCTTGTCAAAAATTGCTTGATCCGGAGACAATGCTAGCTTGGCCAAGGCATCTTCAATGTTGTCTGTATCGGCCTCAGGAGCGCTGAATTCGGCTGGCAATATGAATACCATGTTGACCGATGCAGAAACTTTTCCTTTCCCTTTGGTTGCCCTCCTGGCTTGATCGGCTAAACTCTCTCTGGCTTTTTCCTCGTCGGCTGGCGTAGTTTTTTTTGGGCCTCCATTGCTTTTTGCCCTTGCCTAGCCGACGGCGTTGTTCTTGGATTATCTGCCGAACTTCTTCTTCCCTTGCTTCACGCTTCAGCCTTTGAATTCTTCGTTTTTGCGTTTTGGTGAAGAGGTCAGAAGGGCACCATTGGGGATTGGCCAATTCTTCATCATCGGCTTCTTCGTCGTAGTAGTCATTGTTTTCGTCCTCTTCATCGAAGAAGTCTTGATGGATCAGCCCTAGCCGATCGTGAATGGACTGCCGACGCCGGTTGAGCTGTATGGCCCTCGGGACGAACTGAGTCAGGCTGGTCACTGGCGGGCTCCTGTGTTCGTCCTCGCAGTAATCGCTGCAGGCCGGGCAATTGTCTAGCGTTGGCAGCCTCATCCTGATTTCCCAGCAGTGCCGAAAAATTCACAATGCCAATGAGGATTGGCACCGCGTGATCCCGCTCGTCCGGCGACCTCGCGTCTCAAGCTCTTGCCGACAAAATCTTTCAAACCGAGCCTCTTCTTCCCGCCAAGATTGCTTGTCGGAAGCGGCGTCGGTTGTCCATGTTGATCGGCCGTCGATCAGCCGATCGGACAACGGGGCACACCATGTTGATTGGCGTGGCTTGATCTCCAGTCGGCTTGCTCTCTGCCTTGACCCCTTCTAATGTCTCGGCTAAGTTGTACGTCATTCTGTGCCTTGCCTGGGGCCGGCTTGAACCATATTGACCGGGAAGGAGTTGCCGTCTACTTTCATCGCCCGAGTGGAATCGGCAAACTTGAGTTTCTCGGCCTCTATTGTTGACTCGTCTGTGCTGAAGACTTTACAATCATTAGTACCATGGGATGTAGAGTTGTGACACTTGCGACTTCTTCTTCGGTTCGTCGGCCGATGGGATCACATGGCTTTTGGGAAGCTGGATCGCTTCTCCTTGAGTAATAAATCGAAGATCCTATTGGCCTTGGTGATGTAGAAATTGTATTTCTCCTCCTTAGCCGTCTTCAGCAGCCATTGGCAGACGATGGCCTTTTTATTCTTGGCCCATTCGGCTGCCGCCACCTCTGCGTCATCATCGCTGGAATCGGAGTCTGATTCGACGATGACTTGAGTTATGTTCTTGACGGCCTTCCTGGTGTCTTGAAACCTCTGCTCATGGGCCTTCACCTTCTGCACAAATGTGCCAAGCTGTCAAAGTCTTGAGCGGAGAAGCGCTCACGGATTGGCGCGATCAGGCCGTGAAAGGCCAAATCGGCTAGCTGGGCGACCGACAGCACCAGGCTATAGCATCGGTTCCTTATTTCTCTGAAGCATTGAATGTAGTCCTGAATCGATTCGTTGTGCTTCTGCCTGATGCTGGTGAGGTCCGACAACTTCATTTCATGGTTACCGGTGTAGAAGTAGCTATGGAATTGCTTTTTGAGATCGGCCCAACTTTGAATCGAGTTGTAGGGTAATGAAGAGAACCATGTGAACGCCGATCCTGAAAGAGATAAGGGGAACAATCAAACTCTCAAGGCATCCATAGTCGATGCTTCGCCGCACTGCGCCAAGAATCGGCTGACGTGCTCGTATGTTGATATGTTGTCCTGCCCTGAGAATTTCGAAAAGTCTAGGACTTTGTATCGGTTGGGCAGTGGAACCTGTTCAAAGTGCTCTGGATAGGGGTACCGATACATGTTTCCCGAGTCTTTTGGCTTGAGGCCGAATTGATCGTGCATGACGTCCGCGATCAAGTCAGCCCACGTCCGGTTGTCCTGCTGTATCAGCTCATATTGATCATATGGCACGGGTGCTTGCCGATACAGAGGTGACGGTGTTTGGGGCCTGTAGTGCCGATCTTGATGGCCTCCCTGGTACTGGTACTGGTGCGGATGGCCAGTAGGACGTGGCCGACTAGCCGGCGGTGGTGTCGGCGGATCCGCGAACAGTTGTCGGCCACCGGCGTTGTACTGTTCTTCCAGGCCGATCTGAGCAACCGGCTCTAACTGCGGATTGTTGTCGAACATGTTAGTGATCTGGTCCTGGGGGAGTAGTTGTTGTCGGTTCAGCTTGGTGACCACCGGTCTCGCAGCTGATCCAGATGGATTCGGCTGATTGAGGACCCCTCCTGGTAGCCCTGGCTGTGCTGGTGGCGGGATCGGCCGATTCTGGGTGGCCAATGTCCTGTAACCAGGAGACTGGTCGTCCATGAAGAAAGTTGGCCCCTGCTATAGTTGGTCGGCTATCTTGGCGTCGACCACAATGGCAATCATATTATTGAGGGTGTTGACAAGGATGCTACTTTGGTTGACCAGTGCATGGTGCACGGCGGAATCAATTCGGTCTTGCAAAGTATGCAAACCCGAATCATCTTTCTCTTGAGTCGGCTCCTCCGCCTTCTGTTTGTCCTTTGATCCGCTGGAGGAGGACGCCTTGAATTCGTCCATGCTGAATTTATACTTCTTGTGCATAGCCCCAGACCTCGTCTGGGTGAATGACTGTAGGTAGTTGGATTGGAGCTCTTCTACCATCCTTTTGTAGTCGGCTTGCTGTTTAGCCGACAGTTGTTCCATCTTCACAGGTACAATGTTTTCCTGAGAAACGCGGGGGCTCTTGATGTCGACCATCTTGTAAGCTGCGTCGATGCGTCCAAGCCGAGTTGAGAGAGATAGTCCCACTGGGCGTGCCAAGAAGCGTGTTGATGAGAATTTTCTCTCACACGTTGGCCTGGGAGATCTGCTTAGCTCCAGTGCAGGTCCTTCTCAGCTGTCTGTGAAATACAGGACGTGCTAGTTGGTTTGATCTGTTAACCAACAAGAAAAACAAAGATGTATGCATTAAGGGTTAAGTTAGATCCTATTGGATCGGCTGAGAGAGTCAATTTACATATATATGCTATCCCAAAGTGCATTTAAACTAAGTGACTAGGATAGATCGGCTCAATCGAGACAGTATTAACCACTTAATCCAAATGTAGAAAGGGATAATAAATATATGCATTAACAGCCTAGCTGATATCGTAAGACTAACTGTGAATCGGCTAGTACTCCGATATATCTTATGAAAAGATATTGTTCTAGCTAAATGCGCTAAACCTAGATCAGTCGGCTGTCGGCTGTGGTTGACAGGCTGATTCTGGCTTAGGGCATTTAACCAGAGCAAGATCTCAATATAAAAGGCGGCTTTAATAAATCTAATAGTCAATATACCAAAAGAATATTAAAACTGATAAGGTTGGCTGAAACCTCGGCTGTCTCTAAGCATATATATCTAGTCGAATAGACCATAAGAGCTCTAAAAACGACTTAATAGGTCGAATAGATGCAGCATTAAGTATAAAAGAACAATCAGATCTATTATAGCTGATGTAAATCCTTCGAGACGGTGGATATCGCATATAACCTAGGTCAACCCCTAGATCTAGCTCTATCCGCTATTGGTTTTGACAGAAACAAGCCGATATCGAGATAGATCTAGACATTGTTCTACATTATATGAGATATATGATAACTAGCACAACATAAATCGTTGAATGTAGAGTATCATAGCGATGGAAGCACTAAATTTGACGAGATACACCACTAATGACAAACATTTACCTTAATCGGGGATCAAAACGATGCAGCCCGAAGCCGGATCAAGTGTTCATCTCGAAGAAAATAGGAGGCGATGCGCCGAAAGTTGTATTGATTGTGTGTGTTTCATTTTGTACGGGGTCTTGGGCCCTATTTATACCCGAGAATAAAACTACCTATGCAAGACATGGTTTCTATCTAATCTATTATACATGGTACGACAATATCCCGGGACATGGTCCTATGCCGCATTACAAAAGAAAATCTAAACAAAATCCTAATTTACAGATACAATTGTCGTTACAGGACTCTATCCGTAGATGGCAATATCTTTTAACGTGCAATTTGGAAACCGAATCTTCTATTTATCTTTAAGCACCTTTATCAGAAATGGTTCCATCTTCTTCTCTAACTCAGCATCGGCTATCGGCTGTCCTTGTCGGACTCAACCTCAGCCGATTGGCCTCGTAGCCGATTGTATCACAACCGACTTGACCTCTATCCTTTTTATCTGATTTCGCTTCCATCTCGGCAGGGACTTAGGGATTTGGTTACCAAACTTAGCCGTTAACAGGGGCCGATGAGTTGATTTGGGGCTATGTCTCGCATTTCTCCGAGCGTTGCAACACTGTCACAAGCATCTCCAATAAAGATGTCGTTCAGATCTTCTCCGAGGGCCTCCGCAAACCCTCCGAATTGTTTCGGTTCTTGGTCATGTACCCGCCGACCACTCCCGTCGACATGATTTCCATCGCCGAGTGCTTCACCAATGCTGAAGACACCGAGTGGGAAGAAATACGTGGTCCATAGCAACGACCGACGAGGGACTTTCGGGACAAGGAGCTAGCCAAGCCCAGCTGCCGGTCCCCGAGGAGGGCTGATCGTCGACCTCCCGAGTGAATTCGTCAGGATGACATGAAGCGAAAGCCGAATCCTAAGGTAGCAGTCATTGCCAGGCCGAGGCCGAGGTCCGGCGGTGAAGTCTCGAGTGAGTCGATCCAGGAGGCACTAGACAGGCCCTGCTTCCTACACCCACAGGGCACCCACACCATCCGACAATGCTATGTGCTCCAGGATCAACTGCTGCAAGAAGCATAGGACAATCCCCGACCCTCTAGGGGTCGTAGAGGGAAGGACGATGATGCCAAACACCAAAAGGAGGACCACCCCGAGGGAGGCGACTTCCAGGAGCCAACCCGCATGTTCAGCATGATCTTCGAAGGGCAGGCTGTCTCGGAGAGTCGCCGACAACAGAAGCTTCTTTTTCGACGGGTGAATGCCATCTCTACGGAGCCGATAGAGCACCTGCGGTGGTTGGAGGTCTCGATCTCCTTTTCCCAAGCTGATCAGTGGGTCGACGTCCCAAAGCCTGGCGTTTCCCACTGGTCGTTGACCTAGTGGTTCTCAAGGTGTGTCTTAAGCGCGTGCTCGTCGATAGGGGGAGCAGCATCAACATTTTGTTGTGAGGGACGATGTGCAAACTCAACCTCTCCAACACGGCCCTTGAGCCAATTGACTCCCTCTTTTATTGGATCGTCCCGGGCAAGGCTAGCAGGCCACTTGGCGTGGTCTCCCTCCCGGTGACATTCGGGACACGAGAGAACTACTGCATTGAAATACTCAAGTTTTATGTGGCAGATTTTGAGGCTGCCTACCACGCGGTGCTCGGGCGACCTGCCCTCGCCAAGTTCATGGCAGTGCCGCATTACACATACCTGGTTCTCAAGGTGCTAGGTCCCGCTGGTGCATTCTCCATTCGAGGCAATGTGGTCACCTCCCATGCCTACGAGAGCGAAAGCCTCTCCTTGGGCGAGGCCATTGACCTTTTGGTCCGCATGCGCGAGCTCTCCGCCCAGGTCATCGACTCCAAGGGCAAGGCACCAATGGACTCTGAGCCTCCTGACTTGGTTCTGACCACGCCAAGGCTCACTTTTGCGCCCATCGAGTACAAGGCCATCTCCATCTCCGACGTCGACCCGTCCAAGACCGTGCTGATTAGCGTGGGCTTGGGTGAGAAATAGGAAAGCATGCCCATCGACTTCCTGCGAGCGAACATCGACATGTTCGTGTGGAAACCGCTTGACATGCCGGGAGTACCAAGGGAGCTGGTCGAGCATGAACTCCACGTATTTCCCGATGAAAGGCCGGTAAGGCAGAAGCTTTGGCGGTTCACGCAGGAGCGCAAGGATGAAATCAAGAAAGAGTTAGCTAGGCTCTTAGATGCTGGTTTCATTAAAGAGGTGTACCATCCGAAGTGGCTTGCCAATCCGGTCCTTGTAAAGAAAAAGAATGGGAAATGGAGAATGTGCGTTGATTTCACTGACTTAAACAAACACTGCCCTAAAGACCCATTCTCTCTTCCCCACATAGATCATGTCGTAGACTCCACGGGCTGCTCTCTCCTGTGCTTCCTGGACTGCTATTCGGGCTATCACCAGATTGGCCTCAAAGCAGCCGACCAGGAGAAGATGTCCTTCATCATACCATTCGGGGCCTTCTGTTACACCACAATGTCTTTCGGGCTCAAGAACACAGGCCCGACCTATCAACGAGCTGTTCAGCATTGCTTAACCAGCCAAATTGGCCACAATGTTGATACCTACATCAACGATGTGGTGATCAAGACTAGGGACCCCGATGACCTGCTCGGTGATATTGTCGAGACCTTTACAAACCTCTACGCGTACTGATGGAAGCTAAATCCCGAGAAGAGCGTCTTTAGGGTGCCCTCGAGAAAGCTCCTTGGCTTCGTCATTTCTAGTAGAGGGATCGAGGGAGATCTCTGCTCTCCTGAAGATGGGTAGACCATCCTATGTCAAGGACGTCCAGAAGCTCACCGGGTGCATGACATCTCTCGGAAGGTTTATCTCCTGACTCGGCGAACATGGAGCGCCGCTCTTCAAGTTAGTCAGGAAGGACTCGGACTTCCGATGGTCAGACGAAGTTGATCCGACCTTCGCAAACCTCAAACGACTCCTGGCTATGCCTCTAGTGCTCGCGGCGCCAAGCCCCGAGGAGCAACTCCTTCTGTACGTTGCCGCGACCACCACGGTTGTAAGCACCATGTTGGTTGTCGAGCGCCCGAAAGAGGGCCATGCCTACCCGATGCAAAGACCGGTCTACTACATTTCCGAAATCCTTGGGCCCTCCAAGATTCGATATCCTCAGGTGCAGAAGTTGTTGTATGCCATCCTCATCACCACCCAAAAACTAAGGCATTACTTTTAGGCCCACAAGGTAGTGGTGGTGGTGACCGAATACCCCCTCGAGGACATCATTCGAAACCGTGATGCCACCGGGCGTGTGGTCAAGTGGGCGGTCGAGATGGGCGAGTTCTCCATTGACTATAAGCCGCCCAACGCCATCAAATCATAGGTCCTCGCTGACTTTGTGGCTGAATGGACTGAGCTCCAGCTTCCGCCAACCCCAAAAACATGTCCAACCTGGACCATGTACTTCGACGGCTTGCTCAGCATTGACAGAGCCGGAGCCGGCGTGTTTCTGATCTTCCTGCAAGGTGAGCATCTCAAATATGCCCTCCAGTCACTCTTGAAAGCGTCGAACAACGCTGCCGAGTATGAAGCCCTACTCCACAGGCTACGGATCGCCCGATCTGTCGGCGTCAAAAGACTCATGGTGTATGGCAATTTTTGTGATAAACCAAGTCAATAAGAACTGGTCTTGCACAAGCGAGAAGATGGACGCCTACTGCGCTGAGGTTCGAAAGCTAGAAGACACGTTCAGTTGCATTGAGCTCCATCACATCCTCCGTGACGCCAATATGGCCGCCGATCAGTTGTCCAAACTTGGGCCTTCTCAGGCGACAGTCCCTCAGGGGATCTTTGTCCAGGAGCTGCACAAACCGTCAATCAAGGAGGCCGAAACGTCGCCCCCAACCACTCCGCCACTTGGTGATTCGGTTCTCGCCGTCACCACTGCCTCAAGGGACTTGCGTCGGGACCTAATTGATTACATCACCCCAAAGACGCTGCCAACCAACAAGGTCGTGGATGAATGCTTCATCCGTCGATGCAAGCAATATGTGGTGGTCGGTTCTGAGCTATACAAGCACTCCACCTCCACCCGAGTGCTCCTATTGTGTGTCCTCCGGGACCGTTGTAACCACGCAGGCGCTCGGACGTTGGTCGGCAAAGCTTTTCGCTCGAGCTTCTACTGGCCAACTGCTAACGAGGATGCCAAGAAGCTGGTCCAGCGCTATGTCGGCTGTAAGTTCTTCGCCAACTAGCACCATCTCCCGGTGCAGGTGCTACAGACCATCCCTCCATCATGGCCATTCGCGTGTTGGGGACTCAACATGGCCGGTCCGTTCCCAAAGGATCAGCATGGCTTCGACCGACTATTTGTCGCCATTGATAAATTTACAAAGTGGATCGAGGTAATGCCCCTAAAGATCTGTACGACCAAGAAGGCAGCCGACTTCATCGAAGGCATTTCCTATCTCTTCAGCATCTCGAGGGAAATAACCATCGACCTCGGTATGTAGTTCACCGGAAATGATTTCTAGGAATTCTATGAGGACCGGTGCATCGAGGTCAAGTATGCGTCAGTAGTGCACCCTCGTGCAAATGGTCGGTGTGAGCATGCCAATGGCATGATTCTTCAAGGTTTGAAGGTCCAGATCTTCTCTCCCTCCAAAAATACGAAGGACGTTGCTACGCGAGCTCCCAGCTGTCGAGTCAGGCCACAAGACAGACTCTGTTCTTTCTGGTCTACGGATCGGAAGCTGTCTTGCCTATCGACATGCTCCACGACTCCCAGAGGATTCACCACTATGATGAAGGGATGGCAGAGCAGACGCACACCGAGGACGTCGACAGCCTTGAAGAAGCTCGGTTGGCGATGGTGATCCAGTCAGACCGTTACCAGCAAGCCCTTCGCCTCTACCATGATAGGAATGTACAGGGAAGGTCATTCAAGGTCGACGATCTTATGCTCCGCCGAGTTCAATCTTCGGCCGCCATGAACAAGTTGTCAGCCCCATGGGAAGGCCCCTTCATCGTCTCCTCCGTCACGCGCCCGGGCTCTTACAAGCTGGTTCGGGAAGACAGATAGGAAGTGTCGAACTCATGGAACATCGAGCACCTATGTCGATTCTATGCTTGAACAGCTAAGTACCCTGTACTTTCCCATTTCAATAAAGCATTTCCAACTTTATTTTGGACCTTCTGCAGGACATCTTTTTTATCCAATTTTTTTTGACCCCCGGGAAACGTTCAACGACTCTATGTAATCCCGACCAGGAAGGGTCGACGTTCCTTGGAAAGAAGTCTGCTAAGCATGTTCGGCCTACTCGGGGGCTCGGCGGCTCTCCCGAGCAGCATTGGCCGCTCGCTCGACCCCTTCCTCGCAAATGCTCATGGCCAGCCCTGAGTAATGTGGCCCCTGCTCATTAGCTAGGGGTTCTTAGGAAGAGGAGTTCGCCGGCCGCGCCAGAGCTGTTCGGGGGCTCATTCTTGGCCCGCCTAACCGAACTTGGTGGCTCGACTTGACGTCCTTCGCGTTAGGTGGCATGACCCCTTTCGAAGCTGGCTAGGGTCGAGACTAATCATGAGTCGGTCGGGCGCTAGGCGAATGGGCTTGGGGGCTTCTAACGACTATTTGCTGCATACATAGCTAAGTTGCTCGAGCTTGACTTGGGATCCCCTGGACCAAGTTATGTTGATGACCCAAGCCACTCAACCTCGAGGGTCCGACACGCTGTGAATAGTCGATCATCGCCCATACGATCATTCGACGTGTAAACAACTAAGTCCCCCGAGCTAGACTAGGAATCCCCCACCTGTTCTATTGTGGGCTTCAGTCGCTCAACCATGATGGTCATACACCGGTACGGTGATCGTCTACCTCCCCTTCCACCTGTTCGCTTCGTATACGGCTAAGTTGTTCGAGCTTTACTGGGAATCCCCCAGATCCGTCTGTTGAGGCCCCGTGTCGCTCGACTTCGAAGGTCAGACACGAAGTGAATAGACGGCTATCTCTTCGCATGACAACCCGCTATGCAAACGACTAAATTGCTCGAACACGACTAGGAACCTTCCAGACTCATTCTGTCGAGGGCCTAAGTTGCATGGGCAATGAAGTTGAATACGTAGCGGAGGCTTGGCTAGGTCGCCTAAACCCGACTCGCCAATCTCTGGATTAGTTCCGTCGAGAACCTAGGTCGCCTAAGCACGATAGCCGAGCATACAGCCAATCAAAGACAAGAATCAAGCACTTCTCTTGTGCGAGAGACTAAAAATCTGTCCTACGGCAAAAGCAAAAACTTTATTACAATATGCATAAAGCGTCACTTGCAGCTCGGGATACTGTAAGCTACAAGGCCATGTCGACAATGATCTTCTCCGTCATCGGCTCCACCATGGCGTAAATGCCTTTGAGTCAGCCTCGGCGACGCCGACTGGCCACCTCTCGATGACCGCCTCGATCTCGGCGCGTGGAACAACTTGTGCACCACCCCAAGGACATGTGTTATTGCAGTCTTCGCTGCGTCCCGGACGTAGACCTTCAGGAACTTCCGCCTGTCGAGAAGACGTGCCATAAGTGTGCCTTCGGTTGTCTCGACAGACGCCGACTCGGGGTCGATCTCGGTGAGAAGCACCCAAGCTCCATCCTGGTAGTACTCCCAACGGGACTCGGCCACTTCCGCATGAGCCCTTAGGTCATTGACCTACCAACGGGTGGCCGACAAGCGGTCTACGTGGGAAAGAGAACAGTCAAAACACGCTACAAAGTATGGAAGAAAGAAAAGCAGGCTGTTACTTACGGTCAGCCTCCTCCCACGCTCTCTCCGACGTCGTCAGCCTAGCCGTGGCCTTGGCCCTCGCCGCCTCCGCTGCCGCCAGTCTGCCCTCCACCTCGGCCTTCGCTGCCTCGGATGCTGCCAGCTTGGCCTCGGCATCCTCGAGCGCAGCAGCCAAGTCTTGCAGAAGACTTTTGGCATGCTGCCACTGAGCCAGAGCTCCTCAACCAGTTTTTGATCCCCCGAGCAACGCATCGAATGCCGCCTCCCCACCAGCTTAGGAGGATGGCCCTCCCGCACGGGGATCGATGTCCATCGTCCTCCTGTCCAAGCCCTCCCTTCAGCCTATTTAGCACAGGAAAGACACGACAAGCGCCGAGGATCACCTAGACGATGTGGTGAACTTAACAGCGCACCGACGCGGCACCTTCCTTGGGGTTCTGATGTTTGTCCTTGGCACTCCGCCTGAGCTTGACCCTCGTCAGGGGGATGGTCAGCTTCCACTTCCCCTTTGGATGTGACGTCACGACGGGGAGTCGGACCTCCACAACTTCTTGCCCCGGCAGTAGCTCGCTGGCACCTACACCCTGCCACGGTATCAGCACCTGGAAGGTGAGTCGTTGATAGAAAAAACACAAAAAGATAGAAGAAAGAGAAAGCAAAATGCACTCGAGCAAAGGATAGGGTCGGGGACACCACCAGCCGTGGGTAATTGTCGCCGCTTCCATTCGAGCTTTCGCTCGTCGCCCCTGAAGTGCTCTTGGAAGACTCCATAGGACCCTATAGGGGTTGAGGCGAGGTAGGGGCCGAGAAGCAGAAGCAAGAGCTTGAATACATAAGTTTTGGGAAATTTTGGCGAAGGGCGTGAGAAAGAAGGAAGGAAAAATGATGGGGCTTAAAAGGGGGTAATGATGGGCCTGACAGCGCCATTTTTGGAAACCACGCAGCGCCGTTAACGACGTATCCGGGGCATCCGAGGCGCCCCGGCCCATCCGGCTCCTAGGCGGCCACGTCATCCCAGTGGTTAATGGGAGCCGTTGGTTACCTGGAGCGGTTAAACGGTGCATGAGCGGCGCGCATTATGCGCCTCGTTGAAACCGCCACCGGGCCCACCAATGCTCGAGCGACAAATCTTGGTCATTGGATCTGTGAACCATTGGGGATAAATGGGAAACCTGACATATGATCCTATCGTTCCATGACCCCGGTCTTGACAGCCTTAATGGGACGTGACTGGTGCATAGTTCAAACCATCAGTGGCCCACGTGCATAGCATGCGCCCCGAGTTCTGGGAACTTCCCGATGACCGATTCCTCGGGATTTTCCTTCGGCCACGCCAACCGCCATCAGCCTTCAAGCTACGGCATATCGATCATTAGCCTCTAGGCAGTGACCTCGGGCTGATCATCATCAGCCTCCGGGCTATATCATATCGGTCGTTAGCCTCCAAGGCTTCGACTTCTAGGCTTTGGCCCTCGGCCGACCACTACCAGCCTTGGGGCTATGGTAGTGCCGACTGCCATCTATCTTCGAGCTACGGCAACATGGTCGTTAGCCTCTGGGCTGATCACCCTGGGCCGGTCCCCGTCAACCTCCGGGCTGTGGAACATTGGCCATCGGCCTTCAGGAGTTGGTCACTCGCCGACTGCCATCTGCCCCTAGACAGAGACTCCTTTGAAGGGTTACACGGAGGCTACGCTAGCCGAAAACAAAAACTTTGCTACTGTGCAAACCAGGAACACTTGCAAGTAAGGGCCGATAGATCGTTACCGATTGGAGTATGCAGCGGAAATAGCCAATCAGGACTATCTAATCTGGAACTGTGCTGGCCGATGACAGCTGATTTCCGCAAGCCGATAGCCGATTCCTGCGGACAGCCGATTCACCAATCAGCCGATTCGCCGATGTAGCTGATTCGCCGAGTCGTCTGACCGCGTTCTCGCGCCTCGATCCGATGCGCTCGACCACAGTCGATTCCACCACAGCCGATTCGTAGCCGATCAACAGCGCGCAACGTAGCAGCGCCTCTACCGGTATCCACACGTCCGGGGACAGAACGCCGAACACCCGTGTGCTAGCACGCGATGCAAGGCTTGGCTCGAAGGTGGGAGGGTTTCTGTGGAGTTTGATCTCGCCGACTTCTAAAGCCGCGTGTCATCAGATTGATTTCGGCGCAATGCAAATCAAATGATGTGTAGCAGCTCTCCACCCCTCCCTCTTTTATATAGAGTTGGCCGACTGGGACTAGTGGCTGATCAGGACTCTATTTTGAATCGGATCCTATCCGAATCTCATAGAGTTGGCCGCCCATACGTCGTAAGCCCATATGGCTCTATCCGATCGGATCCCTATCCGATCGAGCCGTATCTGAGTCCAACTCAAATGCATGTTCTTATCCCCTTAAGCGTGCGACCCTGTAGGTTCAGGTATACTTGGTTTCGGCTATAGTCTAATTTTGTCGATCGTCGGCTCGAGTCCAACTCAGCCGACCTGTCAATAGCGGCGCCTAGCAGCACATATTGACACCATAGCATACAAGAATATAATATCAGCTCTGAACCTGTAATGCGTACACAAATCCCTTTGCCTCACGATACCAGTTAAGCTATAGGCAAGATGTGTGACATCCCTACAATAGATTAACCATTCACTCGAACCTATTGGATTATATGTCTGTTGATTGACTCCTCAATCAACTTAGCATGGCCATGCATTTCCATAATCCATTACCTCGAGGGCCCAGAGATATCTCTCCAAAAGAGGGCAAATTCCATCTTGATCACTCACATCCCACTCCATGTTTCATAGCAAACCCGAAAATTACCTTTATAACTACCCAGTTACGGAATAGCGTTTGATAGTCCCAAAGTAGGCTACTACACATGTTGGAATCCATGGTGATCTCAGGTCTAAGGACTTTGTACCAACACTACCTGAGACCAACTAATGGCACATTAATTCCTGTAGTGTCTCATGGTGGGTCTATCCAACAATGTGTTCTCTAACACATGTGTCCATGTTTATTGATTTGGTATCTCCATACCCATGATCTATGTGACATGATCATCAATCAATAAACATGCCGATCTTAGAATCATATTAGTTCCAATAATATGATATATGATCACGGATCATTTAGAAATAGATTCATACATATAGAGTCTCATAAATAAGTCACGTACTTATTGATCAATACAAGATGTCTATTTCATGGAACTGAATAACACTTTATTCATAAATACATAAACATTGACCACCGTAAGCCACCAATTCGAAGATGATGCCCTAAATATATCTCGAGGGTGATGTTTTTGGACTTGACCCTAGGCTTGGATGTTCCATCCAGCCCCGGCTCGGGGCGCACTGCCGAAGCACTCTTAAGTTGTCACAAAGACTTTGCTCATGGTCCCGGCTAGGAAAAATATTGACCCTAGGCCAGATGTACCATCCGACCCCGGCTCGAGGGCTGCACTTGGGCGGTGCACATGTCGAAGATCCGACAAAAAACCTCAAGAACTAGCTTTGGGATCTGACCAGGAAGGACTCAAACCCAAAGGGTGAATATTATATTCACCCCTAGGATCGGGGCCTGCTGTGAGGGGTATCATCCCGGGGTAGCCCATGAAGTGGGGTTAAGGTTAGCTAAAGTCAGACTAGTAGTCCTCGAAAGGGGGGTCAGATGCCCGACCTCTTCCTGGGGTAAGGAGCCCCGACCCCCCGTCTGTCCTGACTTTGTGACTTATCCCAACTATGTCTCATCAGCCCGACCTCCGATCTCTTTGGGATAGAAGGCTTGCATCGCAAGGATCACAGAAAAGATAAGGAAGGGACAACCCGACAGAAGATGACATCACCCGACAAGACTGCGCAGAAGGTACCTGCGGAGAGCGGATCACAAGGCAAGGTGGAGTGCGAGATACCCATGGAGTGCAGGACCCGGGGGATCTCTATATACTTTTCAGATGTTGTTTGTACTTGTTTTTTAGCTTTTAGTCTTAGCTTTCTTGGCCCCCAAGTCCACTTGTAACTGCCTCCCTTGATCTATAAAAGGGAGGGCAGGTCCACGGGCGGAGGGGGATCGATTCTTTCGGAGCTAGGTCTAATCTCTAGAACCCCAAGAACTCTCATCCATTGAACTCTAGGCGGAGGGGAGATCGATTCTTTGGGAGCTAGGTCTAATCTCTAGAACCCCAAGAACTCTCATCCGTTGTACTTTGTTTCATACACCACCCCAACAAAGAACACAAGACGTAGGCTTGTTATCCTCCGGGAGGGCCGAACCTGTCTAAAATCTCTCTGGCTCACTTTCTCTCTTGAGTCCACAATCACGCCCTTTCGATAGACTTTCCCGACCACTCTTTCACCTTCTCGGATAGCCCCCTTGGAGGACTGATCGACCACCTGTCGACAAATTAACATACGTCAGATTTAAAACTGTTTTAAATTGTAATATTCCTATATACTTAACATACAACCCATTTAAAATTGTTGAAAATTATAATAGTCTTACATAATTAACATATGCCCAATTTATATTGTTTTAAATTATAATGGTCGTACATAATTAACATACAACCGATTTAAATTGCCCTCACATACTTTCTTCTCACTAATGTTCCTTCACTATGATTGTTGCGTGAGTAAGGGATGTCCTCATTTGATAGGAGGATGCTCGGATCAACCGTCACCGCGAACGGAGGTTGTCCGTCAAACTGATCGTAATCTTCGTCAGTCTTTATATATGTGTTACACTTACAGAGAGTGATGAATAAAAATGACAAAAGGGCGAGACCGAGGTCGGCGAAGAAGGCGTCGGGGCCTCTTCACGGATCAATATAAGGATGCGGTGCAGATGCCTACGAGACGACCAAGGTGACCTACTCCATCAATCACGACTCGCTCAAGTGTGGCATTTGCTTCCTGCCTTTTGAAGCTCGAGTTTACATGGTCCTCCTAGCTGCTTATAGTTGCATTGGTTGATTATTATGGCATCCAGATACATTCTTGAAGGCTTGAACAGAATTTTGTATGTGTGATGTGCAGTGCAAGAACAGACACGCCGTGTGCGGCTCCTGCTGCGTCGGCATGGACAGGACCCGTCGGTTGGTGGCAACAACCGGGACTAATTAATAGATAGATCTTTAATAAATTTAAAATAATTTACATTTTCCATACAACAACCTAGCTAGGCCAGTACATTTAACATAATTTAGTACGTGATGGTTGCCCTCACGTACTTTCTCCTCACTAATGTTCCTTCGCTATGATCGTTGCATGAATAAGGGGTGTCCTCATTTGATAGGAGGATGCTCGGATCAACTGTCACTGCGAACGGAGATTGCCCATCAAACTGATCATAATCTTTGTCAGTCTTATCCTCGACTCCGACAATTTTCCTTTTGCCTGGGAGAACCACGTGGCGATTTGGCTCGTTAGACCCTTTCCCCTTCTTAGCTTTGCTAACCATGTCCTTCACATAGAAAACTTGCCTTACATCATTGGCAAGGACGAAGGGTTCATATGAGTATTCAACCTTGTTAAGGTCAACCATTGTCATCCACTTTCATCAATCATTACGCCTCCACCAGTCAGCCTAACCCACTGGCACCAAAACAGAGGGACCATCAGAGGTCTATAGTCAATTTCCCATATGTCGTCGATGCTACCTAATACGTGCTAGTCGTATCATCGTATCTCATGGCATCGATGCGAACAACACTGTTCTGGTTCGTGCTCTTTCTGTCTTGGGCTCGTGTGTAAAATGTATACCTATTGATTTCATATGCTTGGAATGTCGTGATCGAGCAAGATGGTCCCCTCGCCAAGAAGGCTAGTTGTTGGTCAATCGTCCCATTGCCCATGAGATATTGTCGCAGCTAAGTAGGGAAAGTATCAATGTGATGGTGTGTAATCCAGGCATCGGTTTTTCCGATGTTTTTGGAGTGAACAATCTCCAAGTGCTCCTCGATGTAAGGAGCCACCAATGAGATTGTTGCAAAATCGTGAAATGTGCTTTACGAAATAATTCATTGTCTATGGTCATTATTATTTTTCTTCCAAGAGTCCCCTTTCCCCATAGTCTCCCTTCATGGCTTGATTCGGGCACCCTGATTGGACAAAGGTCTTCAATAAGATATGTTCCATACCCCTTGGTGATACTAGCCTCTGGAAAAGAACGGTTACGAATGTACTTATTTAGAATGGCCATGTACCTCTCGAAAGGAAACATGTTGTGTAGGTATACAGGACCGAGGATACGGATCTCTTTGACAAGGTGATATAAAAGATGTGTCATGATATTGAAGAAGGAAGGTGGAAAAATCATCTCACTGACAATACATTGCACCACATCATTTTGAAAGGCTTCTAATATGTCTCGATCGATAATTTTGTCCGAAATTGCGTCCAAGAAAGCACATAGCTTTGTTATTATTGCCCAAACATTATCAGGAAGGATACCCCGAATTATTATAGGAAGCAGTTGTGTCATCAGCACGTGGCAGTCATGGGAATTTAGGTTTGTGAACTTCTTCTCCTTCGTGCTTATTATTCCCTTTATATTCGAAGAGTATCCAGACGGTACCTTGATGCTCTCTAGGCACTCAAACATGCTTTCCTTCTCTGCCTTGCTCAGAGTGTAGCTAGCTGGACTCAAGTAATGGCTTCCTTTCTCCTTTGGTTCCGGGTGAAGGCCGTCCCGTTGTTTCATATGCTTAAGATTATTACGTGTCTCAAGTGCATCTTTCGACTTTCCATATACATCTAGGAAGCCTAGCAGGTTGACGCACACGTTCTTACTGAGGTGCATCACGTTGATTGTGTAGCGGATATCCAAAACTTCCCAATAGGGTAACTCCCAAAAAATAGACTTCTTCTTCCACATCGCTACCAAGTTGCTTTGGGCCTTGAACAATAATCAGCATCTGAATGTACTTTCGCTTCATGCATAGCCAAGGGGAAGGTTGTAGATACAGATCGTTACAGGCCAAGTGTTGTGGTTGCTGCTCATCTCTCCAAAAGGATTCATGCCGTCCGTACTTAAACCGAACCTTATGTTTCGTGCGTCCTCACCGAAGTTTTTAAATGTTCTGTTGATGTTTCGCCACTGTGACCCGTCGGCAGGGTGTCTCAGCATGTCATCTTGTTGATGTTCTTCTGCGTGCCAGCGCATCATTCTTGCATGCTCTTTGTTCTTGAACAGACGCTTGAGCCGTGGTATTATAGGAAAAAATACCATATCACCTTAGCAGAAACTCTCTTCTTCGAAGGTTGTCCGTCAACTTCACCTGAATCATCTCGTCTGATCTTGTATCGAAGTACTTTACAAACCGGACATGCTTCTAGGTTCTCGTACTCCTCACCGCGATAGAAGATACAATTGTTAGGACATGTGTGTATCTTCTGTACCTCCAGTCCTAGAGGGCATACTAACTTCTTAGCTTCGTATGTTGATTTCAGTAATTCGTTTCCCTCTGGAAGAATGTTCTTCATGAGTTTTAGTAACTGGCCAAATGCCTTGTCATTGATACCATTTTTGGTCTTCCATTTCAAGAATTCTAGCGTGGTACCTAATTTTTTGTGCCCCTATTCACAACCTGGGTACACATAGTTCACACAGTTCACACAGTTCACACAGTTCACACAGTTGTCTAAAATAATTAATCGGAGTAAATTAAATCGGCGGTGATACACAATGAAAACTATGGAGATTATGGCAATCGGGTATCTACATGGCAAGCTTATCCTACTGGAGGTAGGGATAGACTGCGCCTGTCATATCTGTAAACCAAACATGACTTGGGTATTACGTTGCCGATTGAGATAAGGCAACGGCCCATAGTCATGGTTTGGTAAGATTGAGGAAACCGACTTAGGGTAAGATAGGGTTTCCGGTCTGTAATCCCGCCTCCCAAGACTATATAAGGGGGTTAAGGAGCGTCCCTTGAGGGAGATCATATGCTTTATGAGAAGTTAGATCAGCTTTTAGCTTTGAGCCTTAGATCACGAAATCAATAAAGACACTCGGCGGATCGAATCCACCGAAACAGGAGTAGGGTATTACCTCACGAGAGGGCCTGAACCTGTCTAAACCTTCTTTTCCTTCTAACCCATTGTGCTTGGCGATCTTGACTGCGACCCCAGAAATTACATTGCCGAAACCAAGTTTCGACAGTTGGCGCGCCAGGTAGGGGACCGCGCGTCGAGACTTCTTCAACAATCTCGCCGACAAGCGTGATGGGATCTCCTTCAGGATTCGGCGACTTCGCCGCCAACAACTTCGATGACTTCTCCTTCGACTCGGATTCGAACCACTCGGAAGGAAAGACCCACTCGGCGCCGTTCG
Source organism: Oryza australiensis (assembly GCA_019925245.2). Classification (NCBI taxonomy): domain Eukaryota; kingdom Viridiplantae; phylum Streptophyta; class Magnoliopsida; order Poales; family Poaceae; genus Oryza; species Oryza australiensis. Next base: position 251,082 of record JAIFGZ020000130.1, on the reverse strand, counting down.
GGCTCCCCAATAGCGCCGAGATCTTCGACGACATCTTCAAGTCCAAGATGCAATCCACCCTCTCCAACGAAGGACTTCACTCGGCAACGTTCGGATTGTCGAACACCACCGAAATCTACACCGATCTTCTCGTCTCCCCAACGGAGACGATCTACTCAGAAGAAGACCTCTCGGTGCCGTTTGGGTTACCAAACGCCGCCGAGATCTACGGCAAACTCCTCTCCCCCGAGTCGAGGTCGACCCACTCGGAGGAGCCCGCTTCCCTATGCTCTGACTCGGACTGGAACGATCCAGACCCGGGCTACCCAGGGCTAAGGGAGGTCGCCGTCATCCTCCTGCTATTCGGCTCATGCTCATCTTCGGAGCTCAACAAATATCTCAGCTCCGCCGGCTTCCACGACCTCTATGGCATCCCCTCAGACGAAGCCGACGACTCCGACTGCCACAAGGACTACAGGCCGAAGTGCTTCGATGTCCTCATGGCTGAGCCGGACAAGTCCGACTCAGCCATGGCCCACAGGCTTGCTGAGGAAGAGCGAGCCAAGATCGAGCAGGAGCGCAAGATGGCTGAAGAGGAGAAGAAACGCAGGGAAGAGGCTGACAAGAGAAAGCAAGATCTACGCGCAGCCATACGATCCACTCAGGAGGCCATTCTTCAAAGGCGGGTCCGCAACGCCAACATCTTCCAGACGCCACAGCAGAACGTTGTTGCCGCGCTCACACTCTTGGACACCGTCATGGAGACGGCACCCGCCGACGTGACTCCAATACTTGACAAGATCAAGACCATCGTCGCAGCCACAGCCAACGGCCAGCCCACCACCTCGACACGAAGGCCGACTGAGTCCGTGGCTGAAACGCCCGACAAAAGCCAACTCCCGCCTCTAAAGTCAGGAGACTATAAGAGGCCCGAGCCAGACCGGTCGACGACAAGGCCAGGAGGCCCACGCCACGAGTCCACACAGAAGTACCAGGAGCAAACGACACGGACGTCCACCCGTCCACCACCGCGTCCGCCGCAACAACAGCTCCAGCTACCCAACCAGCCAACCGAAGACCCCGCCGAGTGATCTGCGGGAAGTTCTCGATCGCCGCTACCAGGAGCGAGACCGACGCACCCGGGAAGATCGGAGGGGATCACCCGATAGCGGCAATGACGGAGTGCCGGCTTTCACTCGGGAGCTTCGCCGAGTGCACTGGCCGAGTGGATTCAAGCCCACAGGAATAGAAAGGTACGACGGCAAGACCGACCTCGAGTCATGGCTTACCGTGTACACTCTCGCCATCCGCGCAGCAGGCGGTGACACAAGGCTATGGCCAACTATCTACGAGTGGCCCTCGCTAACTCGGCCAGGAACTAGCTCACGAGCCTGCCAAGAGGCTCAATCGGCTCGTGGAGCGAGCTGAGGGACCACTTCATCGCCAACTTCCAGGGTACCTTCGAGAGGCCCGGCACACACTTCGATCTGTACAATGTCATCCAGAAGCCGGACGAGCCTCTGAAGGACTACATCCGCCATTTCTTCGAGAAGCGCAACAAGATCCCCAACATCACCGATGACATCATCATCGCCGCCTTCCAGAAGGGAGTCCGTGATGAACTGTTAATCGGGAAGTTCTGGCGTAAGCCACCGAAGACGGTGAAACAGATGTTCGAGACGGCGAACTCCTACGCCAAATCCAACGACGCCATCAAGGCAGCCCGTCAAGACCGGCCCGACAGGAGGGAAGACAAGCAGACAGGAGAAACCCGGAATCCTAAGAAGGATAACGGCAACAACAACAACCAAGGCCAAAAAGACCGCAAGCGTCGATCCGAGGATGTAGTGGCCGCAACCTCCAACTCTCAACGCCGCCCCCGAGTCGTCGCGTACGACGCCATCATGAATGCCCAATGCACTCATCATCCCAATCACAAGCACGCGGCTAAGGATTGCTTCATCTACAAACAGTTCGTCGAGCAATACGCGGCGCAACTCAACAAGAAGCCGACTAATGAGGCCGGTCCATCGGGCGCCAAGGAAAACAACGCGGCGGAGAATGCCAAACCTTTCCAAGGCCCTTTGGGAGAGCTCAATCACATCTTCGGAGGGCCGCTAGCCTATGAATCCAAGAGGAAACAGAAGCTAACCGACCGAGAGGTAAACGCGGCTCAACCTGAAGTCCCTCAGTACCTACAATGGTCGGAAGTGGCCATCACTTTTGACCGCTCGGATCACCCTGACCGAGTGGTTCACCCGGGGCGCTATCCACTCGTCCTGGATCCCGTGGTCCGCAACATCAGACTCAAGCGCGTCCTCGTCGATGGGGGCAGCACCCTCAATATTCTGTTCGCCAAGACCATGGATGAGATGCAGATTCCGAGGGCCGAATTGAAGGCAAGCTCAGCCCCCTTCCATGGAGTCATCCCGGGGCTATCATCTACACCACTCGGGCACATCGCCCTCCCGGTCACCTTCGGGGCTCAAGAGAACTTCCGAACGGAGAACGTCACTTTCGAGGTGGCCGACTTTGAGACAACATACCATGCCATCATCAGAAGGCCTGCGCTTGCCAAATTTATGGCGATACCGCATTACACCTACCTCTGCATGAAGATGCCGGGTCCCAACGGCGTCATCACTCTTCGCAGCGATGTGAAGCAAGCCTTCACCTGCGACAAGGAGAGCTGCGACATGGCCCAATCTCGCGAGAGATTGCGTGGCCAGCAAGAAGTCCGATTGGCTGCATCAACTTCGGCAGAGGGCGAAGTCCCCGCGAAGAAGATAGCCAAATCGGGATCCGACGATGCCAAGACCAAGAAGATCTCCCTTGATCCATCGGATCCCTGAAAAACTGCTGTAATCGGCGCTGAACTAGATCCCAAATAGGAAAGCGCGCTCGTCACCTTCCTCCAAAATAATAAAGATGTTTTTGCTTGGAAACCATCTGATATGCCTGGAATTCCTAGGGAGGTGATCGAGCACTCTTTACACGTCAAAGATGACGCCAAACCGATAAAACAACGATTACGCAGATTCGCGCAGGATCGAAAAGACACTATCAAAGAAGAGCTCACAAAGCTCTTGGCTGTCGGCTTCATTAAAGAAGTCCTACATCCCGACTGGTTAGCCAACCCAGTCCTGGTCCGCAAGAGGACGGGACAGTGGCGCATGTGCGTCGACTACACCGACCTCAACAAAGCCTGTCCCAAAGATCCATTCGGGCTGCCTCGCATCAACCAAGTCATAGACTCAACAGCCGGCTGCCAACTCCTGAGTTTCTTGGATTGCTACTCGGGCTATCACCAGATCAGTTTGAAAGAATCCGACTGCCTGAAGACATCGTTCATCACGCCGTTTAGGGCTTACTGCTACATCACCATGCCGTTCGGCCTGAAGAACACCGGCGCCACATACCAACGCATGATCCAGAGGTGTTTCCAGACGCAGATCGGCAAGAACGTAGAGGCTTATGTCGACGATGTTGTCATCAAGACCAAGCAGAAAGAAGACCTGATCGCTGACTTAGAAGAAACCTTTGCAAACATCCGGGCCTTCAGAATGAAGTTGAACCCGGAGAAGTGCACTTTCTGCGTCCCCTCAGGCAAACTGCTCGGCTTCATGGTGTCACATTGCGGCATAGAAGCCAATCCAAAGAAGATCAACGCTATCTTGAGCATGAAGCACCCGAGTAACCAGAAGGACGTCCAGAAGCTCACTGGCTGCATGGCGGCACTAAGCCGTTTCATCTCTCGACTCGGCGAACGAGGCATGCCCTTCTTCAGATTACTAAAGAACGGACGACTTCCAGTGGACCGCGGAAGCCCACAAGGCCTTTGAAGATTTCAAGGAATTCCTTACAACGCCGCCTGTCCTGGCCTCGCCTCAGCCCCAAGAGCCTCTGTTGCTGTACGTTTCAGCCACTCACCAAGTGGTTAGTACGGTCCTCGTGGTCGAGCGCGAAGAAGAAGGACGGACTCAGAAGATCTAGAGGCCGATCTACTTTGTCAGCAAAGTGTTGGTAGGAGCCAAAATTCGCTACCCTCAGGTACAAAAATTGCTTTATAGTGTCCTGATAACCGCGAGAAAATTGGCACACTATTTTCAGGGACACTCGGTCACCATCGTCACCTCCTTTCCACTTGGCGATGTCATCCACAACCGGAGGCAACTGGGCGCATCGCTAAGTGGGCTCTGGAGCTGATGCCACTGGACTTGACTTTTAAGGCGAGGACGTCCATAAAGTCACATGCCTTGGCGGATTTTCTGGCCGAGTGGACCGAGCAACAAGAGAACGTACCTCGGGAAGACCTCCAACACTGGACCATGCACTTCGACGGATCCAAGAGGATCACCGGCTTGGGAGCAGGAGTGGTGCTGATCTCCCCGACTGGGGAAAGGCTAAGATACGTCCTTCATCTCCACTTCTCCGCCACACACAACGTTGCCGAGTACGAAGCCCTGCTACATGGACTGCGGCTCGCAGTCTCACTCGGGATACGTCGGCTCATCGTGAAAGGCGACTCCCAATTGGTCGTCAACCAAGTAATGAAGGACTGGTCCTGTCTAAACGACACCATGGAGGCCTACCGACAAGAGGTCCGCAAACTTGAAGACAAGTTTGACGGACTCGAACTATCACATGTCTTGAGACACAACAACGAAGCAGCTGATGAGTTGGCACAGTTCGGGTCCAAGCGCGAAGCTGCCCCAACAGACGTTTTTGTCGAGCACCTCTATGAGCCAACTATCACGGCAAAGACAACTTCCAACGAACAAGCCGCAAACGAAGTCGCCATGACTGATGCCGACTGGAGGACACCCCTCATCAAATTCTTAACTCAGCAAGAGCTACCGGAAGACCGGGATGAGGCAAAACGCGTCCGACGTCGTTGCCAAGCATATGTCATGGTTGACTCCGAATTATACAAGAGAAGCCCCTCCGGAATCCTAATGAGATGCATTACACCCGAGGAAGGGAGGCAGCTGCTCCAAGACATCCACTCGGGCATCTGCGGAAATCACACGGTAGCACGCACTCTGGTGGGCAAAGCTTACAGACAGGGCTTCTTCTGGCTCACCGCGGTCTCCGACGCGGACAAAGTCGTACGAACCTGTGAAGGCTGCCAATTTTCGCCCGACAGAGCCATGTCCCAGCCCAGGAGCTACAAATAATCCCACTATCCTGGTCGTTCACGGTATGGGGCTTGGACATGGTCGGCCCTTTCAAGAAAACTCCAGGAGGATTTACACACCTCTTCATCGCAATCTACAAGTTCTCCAAGTGGATTGAAGCCAAACCGGTTGCTACAATTACTGCCGACAAGGCACGGGATTTCTTCCTCAACATCGTGCACCGCTTCGACGTCCCAAACAGGATCATAACCGACAATGGGACTCAATTCACGGGTGGCATCTTCAAGGAATTCTGTGAAGACTTCGGAATCAAGATCTGTTATGCATCCGTCGCACATCCCAAAAGCAACGGACAAGTCGAACGGGCCAACGGCATGGTCCTTCAAGGCATCAAGGCCCGCGTGTTCGACCGCCTAAGCCCTTACGCAGGCAAGTGGGTCCAAGACCTTCCCTTGGTTCTATGGTCTCTGCGGACCACACCCAGTCGGGCTACCGGCCAAACTCCTTTCTTTTTGGTCTACGGCGTAGAAGCCATGTTGCCAAACGAGATGGAGTACGAATCCCTCCGAGTCCGCAGCTTCAACGATGAACGCTACGACCCCGACCGAGTGGACGACCTTACCCGACTGGAAGAGGCCCGAGAGGCAGCCCTCATCCAGTCAGCCAAATATCTTCAAGGGCTCAGACGATACCACAGTCGCAGCATTCGAGCACGAGCTTTCATCGTTGGTGACCTGGTTCTGCACAAGATTCAAACCACCAAAGACCGTCACAAGTTATCCCCCTTATGGGAAGGACCATACATAATAGCTGAGGTGACTCGGCCCGGTGCATACCGACTAAAGCGTGAAGACGGATCTATGGTGGAGAACTCCTGGAATATCGAGCATCTTCGACGATTTTATGCTTAATTTGACTAAAGTTTCATGTTTTCCGTGACTGCGAACCTCAAGCAAGATGACTTCTTGAGTTATCAGTCGGGGGCTGTACATATGTCAATAAAGCATAAGTTTTCCTCATCAACTTTTGTGCATGATTTGGTTTATCATTGTTTAATGTTCCTCGATTCGAGTTCAGTGTTTAAGGACTGAGAGTTTTCTGATGGCCTAATCGAGCCTAGGCTCGGTGATAGTCGGACGAAAATTACTTAAGAAATTTCACACAAAAACTCGGATCAAGGCATTAACATAAATAAACTAAATATATCACAAGTCTGCATCAGAGCATCACGATCATACGACATTTACAAGACAATGTTCATAAGACAAATCAAATCCGGAAGTTATTCGCTACGTCGACAGAAATCTTCTTCGCTGACTCCTGCGCTTCACTCAGTATGTCCAAGGCCTGCTCATCCGAGGTCCCGTCAGTGAAGCCCTCTCCCACCGAGTTGATATCCACCCGAGGGTAGAGAGACTTGGTCTGCACAAGAGCCAGACCAGCCCCCATGTTGGCGGCCTCGGTGATGTTCGCCAAATATTGGTCAGGGGCCCTCCGCAGCTTGTCAAAGATTTCCAGTGGCCCTAGCGAATTGGCCCCGACCCCCTGATGAAACAGGGATAGCAAGATCGGCGTTGCTGTGTTGGCAACCTCTTCCCGGACTGCTCCGGCTTGTTTGACCCGCTCGAGCAAGACGTCATATTGAGCTCGGGTCTTGACTTTGTAAGCTGCCAAAAAGAATCTGATCACGCAGAGCACTCGGAAATAAAGTGGCACAAAGAATGTTACTCCGAAGAAGCTTACCTTCAAACTCGGTTTCCAATTCGGCCTTGTCAAGGCTGACTGCCTCCAGCTGGACATGGAGCGAGTGGACCTCCGACGAATTTTCTACAAACAAAGAAGGTCATCAGTAACCGGGATCAACATGAGAATCATAAAGAAACTCGAAGAGATGAGCTTACTCCCGACTGATCCCCGGAGGTCGAGGTTCTCCTCCCGGAGTTCCGCTATCTCCCTCCTCAGGGCTGCCTCCCTCGACGCGGCCTCCTCCCGAGTGGTCTTCAACTTCAGCTGGATATCCTCCAGAGAGTTTAAATGAGGGACCAGCTTCTCCAGCGCCTCCGACTTGGCCATGGAGCGGCAATACTCCTTCTGCACGCAAGATCCAAGGGTTGACCGACTGAAGAAAAATGATGATACAAGACAAAGAGAAGATCGGGCTTACATTGAGTAGCCGAGTCGCCTCATTTAGACTGTTGACGAGGGCATCCCTTTCTTCGCTTTTGGCTTGCTTGTCCAAGACGATGCCCTGCCTCTGGCCTTCCGAGTCTCGCCACTCGATCTTGATCAGAGGAACCCAGGTTTCAGAAGACTGTAACCTGGGGATTTCCTCCACTATGGCAGATAGGAAGAACAAATGAAGACATGAAAGATTCAAACTAGAGAGTAAAGACAAGACTTTGATTCAAGACCTACCGGCTTCAAGCGGCTGCACTCTTGGGCGGGGCAGCCCGGGCGGCCTCCTTCTTCGGCTTTTTGTCGATCCGATCCTCAATCGGGCCGACCGAGCCGCAGCCTATGTTTTCCCCACAGCCGATCGGCTCCCGCCGGGACGTCCCCGGCTGGTGGTCGGGGGCTCTTTCCTCAGGACATCCTTCTTGGGAGGCGAGGGTTTGCTACCCGGAGCACTCTCGCTCGGGAGCGGGCCCCGGGGTTTTTGGCTCCGCAGGCCTGGATGCCTCGGGAGCAGCGGCTGGAGTAGGCCCCTCACCCTTCCCGGCAGGATCTATGTCCTGGGGCCTCCTGCAACAACAAATGCAGTAAGAATGAAGACCAAGAAAGTTTTCAACGAAAAAAGTTCGGACTTCAGTCATGAAGCGTACCTGGACGACCAGCGGATCTTCGACGCCGCCTTCGGTGATGGCTTTGGAGGGGGCGTCTCGACTGGAGGAGCCGGGACGTCATCATCCGAGTCATCGATAACGAGCCTCCTCTTGCTCGCCCGCTTGTTGGTGTCCTCACTCGGGGCCGCCCGCTTCCCGACTGGATCGCTTTGAATTTTTATCCTGCCACTCGGCTTCTTGGCAGGGCGAAGCGACACGTCATCAAGAGGCACCTTTTACTATTTTGAGACAACAGAAGCATTTTCCTGCAAGAGAAATTCTCACAATACTAAAAGGCATGACATCAAGGTTGCAAGACAATACGAAGAAGTCAGTCGGCTTACCGGAGGAGAAGGCCGGTGGATGCTGAAGGGAAGAACTGGTAATATGAGGGCGCGCTCGACTACAATTCCAGTCGAGAAGATCTTGTACATCCGGATCTTCGTGATCTCGTAACGAGTGGATCTTGATCTTCCCGATTGGGGTCCTTCCCGCCTTCGTACTCGAAGGCCGGCTTCGACCGCTCTTTGATTGGAGCCAGTCGGCACCTGATGAAGTGCCGAGTGATCTGCTCGCCGCGAAGACCTCTTTGCTTCATTGCCAAGATCTTCGCCAGCAGGTTGTTGGCCTCATCCCAATCGTGAGCCACTGGAACAGTGCACCAAGTTTGCCTGGGTACAGGGGGAAGGCCGACAAAGGCTAGCAGGCTGGGTTCGAGATTGCTGATATAGAACCAGCCCGCATGCCATCCCTTGTTGGAAGATTTTAAGGGAAGATAGAAGTACTCCTTGCGGAGAGATCCGCGGAGTTGAAAACCCACCCCACCAACAACACATGGGTGGTCCTTATTCATATGTGGTTTAAGGTAAAACATGCGGCGAAAGAGTTGGAAATGGGGGAGGATGCCAAGGAAGGCTTCGCATACATGAATAAAGAGAGCGATGTGAAGCATGGAGTTGGGGTTTAGATGGTAGAGTTGAAGCCCGTAATAATCCAAAAGCCTCCAGAAGAACTCGGAGGTAGGGAGGCTGAACCCGCAATAAAAGAAAGAGATAAAGACAACGAGCTCACCGGTGTTTGGGGTTGGGAAATCTTCACCCGCCGCCGGGCGCCAACCCATGATCTTCTTGGAGGGAAGCACGCCGTGCTTCACCATCTCCTTGAGGGTAGATTCCCTCACATCCGATGTGGCCCATTGGTCAAAGGGGATTCTCTTTTCCTCCGCCATGAGTGTGGTTTGGATGGGAAGTGGATCTGGTCGGAAAGGATGGAGATTTGAGCAAGGAATCTTGGGAGATTGGCTGCGGAAGCTGGTTTGTGGCAAGAAGCGAGCTCCTGGGTGGATGGATTCGGGTGCACGTGAGTCTATGGTTTTTCGCAGGGAGCTGGTGAACAGTGCTACGAAAAGAGGAAATTTTTCGGAAGACGAAGTGGCGGGGATGACCTCGAGGCTTTATAGAAAGATTTGAGGGTTGCGCTAGGTTTTCTTATGATTGGGCCGAGCCCATGAGAGAATCTCGCTGCCCGGCTAAGGTGTGGCCCGACGCGTGTCCTTAGGGACTTAAGCGGATGAGCTTAAGCAGATTTGCCTTGGCAATATGCGCGTGTCCGAATGCCCTATACCTTTGGAAATCCTTTCATACCGTGGTTTGCTTGACTTCATGAGAAGCTGGCACGATGCAATTTGAGAGGTGACCAACAGCTAAGCTTTTTATAGCTACCTTGATGACAAGGGTTGTTTGGTTTTTTAGCATTTGATTAAATGATTATGTCAATGCTATTTTTCCACCTTGGTGAAGATCTTTATAGATTAAGACCAGTATTATGGCAAGAGCTATTTAATAACTTGGTCATATTTTTCATACGATTGAAAAACTCGTTTTCCCGTGAGGGATGATTAAAATATTTATTCAGAGATGACTCGGGCAGATCCACTCAGATAAGCATGAGCTTACCGAGTGCTTTTCATCTATAAGGATTGATTGAGTTATTTGTTCTGAGCTGACTCGGGCAAATTCATTCGGATGAGCATGAGCTTACCAAGTGATGAGATTTTTATGATTGCTTTAGCATGAGCTAAGTATTCATATGAGTATGATTTTTTATAGTTCTTGACTATATGTTTAGTCTATTTTTGACTAACCACATAGTCGGGGGCTACACCTAATTAGGTGCATCAGGAGATGCACCTAGATATTTATTTTTGAGAATTTTTTAGATATTTTCCAGCCCTTCATAGTCTTTGGAGTCACTCGGGAAGATTCAGGCAGAGATGATGAAATCACTCGGCGCTAGAAGCACTCGGCCAAAGAGATTCTTGGCTGCGTACTGTTTTGGTTTGAAGCTGAGTTGTCTCGTCGACTAAAAAGGACTCGGGGGCTACTGTGGAGATTATGGCAATTGGGTATCTACATGGCAAGCTTATCCGACTGGAGGTAGGGATAGACTGCGCCTGCCATATCTGTAAACCAAACATGACTTGGGTATTACATTGTCGATTGAGATAAGGCAACGGCCCATAGTCACGGTTTGGTAAGATTGAGGAAACCGACTTAGGGTAAGATAGGGTTTCCGGTCTGTAATCCCGCCTCCCAAGACTATATAAGGGGGGTAAGGGGCGTCCCTTGAGGGAGATCATATGCTTTATGAGAAGTTAGATCAGCTTTTAGCTTTGAGACTTAGATCACGAGATCAATAAAGACACTCGGCGGATCGAATCCACCGAAACAGGAGTAGGGTATTACCTCACGAGAGGGCCTGAACCTGTCTAAACCTTCTTTTCCTTCTAACCCATTGTGCTTGGCGATCTTGACTGTGACCCCAGAAATTACATTGCCGAAACTAAGTTTCGACAAAAACAGTTCTAGCTATCCTTGAAATAATTAAGCTGTAATTAAACAGATTTATAATATTTTTTCATTCTCGAAAATCGAAGACCGTCGTGGACGAACACCATGGAAAGATTAGTTCCACATTATCGGTCCGAGGAAGCATAGCAAAGGCCGTCGTCAAGCCTAGAACTAACCCTTCGATTATTGGGATGGAACATGAAGGGCAAAACAGGGCATGGAGCTGCAGTTCGGCAGTCGCTCAAATAGTATCCCGCTCTCGTTGGAGGTGAGTTTGAAGAGCATAGCTGTCGTGGTGAATGTTTACACCCAAAATTGGCATCTAGGGTTGTAACAGGAAGAATTGTCAATATTTGAAAAATCTGTTAGTTTCCTCCAGAGGGCCGGTCTGACCATCATGTATGGGCTGGTCAGACCGGGCCTAAGAGCCGGTCAGACCGACGGCATGTGGCCGGTCCGACCGATAGAGTCCGAGACCGAGTCGATTTTCATCGGTACTCGGGTTTCCTTGTTTCATAAGGTATGTCTCGGGTTTCCTAAGGTATCTACCCCGAATGAACATGGAGGAGAACCTGTAGGAGGCAAGTCCAACCCCTATTTAAGAGTCAAGGCCGGTTCAATTGGAGACATACAATCTACCCCTAATCTCTATAATTGAATCGTTCTTTTACTTTTACTTTTTGGCCATGTTTTCTACTTTACCCTAGTTTAGTCCATCTTTGTCGGTCTGCGCCATAAACCATTCGCCGCCGCTGCGAGAGTGCGACATTTCTTTTTAGGTTTGTCCTGAAAACCTTCTGTTTGCCCACGAAACGGGTAGTCGTCCTCATATCGATCTAAATCGGCCTAGACACTGATTTTGATATCTAAATCGGCTCCGCTAGCCGGTTTAATAACAAAACCCATATTGATTTAGTTTTTGCTAGATTGAGGTGGTTGACGACTTCATATCACCGAAAGACGTTTAGGTGTTTCGATCGTGTTTGTCTTCTTGTCAAAAAAGTTGTCAACACAAATTTTGGTGACTCCGCTGGGGAATCAATCTATTCGGTCAGTTTTTGGTTATGAGCTATATGGCCGAAATTAGTCAAGAAATTTCTTCATCAACCATGACGAGCGGGAACGAGATCAACGAGATCACATTGGAGGAGATGTTGGCATGATCTCTCATCAGAACCCATCAAGGTGTGGTTCTTGTAGGATCGAATAAGACCAAACAAACCTACCAGAGGGGGGTGAATGGTAGGGAAACAAAAAAAAACAAATCTTTTGTGGAATTAAAAGATTTACCTCTTACCGATGAAACCAACCTACAAAGCGACAATGAACAGAACCGTTGAAGCCACCGCCGGTCACACCGCCTTACTCCGCCCGGTCGACCGCCCCCCCGCCGCCGATCGCCGCCTAGCCTCCGGTTGGACCGCCGCCACAACCCGTCGGTCGGGACACGGCACACCGCGGTCGACCGCGAGATCCGAAAACACCGAAAGATGAACTCTCGAAGAAGTAGATCAAACTATTTCAACTTTATTGCATCTAAAAGTGTTTACAAAGTGCAACAACAAGACTCCTCGACAAAATCTCGACCTAACTCAAAAACCCTAGCTATTCTCTCAAGTTTCGCTCTTGAAAATCGATGTCTAGGAGGCACACCCTCCCTCTCTATTTATACATGCAAAATCCTCCTACTCAAAGTAGGAGTAGAACTCCTATTCACAATAGGACTCAACCTCTCACTCATAATAGAAGTAGAACTCCTATTCCTAATAGGACTCAACCTCCCACTCATAGTAGAAGTAAAACTCCTATTCCTAATAGGACTCCTATTCCCAATAGGACTCATTCAACCTAACTTTCCGAATTTAGACTCCCTTCCAAATTTGACTCCGCATACGATCCCTCTCGTATGCCATATAACTTCTTCATCTTCCATGTGCATTATCCTCTAGCCTTTTAGTATCCCGCGTGCTGGACGTCTACTTCTCCCAAGTCGACTCCGATCCGCACCGACAATACTATCCGAGGCCTCAAGCAATACCTGCACATATACGACAAAGAAACAATATACCGAGCACAAGTTTGTCCAAACTTGACTCACATTAGCTTGTCAACAGTAACAACATGCACAGAAATCATATAGAAATCAAATCCACAAAGAAACAATTCAAAACCGAGAAAACAAACCAAAATCAGAGACGGTCGGTCAGACCGTGCCGGCCAATCACAAATCCAATGTTTCATCACATAAACTATAAATCAAACTCACTTGATTCAATAGTTCTCAAGCCTGGACCTCCTCCTAAATTCAAGGCCACAATCACCTATTCCTAGGCCATCAAATCCATAACCAAGGCCTGAGAATATGGAAAAGCAAATTAGAAATATCATTAGGGAATCGTTTGGAATTGAGCCAAAGAATCGTGCTAAGGTTTACCAAAAGCCGTATCCTGATTATTTTGATAATATCCCATATCCTCATGGTTTTAGAATACCTGAATTCACTAAGTTTAGTGGTGAAGATGGTAGGACTACTTGGGAACACATAGGTCAATTTCTTGCACAATGTGGTGAAGCTAGTACCAATGATGTTCTCAAATTGTGTTTGTTTTCTGTCTTTGTCTAGTACTACTTTTACATGGTTTATTTCTTTACCGGCAAATTCTATTCATACTTGGGCTTAATTAGAACAGCAATTTCATGATTGCTTTTATACTGGTGAAACTGAGCTTAGGTTGTCTAATTTAACATCGGTTAGGCAAGAACACGATGAATCTGTCATTGAGTATATCAAAAGGTTTAGAGATACTAAAACCAGATGTTTTAGTTTGAACACAACCCAAAAAGATTTGGCCAACATTGCATATAATGGATTGCTTGATTCTATTAAAGATAGATTGAATGACCAAATATTTCTTGATATTGATCATGTGTTGCATGAAGCTCTGGCTCAGGAAAGCGGAGTGGATGATAATAGCTTAAGTGCTAGTTTGGATGATAATGCAATAACCAATATAGCCGAAGCAAACGTTGATTCGGATTTGTTACTACTTTGAACAATGATGGAATAACATGCATGGATGAACCAAGTGATGGTTCGAATTGTGTTACTAGTTTGGACAACGATGCATGTAAAGCTGAACCAAGTGTTGGTTCAGATTGTTTTGCTAGCTTAGATAATGGCATCATTGAAAATATAGCCGAACAAAATGACGGTTCGGATTGTATCACAAGCGATAGTGAAATAGTATTGTCACCTAAGACCGAGTCACAGATCGGTCATGTGAATGTTGGAAAAGATAGTGACAATGTCTTGCAGGGTAGGGATGAAATAGAGTTTAAAGCAACATTGCATACATGTGAAAGGCCATATCCAAAACATATAGATTTGGTCCCATACCCACAAGGATTTGAGGAGCCCAACTTTACAAAATTCACAGGTGAGGATGCTAGAACAACAACGGAGCATATCGGTCATTTTATTGATCAATGTGGTAAGGCCGGTAATGATGATTTGCTTAAGTTAAAGTTGTTTTCTCTTTCTTTGTCAAACTTTGCATCTACATGGTTTAGTTTACTTGCTCCAGATTCAATTTCTACATGGTCACAAATGAAGCATGAGTTTTATGATTATTTTAAAGATGCGAGCTTGATGGAGCAAATATTGATTGACAATTCATCAGTCAATTGTGATACTATCAGTTACACCTATTGTTAAGACCGAAATTATTCATGATTCTCTACCTATTGTTCATATTGATTTTGATGACAAGAAATTGTTGATTCGGTCTAGCCAAGCCGAATCTACAAAAGGGAAAAACGTTATTATTAGGGATCCTCGGCCCGAGATAATTAGGATCAATAATTGTAAGGCCAAAGATCGTAAAGTTATAAAAGATGAGTCATCTAGTTCTGTAAAGACTAAAAAGCTGAAGCTCATTTTTGAGATGCTTATGGCTAAATACAAGAAGGGATTAGCTAGTCGACGATTTGATAATCATACTAGTGATACAAAAAGACCAAGATCGCTTCCTAGAAAGAGATTTGGTCAAACGTCAAAGCAATCGGAACCATCAACAATATCAACTCCATACAAACCTCCGGTTGTGACGCCATGGTATCCATATCAAATGCCACTTTTTATGTATTATATGCTGTGGATGCCTCAACCACCTATGTCGTTTCATCAAGACTGGAAAGAATCACCTAGGTCAATACCAAATTATTCATCTAAATCAAGACAAGATCATTTCTCACAAAAGAATCGGTCCGATAGATCAAAGACGAACAAGGTGAAGAAGGTGTGGGTGAGAAAAAAGTCAAAGCTCTGGAGGTTGATACTATCAGGGGAAGTCTCAAGATGTTCAAGTACCTACTGGAGATGCGACAAAGGAGCTACAAGCAGAGAAGACCAAAGCTGACATCGTGACTGCCAACAATGGTGGTTTGACCGGGACAGTTGAGCGGTTTAACTGCCAGCCTATGACCGGTCTGATCGAGTCATCGGACCGGTCCGACCGACTACTCACGCGGTTTGACCGGGCCCAAGGGTGGTTAAACCGGGGCCTCCGAGATGGATAAGAAAATTGAGAGCAACATAGGAGCTTCCACTTCGACTACAAATATCAAAAATCATTGCTTGGCTCCTGAAAAACAACCACAACCGAAGTGGATACCTTCCGGCTTATCTCGCTCTCAAAAGAGGAGGCTACAACGTCTTCGTGTTAGTGATATGCCCTAGAGGCAACATGGAGATGTTGGATATCACGTCAATGTTTATGTATAAATGAATAAAGTGTTATTCAGTTCCATGAAATAGACATCTTGTATTGATCAATAAGTACGTGACTTATTTATGAGACTCTTTATGTATGAATCTATTTCTAAACGATCCTCGATCATATGTCATATTGTTGGAACAAATATGGTTCTAAGATCGGCATGTTTATTGATTGATGATCATGTCTCATAGATCATGGGTATGGAGATACCAAATCAATAAACATGGACATATGTGTTGGAGAACACATTGTTGGATAGACCCACCATGAGACACTACAGAATTAATGTGTCATTAGTTGGTCTCGGTAGTGTTGGTACAAAGTCCTTAGACCTGAGATCACCATGGATTCCAACATGTGTAGTAGCCTACTTTGGGACTACCAAACGCTATTCCGTAATCGCTGGGTAGTTATAAAGGTAGTTTTCGGGTTTGCTATGAAACATGGAGTGGGATGTGAGTGATCAAGATGGAATTTGCCCCTCCTTTGGAGAGATATCTCGGGCCCCTCGAGGTAATGGATTATGGAAATGCATGGCCATGCTAAGTTGATTGAGGAGTCAATCAACGGACAAATAATCCAATACGGTTCGAGGTGAATGGTTAAGCTATTGAAGGGATGGCACACATCTTGCCTATAGCTTAACCGGTATCGTGAGGCAAAGGGATTTGTGTACACATTACAGGTTCGAGCCGATATTATTCTTGTATACTATGGTGTCAATATATGCTGCTAGGCGCCGTCGTTGATGTGTCGGCTGAGTTAGACTCGAGCCGACGATCGGCTAAGTTAGACTATAGCCGAAACCGAGTATACCTGAACCTGGTGGTCGCACGCTTAAGGGGATAGAATAGATATTCGATTTGGACTCGGATACGGCTCGATCGGATAGGGATCCAATCGGATAGAGTCCTATGGGCGTACGACGTGTGGGGCGGCCAACTCTATGAGATACGGATGAGATCCGATTCAAAATAGAGTCCTAATCGGCCACTAGTCCCGTCGGCCAACTCTATATAAAGGAGGGAGGGGTGGAGAGTTGTGACACGTCAATTGCATCGCGTGCAACGTAAGTCGCCGAGATCAATCTCCACGGAAACCCTCCCCACTTTCGAGCCAAACCCTAGCCTTGCATCGCGTGCTAGCACACGGGTGTACGACGTTCGTCCCCGGACGTGTGGATACCGGTAGAGGCGCCGCTACGTTGCGCGCTCTTGATCGGCTGCGGTCGGGCGCATCGGAGCGAGGCGTGAGAACGCGGCCGGACGACTCGAATCGGCTGATTGGCGAATCGGCGTCTCCGGAATCGGCTACACTGTTCCGGATCGGATTGCCCTAATTGGCTATTCCGCCGCACTCTACTCCAATCGGTAACGATCTATCGGCCCTTACTTGCAAGTGTTCCCGGTTTGCGCGGTAGAATTTTTGTTTTCGGCTAGCGTAGCTTCCGCGTAACCCTTCAGTGGTATCAGAGCTAATCTTGCTTAGTTCGGGTTTTAGATTGGATCTGGAACAAGTTTTGCACACGGGTTGATTAGATCAATCGGTTTTACGGGATTCGTTGAGGAGAGTTAATGGTAATTGTGTTCCTTGATAGTGTATCGGAACGGCGTAATGTGATTACGTCGAAGCAATTTCCATATAACTCGGTTTGAGTTGGGTTCGAGATAGCGTTCCTTGATAGTGTATCGGAACGGTATAATGTGATTATGCCGAAGCTATCTCGTAGTCCGATCTTGTTAGCTGCCTCGCGCCTACGCAAACCATCTCCGATCTTGTTAGCGGGACCGCCGTGTGCGTACCCCTTATAGGTCGTCTCGGTGCCGTATCTCGCGATAAGTAGAAAATGTTTCTACGCCTAACTTGTTTTTGCGAGAAATGCTTTGAGATTGTATGGCCCTATTGTATGTATGAGATGCATGTGATGCATGTAATATTCTTTCATATGTGCAATCCCTGTAATATTCTTTCATACGTGCAATGCTTGTAATATTCTTTCACGACCTGCGAGTCGATGTAATCTTCAATTAGAGCTTCTATAGTAGTAGCTTAGTTTGAAGAAATCAAGCATTCGGCACTCGAAAGAACGGTGATGAAGATGGAGATCCTGTACACCGGCATGGAGATGGAGATCACCATGTGAAGGGGGCCATACTATTTCATGCTATTCTACCCGCTTTCATATATGTGATATGTTTGTTTGATAGGATAGCATCCCTCACAAAATTAAGTAGTAATGATGCCCTTCCAAATGTTGCACCCGTCACCGTTATGCTCGTCAATAGTGGGTCTCGCAAAGCAGAGTGCCATTCTCTATCATAACACGAGGGGTATATGTCGGACATATACAGCAGAGCATTTGGTTTACTTAACAAGGCTATCAAAACAGTTTTGGGCCTTGGGGCATAGGTTGGGGCCGGGGCATGGAGATGCCACACCAACAACAAGAGTCACATAGAGATGTGATTAGCAAGGAGTTGCTTATCGATGTTACTAATTTTCTAGCGGTGATGCCAAAGCTCACTAGAAAATTAACTAACATGTGGATCTTGACCCAATACGTAACCTAGAGGGAAGGTGGAAAATACGTAATGGGAGTCTTATGTTAAATTGTTTAACAAAAGACATAACATAAACATTGTGCTAAACTTTGTTTTTTCGTTGTAGAATAAATGGCGGCTAATACTACACCCAGTACCTTTAATTTGCGATCTATTCTCGAAAAGGAAAAATTAAATGAAACAAACTTTATGGATTGGTATCGCAACTTGAGAATTGTTCTCAAGCAAGAGCGTAAGGAGTACGTTCTTGAAGTACCTTATCCGGAGGATTTGCCTAATAACGCCACCGCAACCGCACGGAGGGCTTATGAGAAGCACACTAATGATGCCCTAGATATAAGCTGTCTCATGCTTGCTACAATGTCCCCTGAGCTTCAGAAGCAATATGAGAGCAGCGATGCTCACACTATTATTCATGGACTGCGTGGCATGTTTGAGAACCAAGCTCGGGCCGAGAGGTTCAACACCTCAAAGTCCTTGTTTGCGTGCAGGCTTGTTGAGGGAATCCCGTCGCCGCATGTGATAAAGATGATTGGCTATATCGAGAGTCCGGAAAGGTTTTCCCCTTAGCCAAGAGTTGGCTACGATGTGATTCTCCGCCGCTCCCTTCGAGCTTCGAGCCATTCATATTGAATTATCACATGAACAATATGGATAGAACCTTGGCTGAATTGCATGGGATGCTAAAGACAGTGAGGAGAGTATCCGAAAAACGGTCATCATGTGATGATGATGCAGAAGGCAAAGCGCAAACCACTGTCAAGAAACTTTGCACCAAGAGGAAGTTAACTCCCGATGAGATCGCGAGTGCCTCCAATGCAAAGAAGGGCAAGAAGGGGTCGGCGGCATCGGATGTCGTTTGCTTCTACCGCAAGGAGACAGCCCGGAAAAGGAACTGCAAGAAGTACATGGAGGATCTCAAGAAGAAGCAAAGTACGACTTCGCTTCGGTATTAATGTTATAGACATTAATCTCGCTACTTCACCTACCGACTCTTGGGTATTTGATACCGGATCGTAGCTAATATTTGCAAATCGTTGCGGGAATGAGAAGAAGTAGAGGATTGAGAAGGGCGAGGTGAACTGCGCGTCGGCAATGGAGCAAGCGTTGCTCGTTCTTGTCAGCACGTCACCATTCATCTACCTTCGGGATTAGTTTTGGAATTGAATAATTGTTATTGTGTTCCAACACTATGTCAAAACGTTATTTTCGCTTCATGTTTGCAAGCGGAAGGATATGATTTTAGATCAATGGACAATGGTTGTTCAATATATCTTAGAGATATGTTCTATTTTCATGCTTCATTGGTGAATGGATTGTACGTTTTGAATCTTGAAGCGTCTCCCATCTATAACATTAATACGTAAAGGCAACTCTCTAATGATATAAACCCCACGTTTATCCGGCATTGTCGCTTAGGCCATATAAATAAGAAACGCATGGAGAAGCTCCATAAGGATGGATTGCTTCACTCCTTTGATTTTGAATCATTTGAGACATATGAGTCTTGTTTACTTGGTAAGATGACAAAGGCACCTTTCACGGGACATAGTGAGAGAGCAAGTGACTTATTGGCACTCGTACATACCGATGTATGTGGACCAATGAGCTCAACGGCCGAGGTGGTTATCAATACTTCATTACCTTTACCGATGACTTTAGTAGATATGGTTATATCTACTTAATGAGGCATAAGTCCGAATCCTTTGAAAAGTTCAAAGAATTCCGAATGAAGTACAAAATCATTTAGGGAAAACAATCAAGTTTCTACGATCGATCGTGGAGGGGAATACTTGAGCCAAGAGTTTGGTAATCATCTGAAAATTTGTGGAATTGTTCCACGCTTGACTCCGCCAGAACTCCACAATGGAATGGGGTGTCCGAACGGAGAAATCGCACCTTGTTGGACATGGTGCGGTCGATGATGAGCCAAAGTGATCTTCCGTTATCCTTCCGGGATATGCTCTTGAAACATTGCGCTCACACTAAATAGAGTTCCATCTAAGTCGGTTGAAAAGACACCATATGAGATATGGACAGGGCAACCCCTAGATTGTCTTTTCTCAAAATTTGGGGATGCGAAGCTTATGTAAAACGTTTACGTCGACAAGCGACACCCAAATCGACAAGTGCTTCTTTGTGGGATATCCTAAGGAAACTAAGGGATATTACTTTTATAATCGGGAACATGGCAAAGTGTTTGTCGCCCGACATGGTGTCTTCTTGGAGAAAGAGTTTCTTTCAAGAAGGGTTAGTGGGAGCAGGGTGCATCTTGAAGAAGTTCAAGAAACACCGAAAACGTTTCAGCGACCACGGAACCACAACAGGAGGAGCAAAGTGTTGCGCCACCGGTTGTAGATACACCAGCCCCACGGAGGTCCGAAAGATCACGTCGTGCGCCCGAGTACACAGGCGCGGAACAACGTGACATATTGTTGTTGGACAACGATGAACCTAAGACCTATGAGGAAGCGATGGTGGGACCCGATTCCAACAAGTGGCTTGGAGCCATGAAATCCGAAATAGAATCCATGTACGACAATCAAGTTTGGAACTTGGTTGATCCACTGATGGTGTCAAAACCATTGAGTGTAAATGGGTTTTTAAGAAAAGGCCGATATGGATGGAAATGTTCACATCTATAAGGCGCGATTGGTGGCGAAAGGTTTTAAACAGATTCAAGGAGTTGATTATGATGAAACCTTCTCGCCCGTCGCAATGCTTAAATCTATTCGGATTATCCTAGCGATTGCTGCATATTTCGATTATGAGATATGGCAAATGGATGTCAAAACGGCTTTCCGAATGGAAACCTAAGCGAGGATGTATACATGATACAACCTCGGGGTTTTGTCGATCCGAGAATCGCTGAAAGATATGCAAGCTACGAAATCCATTTATGGATTGAAGCAAGCATCTCGGAGTTGGAATATTCGTTTTGATGAAGTAATCAAAGTGTTTGGTTTCATCAAAAACGAAGAGGAGGCCTGTGTTTACAAAAGGTCGTGGGAGCGCAATTGTATTTCTAATCTTATATGTGGATGACATATTACGATTGGAAATGATATCCCTATGCTAGAATCCGTCAAGTCTTCGTTGAAAAATAGTTTTTCCATGAAAGACTTAGGGAGGCACATATACATATTAGTATTCGGATCTATAGAGATAGATCCAAGAGGCTAATTGGATTAAGCCAAAGTACATACATTGACAAGGTGTTGAAAAGGTTCAACATGCATGATTCCAAGAAAAGTTTCTTGCCCATGTCACATGGCATTAATCTTAGCAAGAATCGGTGCCCTCGGACACATGATGAGCGGAATAAGATGGGTATGGTTCCATATGCTTCGGCAATTGGATCCATCATGTATGCCATGCTTTGTACACGCCCGCATGTCTCGTACGCTTTGAGTGCTACGAGCAGATACCGCCGATCCAGTGAAGGTCACTGATCGAGAAAGAATATCCTTAAGTACTTGAGAAGAACTAAGGATATGTTCCTAGTCTATGGAGGTGAAGAAGAGCTCGTTGTAAGTGGTTACACCGATGCTAGCTTCCAAACGGACAAGGATGATTATAGATCGCAATCGGGTTCGTGTTCGCTGAAACGGAGGCGCGTCGTGGAAGAGTTCCAAGCGGGATACGTTGCTGATTCTACAACGGAGGCCGAGTACATTGCTTTCCTCGGAAGCTACAAAGGAGGCTGTTTGGATCAAGAAATTCGTTTCGAGCTTGGTGTGATGACTAGTACGACGGTCCAATGTCTCTCTATTGTGATAATAGTGGAGCCATTGCGCAAGCCAAGGAGCCGAGGTCACATCGAAGTCCAAACACATACTTCGGCGATATCATCTCATCCGCGAGATAGTGGACGAGGTGATGTCAAGATATGCAAAGTGCACACGGATCTCAACATAGCCGATCCGCCGACAAAACCTCTCCCTCGGCCGAAGCATGAGGCGCACACAAGAGCAATGGGTATTAGATACTTACATGATTGACTCTAGTGCAAGTGGGAGATTGTTAGTGATATGCCCTAGAGGCAACATGGAGATGTTGGATATCACGTCAATGTTTATGTATAAATGAATAAAGTGTTATTCGTTCCATGAAATAGACATCTTGTATTGATCAATAAGTACGTGACTTATTTATGAGACTCTTTATGTATGAATCTATTTCTAAACGATCTCGATCATATGTCATATTGTTGGAACAAATATGGTTCTAAGATCGGCATGTTTATTGATTGATGATCATGTCTCATAGATCATGGGTATGGAGATACCAAATCAATAAACATGGACATATGTGTTGGAGAACACATTGTTGGATAGACCCACCATGAGACACTACAGAATTAATGTGTCATTAGTTGGTCTCGGTAGTGTTGGTACAAAGTCCTTAGACCTCGAGATCACCATGGATTCCAACATGTGTAGTAGCCTACTTTGGGACTACCAAACGCTATTCCGTAATCGGGTAGTTATAAAGGTAGTTTTCGGGTTTGCTATGAAACATGGAGTGGGATGTGAGTGATCAAGATGGAATTTGCCCCTCCTTTGGAGAGATATCTCTGGGCCCCTCGAGGTAATGGATTATGGAAATGCATGGCCATGCTAAGTTGATTGAGGAGTCAATCAACGGACAAATAATCCAATACGGTTCGAGGTGAATGGTTAAGCTATTGAAGGGATGGCACACATCTTGCCTATAGCTTAACCGGTATCGTGAGGCAAAGGGATTTGTGTACACATTACAGGTTCGAGCCGATATTATTCTTGTATACTATGGTGTCAATATATGCTGCTAGGCGCCGTCGTGGTGACGTCGGCGAGTTAGACTCGAGCCGACGATCGGCTAAGTTAGACTATAGCCGAAACCGAGTATACCTGAACCTACGGGTCGCACGCTTAAGGGGATAGAATAGATATTCGAGTTGGACTCGGATACGGCTCGATCGGATAGGGATCCGATCGGATAGAGTCCTATGGGCTTACGACGTGTGGGGCGGCCAACTCTATGAGATACGGATGAGATCCGATTCAAAATAGAGTCCTAATCGGCCACTAGTCCCAGTCGGCCAACTCTATATAAAGGAGGGAGGGGTGGAGAGCTGTGACATGTCAATTGCATCGCGTGCAACAGAAGTCGCCGAGATCAATCTCCACGGAAACCCTCCCCACTTTCGAGCCAAACCCTAGCCTTGCATCGCGTGCTAGCACACGGGTGTACGGCGTTCGTCCCCGGACGTGTGGATACCGGTAGAGGCGCCGCTACGTTGCGCGCTCTTGATCGGCGCGGCGGGCGCATCGGAGCGAGACGTGAGAATGCGGCCTGGACGACTCGAATCGGCGATTGGCGAATCGGCGTCTCCGGAATCGGCTACACCGTCCGGATCGGATTGCCCCGATTGGCTATTCCGCTGCACTCTACTCCAATCGGTAACGATCTATCGGCCCTTACTTGCAAGTGTTCCTGGTTTGCACGGTAGAATTTTTTGTTTTCGGCTAGCATAGCTTCCGCGTAACCCTTCACTTCGAGCCATAGGTCAAAAATGAAAGAAGACCGAAGATGTGGAGAACAAGACATGTGATTATTTGAAGCCTCGAATAACACATAAGCAAGTGTGGAGATCCAAAGTAAAAGATAAGAGACCGGTGGTTTCTCAGAGTAGTAGTAAATCCAAGAGAGAAGAATCTTCGGTCATTACAGATAACTCTCCTCCGCATGTTGCTATAAATGCTACTATGGTGTTTATCTTGCCATCGAAATCGTGCAATCAAGAAAGCCGATTTTGCTCGGGGGGCAAGACATTAATATGCTCATGAAGAAATCAAGAAAGATGAACGGCATGGATACAACATCACATCTTTGAGCCACCAAACTGTTGGATGCTAAGGTAAGTTATGGGTTATCATACTCATCATTATAGTATGCCTATGTCATATTAAAACATTGCTTGCTATCTAGCATATGAGTATTTTGCTTGTCAAATTGATATTATGCATACATGTTGCAAATGCCAATTATGAGTGATGGAATTGGTAAGTTGACATATAATTTATTTAAAGTATGATTCGGCTCGTTGGTCTTTGATATTTATTAAAAACCAAATCATGCATGTTTTGATGAATCACCATAGAAAATATAGATTTCATAATTATTGCATCATGAAATTTTGCTTCTTAGTAATCCGGATAATGTCAATGGTCAATGTGATGATTTGTTCTAGAGTTGTTTTCTTTAGAAACATTGACATTGTTATAATATTTTGCATACATGTTTAAGCCGATCACTTACACTTATAGTTTATTGGAATTCATGCATGTGAGACATATGACTTTGGTGATTCATTATTAATCGTACTTCAAGTGGCTAAGTGTTCTTGATGCCTTGATGATTATTGTTTCAAAAGCCACTTGAATTAGTATTCATCTAGGCATATTAATTGCATGTTATAATTTTCATATGTTTAGAAAGAAGGAATTTTGGTCTAATAATTTGATATACCAAGCATCTCGCTATAATATCAAACAAGGAGTATTTTTAATTTCGAAAAAGACGGTGCTTGATTTTAATTCTTTGGGCAAAATTGGCGAAGTCATAGACTGCGGGCGGTCTGACCGGCGCATCACTGCCGGTCTGACAGCAAGTGGCCGGCGGTCTAACCGGCTTTGTGTGGCCGGTTTGACCGGTGAGAGGTAGAGGTTTGACCGGCATTGCATGGTCGGTCAAACCGGGTTTGAACAGGAAGCTGGGGGCATGATACACTTGATGCAGAGGCCGAATTAATTGTAAATTCGGACATTTGTGCTCAGGAGACGAAAGAAGACTAAGAATTCCTTTGATTGAGTATTTGAGAAGATCCTAGTCTTGGGGCCGTTTCAAGGTTGGGCTTTAGATTTCATAGGTCAAATTTATCCTTCGTCATCGAAAGGACATCGGTTCGTGCTAGTTACGGTAGAGTACTTCATTCACTAAGTGGGCCGAAGCCATGCCGCTCAAGAATATGACACACACGAAGGTAATTGACTTTATCTTGGAGCATAATGTTCATAGATTCGGTATTCCTCAAACTTTGACAACGGATCAAGGAGCTTCTTTTATGTCCAAGGAGGTGAGAAGTTTTGCCGAATCTTATGGTAAGTAAATTGTTGAATTCTTCTCCTTACTACGCTCGGGTTAATGGACAAGCCGAGTCAAACAATAAAACATTGTTGAAGTTAGTCAAGAAAAAGATCGAAGAACATCCGAAGTGGTGCATGAGGTGTTTTCTGAAGTGTTATGGTCTCACAGGTTATCTAAACATGGTGCTAACAAGTTACTCCTTTTGAGGTGGTCTATGCACAAGATGTTTTGCTGGTAGAGGTGAATCTTGGCTCTCTTTGATACATAAAGCAAGACAATTTATCGATTGAAGACTACAATACCTTAATGAGAGATAATCTTGATTAGTTGATCGGCAAGCATTTGAAGGCTTTGAAAGAAATAGAGAAAGAGAAGAAGAAGGTGGCTAAGGCTTACAACAAAAGAGTGAAAGCAGGATCATTTCAAGAAGATACGTAAAAAAATACTTCCCGAGCGTTTGGCAAAATGCTTAGAAAGTTCTATGACCGGTAATTAGATTATCGTCCTGAGAAAAACATGTTCTATGCTTTTAGATTCACGATGTTCATCATAAAAGGCAGGGGCATGTATTTACACCTAAAATTGGCACCTATGGTTGAAATAGGAAGAATTGTCAATATTTGAACAATCTGCCGGTTTTCTCCAGAGGGCAGGTCTAATCACCATGTATGGGCCAGTCAGACCGGGTCTAAGGGCCGGTTAGACCAGCGGCATATGGCCGGTCTGACCGGCAGAGTCCGAGACCGAGTCGGTTTCATCGGTACTCGGATTTCCTAAGGTACTACCTTGAATTGGATGTGGAGTATGACCTATAGAAGGCAAGTCCAACCCTTATTTAAGGGCCAAGGCCGGTTCAATTGGAGACATACAATCTATCCCCAATTTCTACAATTGAATCTTCTTTTACTTTTACTTTTCAGCCATGTTTTCTACTTCACCCTAGTTCAGTTCATCTTTGTCGGTTTGCGCCGTAAACCGTCCACCACCACTACAAAAGTGTGACATCTGGTATAGGTTTGTCTCGTTTGCCCAATACGGGTAGTCATACTTATATCAATCTAAATCGACCTAGAACCTGATTTTGATATCTAAATTGGCTCCATTAACCGATTTAATTTACAAAACCTATCTAAATTGGCTCCATTAACCGATTTAATTTACAAAACCTATCTTAGTTTAGTTTTTGCTAAATTAAGATGATTAACGACTCCATATCACCGTAAGACGTTTAGATGTTTCAACCGTATTTGTCTTCTTTTGTTTTCTTGCTACCAATAGTAAAAAGTTGTTCTTGGAGCTGAGGCAAGCAATAAGCAGGGCGTCGGGGGCAGCATTTCCGTGAAATCTCACACAGCTTCCACCGTGTTGCCTACCTACAGCTTGGAGTTGCCCCCGCCGTTCCCAAATGTCTTTCATCACGTTATTTAAGTTGTAATCGCACGTTATGGCCGCCTATTCAGAAGGATTTGACTATGTTGCGGTAACACAACATTTACTTCAAACTAAATCTTCTTTAAACCATCTTACAGAAATTGAAACAGATAACACAAATCAGACAAGGTAATCCTCCGCCAACTTTAAGATAACCATCTCAGGAAAATGTCTACAACAGTCCCAACTGTAGCATTTTTTACAGCGATAACAGTTACGGTAACAAACCCACCGGGTGGAGCAAGCCTCCACAGGAACAAACCCACCACCCCCCACCAGTGCTTTTGTCATTCCCCACTCTTATGTCAAAGACAAAGATATGTCGATACAGCAAATTCTAAAATAGCTCTTCTTTGTCACAAAATTCAAAAATCAAACTCGCCGGTAGCCTGCAACAAAGTAAAGTGGCTACCAAGCATTAGTAGGTAGTCAGTCTGCCATAATTTTGTTTGGGGCAATTGTGATAGTTATGTTAAAAAGAAATTTATCAAGCTAACAAACCGACAAAAGGTTGAAACTAATTGAGCAGGAATTATGAATATTGATCATTCTGTGAACAGTGAGCTATATGATTCTACAACCCATTCAAGCATCAGACTCTTTCAAATTACAACGAAAATAGTTTTCATCATGTCGACGCAAGCACCAGGGAAGGATAAGTGCAAAAACAACTGCAAGGTGTATATCAGAGTACATCATGCAAAAAAAACTTAGTTTCATCATGAATATAAAATAAGAGTTCGTGCACTATTATCCAAAAAAAATATAAGCCTCATTTTCTTCTCTTAAGCTTTGTTTGATGCACTTATTTTCAATCCATCTTTTTTATTAGTACAATTATGTGGTAAAATAACTAGAAATTGAATTCATGAGTACAGAAAGTAAGCCATGTATCCTATAAAAACAAAATAAGGGCCCGTGTGGTAGGGCTCCTAATTCTATGATTCTCTGATTCTAGATTCTGATTCTCCTGAATCAAATTCTGGAGAGAATCAGAATCGGTATAATAAAGTAATAGTTAGAACAACATTTTAGGTGATTTTCTGGTGATTCTTGGGAGAAACTGGTTTCAGGTGATTCTGAGGAGAAACTGTTTTTTAGGTGATTCTCACTCTCTATGTAAAACTGCTGAATCACTTGAAGTGATTCTTCTCAGAATCAGTTACAAAATAACCCGTTTGGCAGAGATTCTACTGATTTTGTTGAGAATCAGGGAGGAGAATCCCTACCAAACGAGGCCTAAATATGCTTCCATGAATACCAAATTGTTCCACCATACGAAAGTATATCAAAATTTCACAAGTTCAATCAAAAGATCATGTTGACTACCTTGTTGAATAGAACATCTCGGCCATTTAAATGCATGATTCCATCCTTCAAAGTGCATTTCCAGCGGTTCTTTGTCCTTGTCACCTGTGTAAACCAGCGAATAGATAAAGCATGAGACACTAAATAGAGGAAAACCTAATCGACTTAGTCAATATTATTAAACAAAAGGAAGCATCACTACTTTGTCAAACTGTGCGAGGACAAGGTGCTGTGTGTTAGGCTCGTCCTCCCCTTGCTCAAGGTCATCTAACTCATCATCATCGTCGTCATCTTCATTAAGCGGAGGCTCATCATCATCGCCTACATCATTTCTCGGTTTTGGTGTTCCAACAGCCGGTGTGGGAGCTCGGTATTCCGCTAACGAGCAAATTAAAACATGCGTAAAATCAGCAACATTGAAACTGATCTCTCTCAAACAAGATCAAATTCCATGGTTTCATGCGAAACATACACGATTCTCCAGGGGTATTGTAATCTTCAGTTGGAACTCCTTGGAAGTAAAATGGCTGAAATAGAAACAGCCCAATTAGTCGAGAAAATTCGAAGATATAAGATAAATCCATTGATGAATTCGAAGTATACATCATTATAGTCATCCATCCCATCCCGTTGAGGAATCGTTGGAGCTATTATTGTTTCCTTTGTGGAAGATTCTTTAGTTGCTGTTCCTTGCTTGTTCACGATGGAACTCCAAAGTTGTTGTGCGTTGTCCTAAAAAGAAAGGACCAAAAGGAGAATGAGGATTCCTCAATCAAAATGGTAATATTAGAAGCCTGGTTTAAATTATCTAATTAAGCACTTGTTAACAGTATATGGTAAAACAGAACATGAGCAGAATGGGAACCTACAGGATAAGAATAAGAATACATCATGAATTGAAGATATGATAAACTGAATTGCAATTTGCTGCATATATTCAATATATCCTCATTTCCATACAGAAAACTTTCATAAATTTTGCTCAAAAGTGTCCAAACATTTACAAAGAAGAGAAACATGAAATTCAATTATCCTACTAACACAACGAACTTTTGAGTTCAAGCCAGTATTAAGCAAGCTCAAGAATTCATACATAAAGAGTTCTCCAATGTGCACATAAAGTAAAAAAATTCTACTGCGTTAGCTTAAAAAACTACCATCAGATTTCTCAATTTCTTCTAGAAAATTCCATCTGTGGATCCTAATTGCCTCATTGATTCAGTTATCACAAACCTAATGCTAATACTAGCTAACTAGGTTACAAAATATGATTTTCTTAGTTTGGAAAGTACTTCCAAAAAACAATACACCATCACCACTTAAATACATCAAGCTACCTATCACCCTGTGAAAATGTTCAGTAAAATTAGTGCAAGTAATTTCATTTCTACCAGGAAAGTTCTTTACACAAATGCTACCATATTTGTGATTAGCACTGCTTCATGCATCATGCTATAGCACTGTATATCTCCATTACAGCAGGCACCACACAAGATATACACTAGTGGTTTTCATAAGCGGTTTACCCAGGTCAGTTCATTTTTCAGCTGGGGATAAGCTCATCCAAGTATAATTTTCATACACCCTCAATTATTGCTGGGTTAAACAGTTTGCCTAAAACCTCTTTTCACCCCTGCTATATACTAATGAATATTAGCTAGCCACACATTTGAACTACCCAAGAAACAAGTGGTGCAATTCTCTTTGCAAAAAGAATATCAGCATTAATAATGTTCCATTTTACCACAAATCCGATATGCACTAGTAAACATGCCATGACATGCTCTGCCAGTTTAACCACATATGGACTGAAACACATGCATGGAAAATGATATTTCTTAGGTTCAGGAACAAAAAATGAATCGATCAATATTTGTGCTTTGATATTTGTACGCGCTTCACTGTGTGCACGTTTTCTATGCAATTCAATTTCTTATCCTCTCAGTGAGTTTTATATCAGGTTGTATTGGTTATCTGTCATGGCAATTAAAAGATGACATGGAACAGTATAACTCAACAAAACAAGAAAAGGAACTTTAACTTGTGATATTTCATAATAAGGAAACTATATGCACTTACAATGGAGATTTTAGTTTAAGATTGAATTATTTTACATGTTCTGTAGCAGAGCGAGTAGTTTCTGCTATATCAGCAAGGCTATCCACTATAAAATAAGTATGTCGGTATGCTTTTGCTACAGACTGTATATGTGGATGTTATTCATGTAATACATAGAGTATATATAATTCATATAGAGGTTTAGACAGTTAAAATTAGCCAATCAATTCATCTACTTAGATGAGGAATATACTCCAATATAGTATATCAACATGATAGGACAGACAGAAATGCAAGTACAACAAAAGAAACTGATAGTCCTCACATGTGTTGGAGCTGTATTATCTAAACCAATATAAAAAGCATGCATCCCTCCTAAACATAATTTATACATCAATTATCATCCTTTCAATTAGAATTTCAACACTAACTATACTTCCTGTTAATTATGTCTTACTGCCCAGCCCACAACACCACCCACCTGACACCCACTGATGCCACTCAACATCATCTCACCCCTCCCAGTGCACATGTAGCACATCCTACCGTTCCCCCTAATATGTGTTCCACTATTTTGTTCTATTTTCTTGGATACATGGGTTCCACATGCAGACCGACTAGTTACTGTTAGAAATGTGACATGACAGTTGATGAATTTCGGATGTTTAAAATGCCATCCACTTGTGCATATCTAAGGATATTTATAGACATTACAACAACAAAAAATCAGCACTCTACAGAGAGTCAGAGACATCTGGCCATATCAGGAATTCAATTTACTTTGGTACTAAAGAGGTGATTTGAAACAATGTTTATGAACATATAACAGAATGCATTCATAAGAGTAGAGAAAGGGTCTATAGTCTACCAAACTATATAGCCATGTACATTCTTAATTTCTACACATGCATAAAGATTAAAAATTACAAATGGCACACCAGATAGATCATGAAGCCTACAAATCCCAGGATAAACACGTCAATTTTAAAATGAACTTGGTTTTAACAAGTAATTCTCTATCTTTTATACATGAGTTGTATGATTCATGTGACTGGTAGTTGTAAACTCATTCTTGACATGTACTAGTTGAACTCTTAACTTGCATTGCTCCAATTATTGCACCTGACTGGGTTTCATGAACCATCAAAGAGTAAGGATGCAAATCCAAACCCTCCCTTTTTTCAACAAGGCCTAAGGATCAGATATGGACAAAATCCATAGTGGCATCCTTAAACAACTCTAGGAAGCACTATCACACATATGAGATTAAAGTGCAAGACAAATTGTGATACTGAATTGCACTTCCCATTAATGAATAATACCTTTGAGACAACAAATTCGACTATCTGATCTGCACTTCCATCTTGTTGTGGCACAAAAGAACCAGAAGGGAGCTGACCAGGATATTCATCCCTCTTGCGTTTCCCAGAGGACATCATTAGAAAATCCTACAATATGAAATAAATCAAATATGACTTCATTCTAATATAGTAGAATCAAGTATTTCAAATAAGCTACTGGTCAAATTAGTGAGAAGCTGACAAGCCAGGAAATTTGAGTTTGATGAAAGCAGCCAAATAGCTGTTCAATGCAACGGATTTCAAAGCAATGTGATGCAGGTTCTAAACTTCTAAAGGTGCAAATATTTCGAAGAAGATACTTCACAAAAAATCCCACAAACTCCAGGCGTAGTGCCAGATGGATGGTAGACTTACCACCACCGCTTATTTTGTATTAATAGAGATACAAAAGTAATGTTTCAAAGTTGCAATTGGTGCATGGTTCCGCACTAGTTGGGTAGTAAATGGACAGGTATCTGGCTTAAAAGTAGAAAACAAATGTGGTTTCATTTGATGGTTCACGAGAAACAGTTTAATTCCTGTAATTACGGCAAAAATACATTAAAAAAATGGGGAATCCTCTTTATTTTATAATGTCCATCACCACCCTATAAGAGGTGGAAACAAAAGGCACTGAAATCGAAATCTACTACAAATATATATTCCTTTAATATATTTGATGACTATGTCCCTGCTACTCATTCAAAAGGGATGCTTTACTTGCATGGATAGCGAGTATAGCACAAACATATTGATGACATTTACTGGTGACACATAATGTTTAATTGTCTCAGTTTTCTCATAGAATTGACCATAGTCTATGAGAATGTTTAGTCACTGGTCAAATAATCCATCAGAAGGATATGGTGACAAACCAAAGATCCAAGTACTCTTTCTAGAACAAGGTTACCATACAAAACAGTAGTAGCCAGTGACAACTCCAATTTGGAACACTGGATGATTCGAATGCCACTAAATATTAATACAAGTACTTATTACTTATTAGTAAGTAGTACTTTGTATGCAATCACGATTTGATTAATAAGATCACAGGGACATTGCTTACCAAAAATAACAAAAACAAATGCTAACAGCAAATAAACCTCAGTTTCAACATAATATCCGGAACTGGAAGTGAGAGGCCATCTCATTTTAACCTTAGTTAGTTGAGGAGGCTGTCCTGTCCTATCTGGGTCCTCACGGTTCTCCACATAAGCTGCACATGAATCAATGTTAGAAAAATCATTAGTCCTACCCAGTCAATATTTCTCCAATCAGGCTAACTGCAATTGTATGTTGAGACCTGAGAACAAAAACTGAGCATAACATAAATACATACCAACATTCACATCAACGCCCAGCGGCCTCTGAGTCATCCAGGGAGAGGGTGGTGGCTGCAAAATAACAACAATAAATTCCAACATCAAACCCAAGCCAAAGGGGGAACAACATAAATCAACAAAAAAAATCAAATTGATTCTACCATATAGGGACTCGGGCGACCAGTCTTGGGATCAGCCCCATTCATGGCCATCCCATTCCTCACGTCACTGATCGGGGAAGGGGCATAGTCTGAAGGCCCAGTGGGAATATTGTACATCCCTGCATCTGTTCCTGGAAGAGGGGTCTGGATCGGGGTTTGCAGCGGCGTCTGCATCCAAATACAGCGAACCACGTCAATACCCTACCTGTGGATCGCTCAATCCCTACCTGTGAATCGCTCAATCGCAGAGATCGGGACCAATCTGAAAGGGGGGCGGTTGAGGGATTCCTCACCGGGGGGAACAGCATGTCCGCCGTGGGGGTGGCGTACTCCTCTGAGGTAGCCTCGTAGGGCACGTTAAGGTCGTGTACCGGCGGGGTCGCTCCAGCGCCGGGGGTGCCTGCGGATGCCGCGGGGGCCGCCTTGGAGCGGTCGATGGTCCCGGAGATTGCGCCGCAGTGCAGCATCTTCATCTCCCAGAGCTAGGGTTTTCGGGCCCGGATCGGAGAGCCAACCGTCAAATCGCGCCAACCAATCAACAATTCGAGACACAACTAGGGCCGGAGACCCGAGGAATCGGCGATACTTACCGCCTGGAGCTCGTTGAGGACGGCGTCGCCGACGCCGTACGAGATGAAGTCGTCGCGGACCTTGGAGATGACGTCGTCGATGACGGAGATATAGACCGTGGAGACGTTGCTGCTGGCCATGGCGGCGACAGCGGCGGCTAGGATTAGGGTTTGGTTGCGGGGAACGAGGCGGCGAGGGGGGCGGGCAGGACGGTGGCGAGTTGGGAAGAAGAGGGGAGGAGGTGGAGGAGGAGGAGGGAGGCGGACGAGAGAGATGGGGAATTAAGGAGAGAATATAAATAGGTTTGCATCCGGTGGCGTCACGTGGCCGGGGTATTTGTAGCCCGTGTCCCCCGACCACTGACTCCGCCACTACCACCGCCTTGGAGAATTTCCCAAAAGTACCCTGCTCTTGCCCGGTTTTGCAGTATGGTCCTAGGAGGTCCCGATTAATGTGTTGTCTTCACAGAAATTATGTACGGTAGGTCCTTCCCAAAGTATGAATTTCTTTACTTTGGCATATTACAGCTGCTATGCCTGTGCTTCTGCATCTGAAACCTTTTTCTTGTTAGCTTTGTAGTAAATCTGTCCCTTAGATCGAGATTAGGATTATTCAGGAGGAGGTGTTCTTCTGGGTGATATACACTAGGGTGTCTTGATCTTTCCGTGAGTTGATAACTCGATTTGATAAAGTGATGTTTACGGCCCGACTACAAAAACTCCACGGAGGAATTGTGCCTTACCAACCGATACACCGACTTCATTGGTTGACGCGATCTTGCGCAAGCCCGATCAACCGAACCACCAAGGTTATTCCTACAAGCAATCGAAGAACTCACAATAACAAGATGAACAACAACTCAAATTGCAAATATGGATTTCACGTCTGAATCACACAAGAAAAGGTGGGGTTCTGAAACAAATAGAACAGATGGTCTAGCCGACACACGCGTCTATCAGAAAGTAGCGATAGCTAAACTTGCTTAAACAAAACCCCCAAATTGTTCTACGGCGGCTACGGGGTATTTATACAGGTGGGAGGACGAGTCGCGTCGTTCTCCAACCCTAAGACACGTTCGTAATGGTCTCAACTGGATACAAGGCCCATCGGCCCAATTTGGCGGCGTCGCACCTCGGACATAAAAGGTTAGGTGCACTAATTTGATAATTGCGGATAATTCTGGATAGATATGGAAGTAAGGCCGGATCCGTTGGAAAATAGACTTTATAAGGTTTCCATGAAGTACTTGAACGTCCAAATCGGAGTCTGAATGAAGCCGTGGCAACCGTCATAAGTTGGCGCTATCCTGCAGTCCGAATTTAGCCCGCGCGAATCCTTTTCCCTTTTGAGCCTCTCCATTGTTCCTAAGCAAAAAAAAGTGCACACATCTCCATTGTCTAAATATGATGAACAAGAGCTTAAAAATGAACTTACTTGATGGTTGAGTTGACGGGCACGAGCGCGAGTAAATAGGACTAAGCGGTGTAAGCGGTGTTGGGATAGGTGTTGGGGTAGGAGTAGATATATCGACGGTGTTGATGTCCTCATCATCCTTCTCTTCTTGCATTTGAGTCGTCCTCGACTCAAACTCATCCTCTTCTCCCAAATATGGCTTCAAATCTACAATGTTAAATGTGGGACTAACCCCAAAGTCTGTACGCAAATCAAGCTTATATATTGTCATTAATTTTCTGTAAAACTTTGAAAGGTCCATCAGCTCTAGGCATCAACTTAGACTTTCTCAATGTAGGAAATCTGTCTTTTCTCAAATGCAACCAAACTAAATCTCGAGATTCAAAAGTCAAATGCATTCTTCCTTTATCACCAGCAAGCTTATACTTAACATTCATGCGCTCTATGTTTTCTGGTTTCATGCAGTTTTAACATCAACTTGCCACGTTGCGTAGCATCAAAATTCAATCTTTCAGAAGATGGTAAAGGAATTAAATCAATAGAAGCACGAGGCAAAAATCCATAAATGATCTCAAATGGACACATCTTGGTAGTAGAATGCAATGAGGCAAACATTCCTCCCACATCCTAATGTTTTTCTTCAAAACAACTCTAAGCATAGTAGACAAAGTTCTATTCACTACCTTAGTTTGACCATCGGTTTATGGATGACGGGTAGTAGAAAATAAAAGCTTAGTCCCCAATTTAGCCCACAAAGTTCTCCAAAAATGGCTAAAAATTTTAACATCACGATCAGAAACAATTGTATTTGGCACATCATGCAAACGAACAACTTTACGAAAGAACAAATCAGCAATATGTGTAGCACCATCAGTTTTATGACAAGGTATAAAATGTGTCATCTTAGAGAATCTATCCACAACCACAAAATACTATCACATCCTTTCCGAGTACGAGGCAAGCATAACACAAAATCCATTGAAATATCTTCTCAAGGCGCACTAGAAACGGGTAAACGAGTATACAAACCATATGGATTTAGTCATGACTTAGCCTTTTGACATGTAGAGCATCAAGCAACAAATCTCTCCACGTCTTTCCTCATCTTTGGCCAAAAGAAATGACCAGCAAGTATATCCTCTGTTTTCTTTACCTCAAAATGTCCCATCAAACCACCTCCATGCGCTTTCTGCAACAGCAACAAACGAACGGAGCTAGCTGGAATGCATAGCTTGTTAGCCCTAAACACAAACCCATCACTAATACTGAATTTGTTCTATCCTTTGCCATCTTTACAATGCAATAATAGATCTTGAAAATCAAGATCATGAATATATTGATCTTTAATTGTTTCTAAATCAAAGATTTTGTAGTCAAGTTGATTCAATAGGATATATCTCCTAGATAAAGCATCAACAATGACATTTTCTTTTCCTTTCTTGTGCTTAATAATATAAGGAAAAGATTCAATAAATTCAACCCACTTAGCATGTCTACGATTCAATTTTCCTTGACTTGACTGCGAATATGCTTTATAGATTCATGATCAGAATAAATAACAACCTCTTTGGGCCACAAATAATGCTACCATGTTTCTAAAATTCACACAAGAGCATATAATTCTTTATCATAAGTGGAATAATTCAAAACAGACCCATTCAACTTCTCACTAAAATATACAACAGGTTTGCCTTCTTGTAATAAAACACCACCCAATCCAAGCCCACTAGCATCACATTCAAGCTCAAAAGTCTTGTTAAATTCAGAAAGTTGGAGGAGAGGTGCATGTGTCAACTTATCTTTTAACGTGTTGAAGGCAAGTTCTTGTGGCGTATCCCAAATAAAAGGCACCCCCTTCTTTATAAGCTCAACGGTGCAGCAATGATGCTGAAATCCTTCACAAAACGACGATAGAATCCCGCAAGGCCCAAAAAGCCTTGAACCATGCGATAGTTTTCGGAACTGGCCATCCTTGTATGGCATCAATCTTGGCTTGATCAACTTTAATTCCCTATGGAGTCATAACATAGCCAAGAAAATAAACTCGATCCGTGCAAAAGGTGCACTTCTCAAGGTTACCAAATAAACGTGCATCACGTAAAGTAGCAAAAACAACACGTAAGTGGTCTAAATGTTCATCCGTAGACTTGCTATAAATCAATATATCATCAAAATAGATCACCACAAATTTTTCAATGAAAGCTCTCAAAACCTCATTCATTAATCGCATGAAAGTGCTAGGTGTATTAGTTAACCCAAAAGACATGACTAACTACTTATATAAACCAAATTTAGTTTTAAAAGCAGTCTTTCATTTATTTCTCAATTTCATGCGAATTTGGTGGTAACCACTACGCAAATCATCCTTTGAAAACACAACAGCACCACTCAATTCATCAAGCATATCGTCTAAGCATGAAATAGGATGATGATATCGAATATTGATGTTATTAATGACTCTACAATCCACACACATACGCCATGAACCATCTTTTTTTGGTACTAAAATAACTAGGACAACACAAGGACTAAGAAACTCACGTACATAACCTTTGTCGAGTAAATCTTGCACTTGTCGTTGAATCTCTTTGGTTTCCTCCGAATTGGTCCTATATGGCGCACGGTTGGGCAATGAGGCACTAGGAATAAGGTCGATTTGATGTTCAATCCCGCGAATTGGAGGCAAACCTGGTGGCATCTCACTTGGAAAAATATCAGCATACTTCTGTAAAACGTTAGCAATAGCAGGAGGCAAAGAGTGCTACATATCGTGAAGTGAAATCAAAACATCTTTGCATACCAATGCATAGAAAGTTGAAGTGGAAGCAATAAAGTCATTTATATCAGATTTGGTAGCAATCAAACAAGTCGCTTTCAACTTAATCTCATTTTTCTTATCACTTTTAATATGCTCCTAAGTTTGAACTTTTCTCGCTCTAGCAACATCATCTTTAATTATAGCTTCAGGAGACATAGGATGCAACACAAATTTCTTATCATGGTAAATAAAAGAGTATTGATTTGACCTACCATGATGCATAGATTCTCTATCAAATTGCCACGGTCGGCCTAGCAAAAGGATACATGCTTGCATAGGTACAACATCACACTCAACAACATCTTTATACGATCCAATGACAAAATTGATACACACAAATTTAGTTACCTTTGCCTTACCACTGTTGTTTAGCCACTGAATGTAATATGGATGTGGGTGTGGTTTGGCGGTGAGTGCGAGCTTCTCCACCATGTCACTGCTAGCCAAATTGTTGCAGCTACTTCCATCAATGATCACACGGCAAGATCACTCTTTGACAACACACTTTGTTTGAAACAACGTGTGTCGCTGATTTTGCTCCGCTTGCTCCATTTGTGCACTAAGTACCCACCGCACAATGAGGCTCTCATATTGCGCCTGTCATCCGCACCAATATGTTCCTCCTCCTCATCCTTATCTGCATGGTCAGCCGCAAGCAAAGCGCATGTATCATCTTCAAATTCACTAGCAGAGGAGTACTCACCATCATCTTTGAAAACCATGACGCGCTTGTTAGGACAGTCACACTGCACATGCCCATAGCCCTTGCATCGATGACACTGAATATCCCTAGTTCTCCCTATAGAAGCAACAGAAGAAGCTCCATCGGTAGTGGTAGGCTTTTGGGAAACCTTCGAATCTGAATTTGTTGGAGGAGCACGTGGCTTGTTGTTGGAGGTGAAAGGAACAACTCGACTTGGTGATGCAGATGGTGGTGGAGCGCGTCCTGTTGGCGTAGTAGTTGTGCGTGCCGGCCAAGTGTTAGTTTTTCCTGCAGAAACGTTAGCCCTGGAAGACGCACATCGTCCCTACACTTCTCGTTTAGCTTTGCAAGCAAGATGAAACAAACGAGTAACATTGTTGTAATCTTTATAAGCAATGATATCCTGAATCTCACGGTTCAAACCACCCAAAAATCTAGCCATAGCAGGTTTCTCATCCTCCTCTAAGTTACAACGCAACATACCCGTTTGTAATTGCTAATAGTACTCTTCTACACTTTTAGTACCTTGTCTAAATTGTTGCAACTTATGTAACAAATCACGTGCATAATAAGAAGGAACAAATCTAGCCCGCATGATCCGTTTCAAAGCATCCCAAGTTTGAGGTATGTTATCACAATTTTTTTCTAAGTAATTGCATAATGGACCCTTGTGAATGAACCTATAGAAATATCTTATTGCATACTACTATAAATTTTTTACATGGATTAAACTGCGCATATGTTGTTCCATAGAAATTTTAAATTTTTTTGAAGTCAATTAAATGAATTTCTGCGTGCCGTGACAGAGAGGTAAAACAGACTTTTCCTTCCTAAACGGTTCTGGGCTGAAAAGCAACAAGGATGAAAAACAGACTTCAGACAGAGGCAAACCAGGCCGGACTTAATAGAGGGAGGGGAAACAGACTTTCAGAATTTGGCCCAAAAAATCTGCAAACAGGATTTTAAATTACTTTTCCATTTAAATTAATCGTTTAAATAATCTTTGAATTTTCATAAATACTCACAATGCCCAAATAATTCCAAGAAAAATCCTAAAAATATTTGGACACTCAAAGTATTTAATAAAAATATAACTAGATCATTTAATAATTAATTAATTTATTTAAATAATTACTAAAATGCTCTTTGTAGCATTAAAATTAATATTTGAGCTCGAAAAATCTAAAAAATTTCAGAGAATATATCTAATCATGGAGAATTTAATAAAAATTAAATCCAGTCATGTTCACATTAAGAAATTTTATTTCTCACATTTAATTCATGTGCAAATTAATAAAATTTATTATAGATACTTTTGATGCTCAATTTGATGTTCAAATTTCCATAGATTTTATTCAAACACTTTATTTAATTATTAAATAATTTCTAGATTTTCATACAATTTTATTTAATTATTAAATAATTTTCATAGATTTTTATTTAATTCGTCCGGACTAATAGGTGGGACACATGCGCTATTTTTCCCATTTTTGATGAATTAAGCTCCAATGACACGTGAGACCCCCTTCTGAGTAGGATGCACATGTGGCACTAGTTGCCATGTACGACAGTTGCCACATAGGACACTGGACTTCTATTTTTTAAAAAAATCTAAAAAGTCTAATGACAAAGCAAACGTCATAGAAATTCATCACTAATAGGTTGGGGGCAACAAACATGACGTTTTCTAGTTGGATTTATGATGCTAATTTTTTTGTCACAAAGCGACCTTGCCTCACATAAAACATCATAAACAAAGAAATTTAGTAACGAATATTTACAATGTCATTCTAAAATCATCATAGAAGGCCACATGTGTTGTAGTGAGAGCATCGGCAAGACTGTGATAATCGGTAGGATCACCAACAAGGGGATCGTTAAAAGCAGAGACCTTTGCACATGTGTCAGTAGGGGTAGAGCAAGACTTGCAGTCTGTCATGCTAGCACACTCGAGAATCTCCAGACAGTACTAATGTTGGGAGAGGATCAGATCGGAGGGTCGTCTGAGGACATTGATACCCAGGAAGTGGTGAAGAGCACCCAAATCCTTCATAGAGAACTTGGACTATAGGGCAGAGATAGTCCACTGAAGAAGATGTGTCGAGGAAGCTGTCAACACAATGTCATCAACATAAAGAAGGAGACATACAGTGGCATTGCTATGACAATATATAATGAGATGAATCGAACTTAGTCTCCACAAATCCAGTAGATAGCAGGAGTGTCGCAAACTGGTTGTACCATGCTCAAGGGGCTTGCTTCAACCCATAGAGACTATGATTGAGTCGGCATGCCGAATTAGGATGGGTCGGATCCACAAAGCCTGAGGGCTAAGAGCATTATAACTGTTTCCTATAGAGTGTCATGGAGGAAGGCGTTCTTAACATCGAGTTGATGGATTGCCTAGTTCCAAGAGATGACAATTTTGAGGACAAGGCGAATTGTGGCGGGCTTCACGACTGGACAGAATGTTTGATCAATGTCAACTCCTGGCCATTGAGTGAAACCATGAAGTACCCATCTTGCCTTGTATCAGTCGAGTGTACCGTCAGCGTTGAACTTGTGGCGAAAGATCCACTTTCCTATAACAATGTTGGCACCGTGGGGAAGCGAAACCAAATCCCAAGTGTTGTTGGCGTGAAGGGTAGTATATTCTTCCTCCATAGCAGCTCGCCAATGTGGATCTGCCAACGCAACACACTACATGTGAGGGATCTGCGAAAGTGTAGATACTTGAAGAATGAACCAATCAGTCGAGAGGTGAATGCGGGACTTGCTTCGGGTGGCCATATTGTGAGAGTTGATGACCGGAGAAGCTCCAAGAATGGACTGTGGTTGTCGGCCACTGGGTACTCCCATGTTGTGAGGGCGTGTCAGGATGATGGGAGGCAGCCCGGTGGTCAGTGGAGTATGGTCTGCCGTGGGAGCTAGTCAAGGCCGGTCGTCGGGACTCGATGGTCTAGACCGGTTGCCGACAGGGGAGATTGATGGGCTGGTAGAAGCCCTAGCAAGTGAAGCAAAACTAGGGGTCGTCGGGGAGTAGAGGATGTCATCCTAAACGGTGAGCCGGTCTATTATGGACCCCCGTTTTCGGAACGGGAATCTTTCGTGTTCATAGTACCATTTTCCTGGATCGAGTAGTTTGGTACCCACGAAATACAGTACTGAATTATCAGGTGCAAATGCACGAATAGCCTTACACCAAAAGTATTACAATATAGGCCCAAAGGCAATATCCAACATATAGGACCTCATGGTCCACATACAACCAAAAGTAGAAATTAGGTAAGGCAGCGGAATGGAAGGCATCGGCTTGTCGATTGCCACAGGCAACGACCGGAGACTAAGACCTAGCAGGCGCCATCGTCTTCTTTGCCCTCCTGGCAGTAGGCATATGGATCCTCCAAGTCTTCATTTCCACCATCTGAAGGTTTGTGCGTATAGCAAGGGTGAGTACCAACCTTACTCAGCAAGCCAACACGGAAAGATGCACGTGATAGGGGATTCTCAAGGAATGGTCGTGGTTTATTTGCACAAAGCCAACTTTGTAAATCTATTCACAAACCTAACATCTAGCCAAGTCAAGTTTTAGTTCCATAGTTCATTAAGTCGGCGACGGTTCTATCTACCATCCATAGTGATTCCAAGGATGGCTTCCCGCCTCCGGATCGTCATGGTTTTCTGGGGAGTCTACCCCTTCTCGCAGGTCGAGAAGTTGATCCACCAGCACATAAATCATTATCCATACCAACCCATCATTTTAAACTTACGAGTCTAGCCACGAGAGAAACTTGTCACGCCACTCATTATCCACGAGCACGGCTATTCGAATAGATTGATTTACTCACACTGCAGTGGATGTACACTTTACCCGTACTCCGTGACTGCCCAACAAATGAGCCTACGTCCCAACACTTGAGACGGTCACGATAAAGCTTTTCGATAACCTCACTTTGGCAGTACCCGCTCCATGAACTTAAATCCTCTTGCACTCTAGCCGTCCTTTCCTAGGAGTGAGAGGAGTTCTGGTGCTCCCGGGGTAAGGGAAAACTCACTCAATCTTTACGTTATAATTAATCTTCGATCACTTCAACACTTAGGCCGCAACCTCATCTCAACAACACAAACCACATCTCAACACAAGAACCAATATGCAGGGATATTGCCTCCGCTCGGCTATCTACTCCGCTAGGTCTATACCCACTCGAGAAGTACGGTTGTACTGGCTCGCTCCAGGTTATAAGTCTCATGGCTTGGTTCTTAATTGACCAGGGACGGTACTTGCCTTTGCTGGAATCCATCCAAATCATCCAGCCGCCCCAGTCTAAAACATTGGTTTTGTATTTTCAGTTTTTATCAAAACTCATTTTATCATTTTCATGGCAATGTGGCGCTCATGTCTCCACATGCCGTATCTCAACCACCTTTTCCAAAGGTAGTTGCCCAAGCATATAGCTCTTTGTAAAAGCATGAGTATGCATGAATCTAATAATAGCATGGCTAAACACTTTACCGAAGATTTCCTTCGGTCACATCATATCGAGGGATAGAAAGAATACATCTAAAGGTAAACAATATCAAGGTATGGCCTATCAAGCATAGGTATTCTTTTGTGTATAGCATGCATATTTGAATTTTAAATCAACATCATTTCGTAAATAGGTTTAACATGTTCAAAGGGAGTGATGACTTGCTTTGCTCGCACACTTGTTGGCTGGGGTCTTCCACGTAATCAGCTGCTTCCTCGGATGCTAACCGTACGTGCGAGAGAAAGGATTGAATTCGATTAGAATTCAATAAAATCCCATAAGATCCTAATGAAAGCATAAAAACAACGCCAAATAATCTAAGATGGTCTTGAACGTCATTAGGTTCGATAAAACCGAATTTGGAAATGAGAGGGAGTGAGAAAGAGTTATAATGATTTGAAAATCCGATAATAAAACCGATTCAAAAAGTATATTTAAACATAGCAAGGACAATATCCAAGTTGAAATACTTTTATGTCTTAGGCATACAAAAATTTATTGAAGTGGTAACCCGAGGGTTAAATGGAATTTAAAATAGTTTAATCCAAGGTTTTGATACAAATATAGTTTGAAAATCTAATCCTTGGAGAAAAAGGCATATGACCAGAGCATAGAGGTAAATAGGACATATGGGATTGGACTCAAAGTGAATCACCTAAGAGAGCGGGCTGGGTGCCAGAACATCGGAACTTCCGGTCGGTTCCGATCGGAACTTTTGGTTGCTTCGATTTCTCGGACAGAGAGATTTGACCGGTACTTCCAGCCTACTTCATCGGAACTTCCGGTGAGCACTTCGGGCACCTATGGCGCAGCAGCGGCGGCGACGCCTAGCGAGGCAGAGAGAGGCGGAAGTTGTGCAGGGTGGCACTGGGGAAGGCCGGGGCCTATTTATAGGCACGGCGCGGGCTCAGAGCGGCACTGTGGCTTACGCGTGTGGCGTGGGCGTGCGGCGTGGCCGACATCGGCGTGGCGCGGCGTGGCCGACATCGGCATGGCGCGGCCACAGTGCGCCCGACGCGACGGCGAGGCACGGCTGACGACGGCGCGGTGTGGGAACAGCGGCGGCGACAGGACGTGGCGTTGACGCGGGGGCACGTGGGTACGCTGACGCGACGGCGAGGCGACGGCAGGCGCACGATGCGGCGTGGGCGCGACACTGTGCGGCGCGTCAGCGGAGTGGGGGCGCGGCATGGCTGACATGAGCACAGGGTGGCGACAC
The DNA here is from genome assembly GCA_019925245.2 of Oryza australiensis. Lineage (NCBI taxonomy): Eukaryota > Viridiplantae > Streptophyta > Magnoliopsida > Poales > Poaceae > Oryza > Oryza australiensis. The sequence goes on along the minus strand of JAIFGZ020000130.1, from coordinate 206,952 downwards.
GGCTGCAGTGCACGGACGCGACGGCGGGTGTTGACGCTGGGGATGGCTTGGCACGTGTGTGCGTACAGCGGCGACGTGCGCGACATGCGCGATGTGACGACGCTGGTTGACCAGTGACCGAAACTTCCGGTAGGTCTAGCCCGGAACTTTCGGTCAGACCAGACTTAGGATAATTTCCTATTTGATCCTAAACCTAATCTTGTATTATATATATATATATTTCGAATATTTGGCAAAATCATTTTATTTTAAGTATTTATTTATTTCGAATATTTGGCAAAATCATTTCAAAATTTCCTTTCCAATTACCAAATAAATAACTCAAGCAATAGAATTCTCGAATAATAAGAAGCGATAAGATCCAATAGAAAGCAATGACGCAAAAGTTTTTGCGGATTCCGAATTTTAGTTTTCGATTTTTAAGTTCCCGATTTTCGGGTGTTACATCTATGCAGGGGAAGTAGGCGCCGACGTGCTAGGCTATCGGCCGAGCGAGAAGTCAGCTCGCCAGGTGAAAGATGCCTCGACAGTCACCAGTGCCGAGGCTCGACGAGGAGGGTCGATAGGGTTCGGTAGTGGAGCTGAAAGGTCATCCAGAAAACTCAAGTTAGTAGCACATGTCCCGTTAGATGACTCAGCAAAAGGAAACGAGTGCTCATCAAACACCACATGATGACTCAAGTTTGGGCACCTATGGCGCGACGGCGGTGGCGACGCTTAGTAAGGCAGAGAGAGGCAAAAGTTGTGCGGGGTGGCACTGGGGAAGGCCGGGGCCTATTTATAGGCGCGACGCGGGCTCGGAGCGGCACTGTGGCTTACGCGTGCGGCGTGGGCGCGCGGCATGGGCGTGCGGCGTGGCCGACGTCGGCGTGGCGCGGCCACAGTGCGCCCGACACAATGGCGCGGTGCGGCTGACGGTGGCACGGTGTGGGAACAGCGGCGGCGACGGGACGTGGCGTTGACGCGAGGCGCGCGGGTACGCTGACGTGAGGGCGAGGCGACGGCGGGCGCACGGCGCGGCATGGCGTGGCGCTGTGCGGCGCGTCGGCGGCGTGGGGCGCGGCGTGGCCGACGCGAGCACGGGGTGGCGATGCGGCTACATTGCATGGATGCGGCGGGCGTTGACACCGGGGACGGCCTGGCATGCGCGTGCGTACGGCGGCGACATGCGTGACGTGCGCGATGTGACCGCGCTGGTTGACCAATGACCAGAACTTTCGGTCGGTCTGGCCCGAAACTTCCGGTCAGACCAGACTTAGGATAATTTCCTATTTGATCCTAAACCTAATCTTGTATAAATATTTTCCCAAAGTAGTTTGGTCTTAGAAATTCCTTTACACAATTCCTAAGGTTTTCCCATATATATATATTTGTTTATTTCGAATATTTGGCAAAATCATTTTATTTGAAGAGGTCAAAATCATTTCAAATTTTCCTTTCCAATTACCAAATAAATAACTCAAGCAATAGAATTCTCGAATAAGAAGCGATAAGATCCAATAAAAAGCAATGACGCAAAAGTTTTTGCGGATTCCGAATTTTAGTTTTTGATTTTTAAGTTCCCTATTTTCAAGGTGTTACAAACCTACCCCCTAACAATAAATCTCGTCCCCGAGATTTCTTACCGGTTCTTGAGTAGGTTCGGGTATTCGGTTCTCAGAAAGTCTTCACTTTCCTAGGTGGCTTCTTCTTCAGTGTGGTTGCTCCATTGCACCTTGTACATCCGCCACGACTTGGTTCGAGTCTTCTTTTCAGCTTCATCCAAGATCTTCACTGAGTGTTCAGGGTAAGTGAGGTCTTCATTGATAAGGACGTCTTTCGAGGGGACTTGTTCTTCTAGCACTCGCAGACATTTCTGTTTACACCCAAAATTGGCATCTAGTGATTGAAACAAGGAAAATTGCCAATATTTGGAAATCTGCTGGTTTCCTTCGGAGAGGCCAGTTTGACCGCCGTGTATAGGCCGGTCAGACCAGGCAGTGGGGTTGGTCAGACCGGTGGCATGTGGCCGGTCTGACCGGCAGAGTCCGAAACCTAACCGAATTCATCGGTACTCGGGTTTCCTTCCTCCATATGATATGTCTCGGGTTTCCAAAGGTGTCTACCCCGAATTGGACATGGAGAAGGGCCTGTGGAGGACAAGACCAACCCCTATTTAAGGGCCAAGGCCGGTTCAATTGGCATAATCAATACATACACAACTAAAACCAATCTAGCTTCTAGTTTTTAGCCAATTGAATCGTTCTTTTACTTTTTTTTACATTAGTTCGTCCATTTTTGTCAATTTGCGCTGTAAATCGTCCACCGCCGTTGTGAGAGTGCGGCATCTCTTTGTATGTTTGTCTTGAAAACTTTCCGTTCGCCCACGAGACGGGTGTTTATCTATCTTTTATCTAAATCAGCTTTGCTAGCCGGTTTAATCTATAAAACCCATCTTGCTTTAGTTCTTTGCTAGATTAAGGTGGTTGGCAACTACATATCACCGCAAGGCATTTAGGTGAATCGATCGTACTCGTGCCTTTGTCAAGAAGGGTGCCAACACGATTTTTGGCGACTCCGCTGGGGAAGTCCGCTCAACACCATCTCAATTTCGATGCCGCCATGACAAAGCAAGTTGCTCAAGAGGTAAGCCCATCTAACATCGTCCACATCTCGCTGGATGATCTAGATGCCGAGACGCGCAAGATAATGGAGGAGTGGATCAAGGGGATCACGCAGGAGGTTTTGGACAAATCGTGTACCAAAACCCGCCAAGGTGTCATCCTCAAGCCCGGGAGCCCGCTCAAGGTCATCCACGATGAGGTAAGCACTGATGACCTAGCTCTTCCTATCCAAAGGCTCGTAGCAAGTACGGTGGACGAGTCCATCACCACCGCCATCAATAATAAGATTGAATCCGCTATGGAGTCTTGCTTTAATAGGATGTTTAATCCGCATATGGGTTGATGAGGACATCAACACTACCGATACATCCATGCCTCCACACGTACAACTTCATGGTCCAATAACCCGCGCTCGTGGACGTCAACTTAACCATCAGGTGAGTTCATTCTTAAGTTTATGTTCCTCTTCTTTATACCCTGGAGACGTGTGCACTTTTTTTTTACTCAGGAACGATGGAGAGGATCCAACGGGAAGAGGATTCACGCGGGGTGGATTCAAACTGCAGCATAGTGCCAAGTTCTAACGGCCGCCACGACTTCATGCGAACTCCGATTTGGGTGTGCAAGTACTTGATGGAAAGGTTATCAAGTCTACTTTCAAATGGATCCAGCCCCATGTCAATATCTTTCCTGGAGCGGCCGCAATTGTCCTTTTTCTACCGAGTGTTTTCTGTCTTTGGTGCTGCGTCATCTCTTTTGGCTCAATGGGCCGTGTATCAAGTTGGGCCCGTTAGGGGCGCGTCCTAGGGTTTGGCACGACCCCGGCACCCCTGTGGTCATCTCTCTCCTCTTCTTAAACCTTCAGCCATCACCAAGAAGGGTGGGTTTTGTTGATTAGAGTTAGCGTCTTGCTACTTGCACACAGCGTGCGTGTTAGCTAGACCGCCCATTTGTTTGTCTTCGGGACCCCACCATATTGTTCAATTTAGAGTAAATATTTCATATTTATATCTAGCAACTTCAGTGCTTGCTTTACTTGTTCTTGCTTGTTCTTCGATTGCTTGCAGGACGAGTGCACTAGTGGCTGGGTTGTCGCGCACCGCAAGTTCGCGTTGACCACCGGAGACGGTGTATCAGTTGCTAAGGCGCATCGTCCTTGGACGGTTGTAGTCGGGCCGTGAACGTCGCCTCCGTTTTCCAATCGAGTTATCCTCCACCTCTCATCGAAAGATCGGGACAAAACCCTAGCGGGTTCACATCAGTTGGTATCAGAGCGCGGTTGATCGGTGAGAGATTTTCTGCCCTTTGTTGTTTAATTTTTTTTGTCCTATAGTCCAGAAAAAGCCAAAAAAATAGTAGATTAGATCAATCCCAAAAACCCTTTGAGCCTTTTTTACTAGGACTGCTTAGTTAGGGCTTGTTGAGTCTTTGATTTCATGGTTGTGTCAATGTGCTGGTTTTAGTGTTTAGGCGATTAGAGTTTTGAGTTCTTGCCACCGTACATCGCCACCACCTTTGTTTTAGCCGTCATCATCACCATCGCTGCCATCCACAAAATCACTTTCCATCCACCAAATCACCATCCATCCATCAAGTCACTTTACATCGCTTGTTTGATCTGTTGCCTTTGATCCTGCCGCCACTAGAAAGGAAACCAACCCTGATTCGAGTGACCTTCCTTAAAACAGTGATATCTTTTTCATACGGACTCAAAATTAGGCATGTAATATATCCACGGATATCTACAGAAAAATTTACATCCAGTTGTTCCCTACTTTGTCGGGTTCAGCAAATTTAATATCGCCAAATTCCGCTTGCAAAATTCTGTTTTCGTGGCGAGAAGCTTCGAAACCCCTTTCGGTAAAACTTTGAAAAATTCCACATGCCTCATATTTTGTCCGTTTGAGCTAAGAATTTTTGTGGTTGCTTCTAGTGTGCCCCTGGTTGTGAAAAAAATATCAAAAAAATAAAAAAAAAATAAAAAAGTCGCATATCTCTCCTCAGCACTAGAGAGAGAACACCAAAAGAGTGAACAACAAAAAAAGAAAAAAAGAAAAAAGAAGAAAAAGAGAGCAAAAAAAAGATAGAAAGGGGCCGACTCATGAGAACCTTCCTTCCACCTAGTCCCCTTTGTCTCCACCTTCCTATGATCGTGTCTGTTAGGGTTTGTATCTTGTGGCGTCCTTTGTGGTTAGGCTCGCGTCTCTATTTTCGTCTAGCCTAGGACCAGCACGGTACCGACCTTGAGCGTTTACTAAATTTGCTTTGACTAACGTGGTTTCTAGTACTTTCTTGTGCATTACTTTCAGCCCTCCTACAGCTCCACACATACGACTACAGCTTGACAACAGGCCTTGTTGCTACGGCGCCGATACACCTCGTTCCACGGTTGCAGACTTGTCGGTTGTCATCACCCCTCCTGTGAGCATGGTAAGAACTGGTAAGAGCTTGTGAGATAAGCTAAGAGCGAGCGCCTTTCAGTAGCCACACCCCAATAGTTGTAGGGATTAATTCTTGTCAACTGTTTTCGTTGTTGTTTTGTTATATTAACCATGGCTCGGAGAAAGAAGAAGGTGCATCCCATTCTCCACGCCCCAGACGCCTCATACATCATTTTGCAAGGGAAGTAAAGCGGCACACAGAAGGACTTGATGTAGATTTGCAGGTGACGAATGACAAGATCGGGCAACTGGAGGCCACACAGATCGATGCCACAACCAGGCTCGCCGGGTTGGAGGCATCGGTTGCGCGTATTGACGCCAGCCTTGCCACACTTGTGAGGCATTTTAATAACCTCAATGCTCGGGGCCATGATCAGCGTGATGAAGACGACGTTGACGGTGAGAACGGTGAGGACAACTTCGATGGTGACTATACCGCTGACACTGAACATGATGACCGCAACGCGCGTGATCGCCGTCGGCTACGTAACAACCGTAGAGGCATGGGAGAACACCGCCGACGAGAGGTACGCAATAATGAAGATACTTTTTCTAAAGTCAATTTAAGATACCTCCTTTTGGTGGAAAATATGACCCTGATGCATACATTACATGGGAGATTGCTGTTGATCAAAAATTTGCATGCCATGAATTCCCTGAGACCTCTAGAGTTAGAGATGCTACTAGTGAGTTCACTGCTTTTGCCTCTGTGTGGTGGATAGAACATGGCAAGAAAAATCCTAACAACATGCCACAGACTTGGGATGCTTTGAAACGGGTCATGCGGGCTAGATTTGTTCCTTCTTACTATGCACGTGATTTGTTAAATAAATTGCAACAATTGAGGCAGGGTGCTAAAAGTGTAGAGGAATATTATCAGGAATTACAAATGGGCATGCTTCGCTGTAATTTAGACGAGTCTGAGGATGCTGCTATGGCTAGATTTTTGGGTGGTCTAAATCGTGAGATCTATGACATTGTGGACTACAAAGATTACACTAATATGACTCGATTTTTTCATCTTGCTTGCAAAGCTGAAAGGGAAGTGCGGGGACGACGTGCTAGTGCCAAGACTAATGTTTTACGCAGGAAAATCGACATCATGGCTGCCACGCACGCCTTCTACTCCTTCACCATCTTCCACACCCGATGGTGGCACCTTCTCCATCGAGCGACAAGCCACGTGTCCCGCGCTAGTGCACCGACTAAGACAACCCAACATCCAGCCGCGAGTGCTTCTTCTGTTGCATCCACTGGAAGAACAAGAGATGTCCAATGTCACCGTTGCAAGGGCTACGGGCATGTCCAACGTGACTGCCCCAGCAAGCGTGTTTTGGTAGTCAAAGATGATGGTGAGTATTCCTCGGCTAGTGATTTCGATGAAGATATGCTTGCTTTGCTTGCAGCTGACCAGGCAGATAAAGATGAGGGCCCAGAAGAACATATTGGTGCTGATGCTGCGGAACGCTACGACAACCTCATTGTGCAGCGTGTGCTTAGCACACAAATCGAGAAGGCCAAGCAAAATCAGCGGCACACCTTGTTCCAAACAAAGTGCATCATTAAAGAGCGTTCTTGCCGCTTGATCATCGATGGAGGAAGCTGTAACAACTTGGCTAGCAGCGAAATGGTGGAGAAGCTTGCACTCAGCACCAAACCTCATCCCCACCCATATCACATTCAGGTAAGGCAAAGGTAACCAAGCTGGTGCGCATTAATTTTGCAATTGGAACGTATCGTGATGTTGTTGAGTGTGATGTTGTACCTATGCAAGCTTGTCATATTCTGTTAGGTAGGCCATGGCAATTTGATATGGATTCTATGCATCATGGTAGATCAAACCAGTATTCTTTTATGTACCATGATAAGAAAATTGTGTTGCATCCCATGACCCCTGAAGCTGTTTTTGAGGATGATGTTGCTAGAACTAAGAAAGAGAAGAATCGGGTCCATGTTATAAGTGAAAATCAGATTGTAGCCAAAGAACATGTGCAAGATAACAAGAGAGAATCTAAATCTGACAATAAAAATGTGATTCAATTGAAAGGTTCTTGCATGCTTCTGTTAAATCGATGTTGCCAATTTGGATACAAGCGAAACGTATGCTATGCTTTTGTATGCAAGGATGCTTTGTTTTCCTTTGAGGATATACCTATTTCTTTTCCACTGCGGTCACTAATCTTTTGCGGGAGTATGAGGATGTTTTTCCCAGGATGTACCACGGGCTGCCACCGGTGCGTGGAATTGAGCATCAAATCGATCTGATTCCGGGGGCTTCACTACCCAACCGCGCGCCATACAGAACCAACCCTGACGAGACCAAGGAGATTCAGCGTCAAGTTTAGGAGTTGCTTGATAAAGGGTACGTACGAGAGTCTCTCAGTCCATGTGTTGTGCCGGTGATTTTGGTGCCTAAGAAAGATGGTTCTTGGCATATGTGTGTTGATTGTAGAGCTATTAATAACATTACCATTAGATATCGTCATCCAATTCCTAGGTTAGACGATATGCTTGATGAATTGAGTGGCTCTACTGTCTTCTCTAAAGTTTATTTGCGTAGTGGATACCACCAGATTCGTATGAAGTTGGGAGATGAGTGGAAAATAGCTTTCAAAACTAAGTTTGGATTATATGAGTGGTTAGTGATGCCTTTTGGTTAACTAATGACCTAGCACTTTCATGAGGTTGATGAATGAGGTTTTGCATGCTTTCATTGGAAAATTTGTGGTGGTATACTTTGATGATATTCTGATTTATAGCAAATCTTTAGAGGAACACCTTGATCATTTACGTGTTGTTTTTAATGCTTTGCACGATGCACGTTTGTTTGGTAACATTGCAAAGTGCAGTTTTTGCACCGATCGTGTATCGTTTCTTGGCTATGTTGTTACTCCGCAGGGAATTGAGGTTGATCAAGCCAAGGTCGAGGCAATTCAGAGTTGGCCGCCTCCTGAAACGGTCACACAGGTTCGAAGCTTTTTAGGACTTGCAGAATTTTATCGGTACTTCGTGCGAGATTTCAGCACCATTGCTGCACCGTTGAATGAGCTTACAAAGAAGGGAGCGCCTTTCAAGTGGGGCACCGCACAAGTGAACGCCTTCAACATGTTAAAAGATAAGTTGACACATGCACCTCTCCTCCAACTTCCAGATTTTAGTAAGACTTTTGAACTCGAATGTGATGCTAGTGGGATTGAATTGGGTGGTGTTTTGCTACAAGAGGGAAAACCCGTTGCATATTTCGTGAAAAATTGAGTGGGCCTGTTCTGAATTATTCTACTTATGATAAAGAATTGTATGCTCTTGTGAGAACTCTGGAAACATGGCAACATTATTTATGGCCTAAGGAATTTGTCATACATTCTGATCATGAATCTTTAAAACATATTCGTAGTCAAGGCAAATTGAATCGTAGGCATGCTAAATGGGTTGAATTTATTGAGTCTTTTCCTTATGTCATTAAACACAAGAAGGGAAAGGAGAATATCATTGCTGATGCTTTGTCTAGGAGATATACTTTGTTGACACAACTTGACTACAAAATCTTTGGCCTAGAAACAATCAAATCCCAATATGTGAATGATGATGATTTTAAAGACGTGTTGTTGCACTGTAAGGATGGAAGGACATGGAACAGATTTGTGTTCAATGATGGGTTTATTTTTAGAGCTAACAAGCTATGCATTCCAGCTAGCTTTGTTCGTTTGTTGTTGCTGCAGGAAGCGCATGGCGGTGGGTTGATGGGGCACTTTGGTGTCAAGAAGACGGAGGACATCCTTGCTAGCCATTTCTTTTGGCCAAGGATGAGAAGAGACGTGGAGAGATTTGTGGCTCGCTGCACGACATATCAAAAGGCTAAGTCACGCTTAAATCCCCATGGTTTGTATATGCCTATACCTGTTCCTACTCTTCCTTGGAAAGATATTTCAATGGAGTTTGTGTGTGGCTTGCCTAGGACCAAGAGGGGGCGAGATACCATTTTTGTGGTTGTGGATAGGTTTTCTAAAATGGCACATTTCATACCATGTCATAAAGCCGATGATGCTACTCATATTGCGACTTGTTCTTTCGGGAGGTTGTTCGCTTGCATGGTGTGCCAAACACCATTGTTTCAGACCGTGACACTAAATTTCTCAGCCATTTTTGGAGAACTTTGTGGGCTAAATTGGGGACTAAGCTTTTGTTTTCTACTACTTGTCATCCCCAAACTGATGGGCAAACTGAAGTTGTGAATAGGACTTTGTCTACTATGTTAAGGGCTGTTTTAAAGACAAATATTAAGATGTGGGAAGAATGTTTGCCTCATGTTGAATTTGCATACAATCGTTTGTTGCATTCCACTACAAAGATGTGCCCTTTTGAGATTGTTTATGGATTTTTGTCTCATGCTCCTATTGATTTAATGCCTTTGCCATCTTTTGAAAAACTGAATTTTGATGCTAAACAACGTGCTGAGTTGATGTTAAAACTCCATGAAACAACTAAAGAAAACATAGAGCGCATGAATGCTAACTATAAGTTTGCTGGTGACAAAGGTAGACGTCAATTGAATTTTGAACCTAGTGATTTGGTTTGGTTACATTTGCGAAAGGAACGGCTTCCTGATTTGCGAAAGTCTGTTGATGCCTAGAGCTGATGGACCTTTTAAAGTGCTTGAAAAAATTAATGAAAATGCATACAAACTTGATCTCCCTGCAGATTTTGGGGTTAGTCCCACTTTTAACGTTGCCGATTTAAAGCCATATTTGGGAGACGAAGATGAGCTTGAGTCGAGGACGACTCCAATGCAAGAAGGGGAGGATGATGAGGACATCAATACTACCGATACATCCACGCCTCCACACGTACAACTTCATGACCCAATAACCCATGCTCGTGCACGTCAACTCAACCATCAGGTGAGTTCATTCTTAAATTTATGTTCCTCTTCTTTATACCCTGGAGGCGCGTGCACTTTTGTTTTACTCAGGAACGATGGAGAGGATCCAACGGGAAGAGGATTCGCGCGGGGTGGATTCGGACTGCAGCACAGTGCCAAGTTCTAACGGCCGCCACGACTTCATGCAAACTCCGATTTGGGCGTGCAAGTACTTAATGGAAAGGTTATCAAGTCTACTTTCAAATGGATCCGGCCCCATGTCAATATCTGTCCTGGAGCGGCCGCACTTGTCCTTTTTCTACCAAGTGTTTTCTGTCTTTGGTGCTGCGTCACCTCTTTTGGCCCAATGGGCCATGTATCAAGTTGGGCCCGTTAGGGGAGCGTCCTAGGGTTTAGCACGACCCCGGCACCCCTGTGGTCGTCTCTCCCCTCTTCTTAAACCTTCAACCGCCACCAAGAAGGGTGGGTTTTGTTGATTAGACTTAGCCTTTTGCTACTTGCACACAGCACGCGTGTCGGCTAGACCGTCCGTCTGTTTGTCTTCGGAACCCCACCATATCGTGTATTCAGATTGAATCTTTCATCTCAATATATCGCAATTTCAGTGCTTGTTTGTTCTTCGATTGCTTGCAGGACGAGTGCCCTAGTGGCTGGGTTGTCGCGCACCGCAAGATCACGTCAACCATCGGAGACGGTGTATCGGTTGCTAAGGCGCATCGTCCTTGGACGGTTGTAGTTGTGCCGTGAACGTCGCCTCTGTTCCCTAATCGAGTTATCCTCCACCTCTCATCGAAAGATCGAGACTAAACCCTAGCGGGATCGCATCAGGATCAGTAGCTCATATTTGCAAATTGTTGCAGGGAATGAAAAGAAGTAGAGGCTTAAGAAGGGGCGAGGTGAACCTGCGCGTCGGTAATGGAGCAAGCATTGCTACAGTTGTTGTCGGCACTGTTCCACTTCATCTACCTTCAGGATTAGTTTTGGAATTAAATAATTATTATTGTGTTCCAACTCTATGTCAAAATATTATTTCCGCTTCATGTTTGCAAGTGGAAGGATATGATTTTAGATTAATGGGCAATGGCTGTTCAGTTTATCTCAGAGATATGTTCTATTTTCATACACCATTGATGAATGGATTATACGTTTTGAATCTTCAAGCATCTCCCATCTATAACATTAATACAGAGAGGCAACTCCCAAATGATACAAACCCCACGTTTATCTATCATTGTTGCTTAGGCCATATAAATCAGAAACGCACGGAGAAGCTCCATAAGGATGGACTGCTTCACTCTTTTGATTTTGAATCATTTGAGACATGTGAGTCTTGTTTATTTGGTAAGATGACAAAGGCACCTTTCACGGGACACAGTGAGAGAGCAAATGACTTGTTGGCACTTGTACATAGTGATGTATGTGGACCAATAAGCTCAACGGCCAGAGGTGGTTATCAGTACTTCATTACCTTCACCGATGACTTTAGTAGATATGGTTATATCTACTTAATGAGGCATAAGTCCGAATCCTTTGAAAAGTTCAAAGAATTCCAAAATGAAGTACAGAATCATTCAGGGAAAACAATCAAGTTTCTATGATCAGATCGTGGAGGGGAATACTTGAGCCAAGAGTTTGGTAATCATCTGAAAGATTGTGGAATTGTTCCACAGTTGACTATGCCAGGAACTCCACAATGGAATGGAGTGTCCGAACGGAGAAATCGCACCTTGTTGGACATGGTGCGATCCATGATGAGCCAAAGTGATCTTCCGTTATCCTTCTGTGGATATGCTCTTGAAACAGCTGCGTTCACACTAAATAGAGTTTCATCTAAGTCAGTTGAAAAGACACCATATGATATATGGACAGGGCGACCCCCTAGTTTGTCTTTTCTCAAAATTTGGGGATGTCAAGCTTATGTAAAACGTTTACAGTCCGACAAGCTCACACCCAAATCTGACAAGTGCTTCTTTGTGGGATATCCTAAGGAAACCAAGGAATATTACTTTTATAATCGGGAACAAGGCAAAGTGTTTGTCGCCCGACACGGTGTCTTCTTGGAGAAAAAGTTTCTTTCAACAAGGGTTAGTGGGAGCAGGGTGCATCTTGAAGAAGTTCAAGAAACACCAGAAAATTCTTCAGCGACCACAAAACCACAACAAGAGGAACAAGATGTTGCACCATCTGTTGTAGATACACCAGCCCCACGGAGGTCTGAAAGATCACGTCGTGCGCCTGACAGGTACATAGGTGCAGAACAACATGATATATTGTTGTTAGACAGTGATGAGCCTAAGACCTATGAGGAAGCGATGGTGGGACCTGATTCCAACAAATGGCTTGGAGCCATGAAATCCAAAATAGAATCCATGTATGATAATCAAGTTTGGAACTTGGTTGATCCAGCTGATGGTGTCAAAACCATTGAGTGTAAACGGGTTTTTAAGAAAAAGGCCGACATGGATGGAAATGTTCACATCTATAAGGCGCGATTGGTGGCGAAAGGTTTTAAACAGATTCAAGGTGTTGATTATGATGAAACGTTCTCGCCCGTCACAATGCTTAAGTCTATTCGGATTATTCTAGCGATGGTGGGTCTATCCAACAATGTGTTCTCTAACACATGTGTCCATGTTTATTGATTTGGTATCTCCATACCCATGATCTATGAGACATGATTATCAATCAATAAACATGCCGATCTTAGAGTCATATTTGTTCCAATAATATGATATGTGATCAGGGATCATTTAGAAATAGATTCATACATAAAGAGTCTCATAAATAAGTCACGTACTTATTGATCAATACAAGATGTCTATTTCATGGAACTGAATAACACTTTATTCATTTATACATAAACATTGACCATGATATCCAACATCTCCATGTTGCCTCTAGGGCATATCACTAATAGTCTCCCACTTGCACTAGAGTCAATCATGTAAGTATCTAATACCCATTGCTCTTGTGTGCGCCTCATTTTTGGCTGAGGGAGAGGTTTTGTCAACGGATCGGCTATGTTGAGATCCGTGTGCACTTTGCATATCTTGACATCACCTATGTCCACTATCTCGTGGATGAGATGATATCGCCGAAGTATGTGTTTGAACTTCTGATGTGACCTCAGCTCTTTGGCTTGCGCAATGGCTCCACTATTATCACAATAGAGAGGCATTGGACCAGTCACACTAGTCATCACACCAAGCTCAGAAACAAATTTTTTGATCCAAACAGCCTCGTTTGCAGCTTTTGAAGCAGCAATGTACTCGGCCTCCGTTGTAAAATCAGCAACAGTATCCTGCTTGGAACACTTCCAGCTGACTGCGCCTCCGTTCAGGCAGAACACGAACCCAGATTGCGATCTATAATCATCCTTGTATGTTTGGAAGCTAGCATCGGTGTAACCACTTACAACGAGCTCTTCTTCATCTCCATAGACAAGGAACATATCCTTAGTTCTTCTCAAGTACTTACGGATACTCTTTACGGCAGTCCAGTGACCTTCACCTGGATCTGACTGGTATCTGCTCGTAGCACTCAAAGCGTACGAGACATCTGTGTTAATGATATGCCCTAGAGGCAACATGGAGATGTTGGATATCATTGTCAATGTTTATGTATAAATGAATAAAGTGTTATTCAGTTCCATTAAATAGACATCTTGTATTGATCAATAAGTACGTGACTTATTTATGAGACTCTATATGTATGAATCTATTTCTAAATGATCCCTGATCACATATCATATTATTGGAACTAATATGATTCTAAGATCGGCATGTTTATTGATTCATGATCATGTCTCATAGATCATGAGTATGGAGATACCAAATCAATAAACATGGACATATGTGTTAGAGAACACATTGTTGGATAGACCCACCATGAGACACTGCAGGAATTAATGTGCCATTAGTTGGTCTCAGGTAATGTTGGTACAAAGTCCTTAGACCTGAGATCACCATCGATTCCAACATGTGTAATAGCCAACTTTGGGACTACCAAACGCTATTCCGTAACTGGGTAGTTATAAAGGTAGTTTTCGGGTTTGCTATGAAACATGGAGTGGGATGTGAGTGATCAAGATGGAATTTGCCCCTCCTTTGGAGAGATATCTCTGGGCCCCTCGAGGTAATGGATTATGGAAATGCATGGCCATGCTAAGTTGATTGAGGAGTCAATCAACAGACAGATAATCCAATACGGTTCGAGTGAATGGTTAAGCTATTGAAGGGATGGCACATATCTTGCCTATAGCTTAATTGGTATTGTGAGGCAAAGGGATTTGTGTACACATTACAGGTTCAGAGCCGATATTATATTCTTGTATACTATGGTGTCAATATGTGCTGCTAGGCGCCACTATTGACAGGTCGGCTGAGTTGGACTCGAGCCGACGATCGGCTAAGTTAGACTATAGAAGAAACCGAGTATACCTGAACCTACAGGGTCGCACGCTTAAGGGGATAAGAACAGGCATTCGAGTTGGACTCGAATACGGCTCGATCGGATAGGGATCCGATCGGATAGAGTCATATAGGCTTACGACGTATGGGCGGCCAACTCTGTGAGATTCGGATAGGATCTAATTCAAAATAGAGTCCTGATCGGCCACTAGTCCCAGTTGGCCAACTCTATATAAAGGGGCGTGGGGTGGAGAGTTGTTGTATTGCATTGAACCTAATCCGCAAGAGAATTCGCCAAGATCAATCTCCACGGAAACCCTCCCCACTTTCGAGCCAAACCCTAGCCTTGCATCGCGTGCTAGCACACGGGTGTTCGGTGTTCTGTCCCCGGACGTGTGGATATCGGTAGAGGCGCTGCTACGTTGCGCTTGTTGATCGGCTACGAATCGGCTGTGGTGGAATCGGCTACGGTCGAGCGCATCGGAGCGAGGCGCGAGAACTAATATTGGAACTAATATCCCTGATCACTTTGGCTCATCATCGACCGCACCATGTCCAACAAGGTGCGATGTCTCCGTTCGGACACTCCGTTCCATTGTGGACTTCTGGCGGAGTCAACGTGGAACAATTCCACAATCTTTCGATGATTACCAAACTCTTGGCTCAAGTATTCCCCTCCACGATCTGATCGCAGAAACTTGAATGTTTTCCCTAAATGATTTTGTACTTCATTCTGGAATTCTTTGAACTTTTCAAAGGATTCGGACTTATGCCTCATTAAGTAGATATAACCATATCTACTAAAGTCATCGGTAAAGGTAATGAAGTACGATAACCACCTCGGCCGTTGAGCTCATTGGTCCACATACATCGGTATGTACGAGTGCCAACAAGTCACTTGCTCTCTCACGTGTCCCGTGAAAGGTGCCTTTGTCATCTTACCAAGTAAACAAGACTCACGAGTCTCAACGGATTCAAAATCAAAAGCGTGAAGCAATCCATCCTTGTGGAGCTTATCCACGCGTTTCTTATTTATATGGCCTAAGCGACAATGTCAGATTAACATGGGGTTTGTACCATTAGAGAGTTGCTTTTCTATATTAATGTTATAGATGGGAGACACTTCAAGATTCAAAACGTATAATCCATTCACCAATGGAGCATGAAAATAGAACATATCTCTCGTGATATATTGAACAACCATTGTCCATTGATCTAAAATCATATCCTTCCGCTTGCAAACATGAAGCGAAATAATGTTTTGACATAGTGTTGGAACACAATAACAATTATTTAATTCCAAAACTAATCCTGAAGGTAGATGAAGTGGTACGTGCGACGACAAGCGTAGCAACGCTTGCTCTATTGCCGACGCGCAGTTTCACCTCGCCCCTTCTCAAGCCTCTACTTCTTCTCATTCCCCGCAACGATTTGCAAATATGAGCTACGATCCGGTATCAAATACCCAAGAGTCGTAGGTGAAGTAGCAAGATTAATGTCTATAACATTAATACACGGCGAAGTCACACTTTGCTTCTTTTTGAGATCCTCCATGTACTTCTTGCGGTTCCTTTTCCAGTGACATGTCTCCTTGCAATGAAGCAAACGGCATCGATGCCGCCGACCCTTCTTGCCCTTCTTTGCATTGGAGGCACTCGCGATCTCATCGGGAGTTAGTTTTCTCTGGGTGCAAAGTTTCTTGACGTAGTTTGCACTTAGCCTTCTACATCATCATCACATGATGATCGTTTTTCTGGATACTCTCCTCAGCCGTCTTTAGCATCCAATGCAATTCAGCTAAGGTCTTATCCATACCGTTCATGTGATAATTCAATATGAATGGCTCGAAGCTTGGAGGGAGCGGCGGAGAATCACATCGAGCCAACTCTTGGCTAAAGGGAAAACCTAGTTTTTCCGGACTCTCAATATAGCCAATCATTTTTATCATATGCGGACTGACGAGATTCCCCTCAATAAGCTTGCATGCAAACAAGGACTCTGAGGTGTTGAACCTCTCGGCCCGAGCTTGGTTCTCAAACATGCCATGCAGTCCCTGAATAATAGAGTGAGCATCGCGCTCTCATATTGCTTCTCAAGCTCGGGGACATTGTAGCTAGCATGAGACAACTTATGTCTAGGGCATCATTAGTGTGCTTCTCATAAGCCCTCCGTGCGTGCTGAGGTAGCATTATTAGGCAAATCCTCGAATAGGGTACTTCAAGAACGTACTCCTTGCGCTCTTGCTTGAGAACAATTCTCAAGTTGCGATACCAATCCATAAAGTTTGTTCCATTTAATTCTTCCTTTTCGAGAATAGATCGCAAATTAAAGGTCTTGGGTGTTGTATTAGCCGCCATTATTCTACAACGAAAAGCAAAGTTTAGCACAATGTTTATGCTATGTCTATTGTTAAACAATTTAACATTAGACTCCCATTACGTATTTTACACCTTCCCTCTAGGTTACGTATTGGGTCAAGATCCACATGTTAGTTAATTTCTAGTGAGCTTTGGCATCACTGCTAGAAAATTAATAACATCGGTAAGCAACACCTTGCTAATCACATCTCTATGTGACTCTTGTTGTTGGTGTGGCATCTCCATGCCCCGGCGCCAACCTATGCCCCAAGGCCCAAAACTGTTTTGATAGCCTTGTTAAGTAAACCAAATTCTCTGCTGTATATGTCCGACATATACCCCTCGTGTTATGATAGAGAATGGCACTCTTCTTTGGCGGACCCACCATTGACGAGCATAACGGTGACGGGTGCAACATTTGGAAGGGCATCATTACTACTTAATTTTGCGAGGGATGCTATCCTATCAAACAAACATATCACATATATGAAAGCAGGTAGAATAGCATATAATGAAATAGTATGGCCCCCTTCACATGGTGATCTCCATCTCCATGCCGGTGTAGAGGATCTCCATCTTCATCACCGTTCTTCCAAGTGCCGAATGCTTGATTTATTCAAACTAAGCTACTACTATAGAAGATCTAATTGAAGATTACATCGACTCGTAGGTCGTGAAAGACTATTACAAGCATTGCACGTAAGAAAGAATATTACAGGGATTGCACATATGAAAGAATATTACACGCATCACATGCATCTCATACATACAATAGGGTCATACCATATCTCAAAGCATTCTCTCCAAAAATAAGTTAGGCGTAGAACGTTTTCTACCTATCGCAGAGATACGACATCGAGACGACCTATAAGGGGGCAGCGCCCGGAACACCACACGAAATCCATAGATCCAATCTATGAAATCGCTTACGGAAACCATATTGGCGTAATCACATTATGCCGTCCCGATACACTATCAAGGGAGATGGTTTGCGTAGGCGCGAGGCGGCAAACAAGGTTGGACTACGAGATAGCTTCGGTATAATCACATTATACCGTTCCGATACACTATCAAGGAACGCTATCTCGAACCCATCTCAAACCGAGTTCTATGGATATTGCTTCGACGTAATCACATTACGCCGTTCCGTTACACTATCAAGGAACGCAATTACCATCTACTCTCCTCTACAGATCCCGTAAAATCGATTGATCTAATCAATCCGTGTGCAAAACTTGTTCCAGATCCAATCTAAAACCCGAACTAAGCAAGATTAGCTCTGATACCACTGAAGGGTTACGCGGAAGCTACGATAGCTAATAACAAAAAATTTCTATCGTGCAAACTAGGAACACTTGCAATTAAGGGTCGATAGATCGTTGCCAATTGGATTATGCAGCGGAAATAGCCAATCAGGAGCTATCCGATCCGGAACAGTGCTGGCCGATGACAGCCGATTTGCCGACAGCCGATTCCCGCAAGCTGACAACCGATTCCTGGGAACAGCCGATTCACCAATCAGCCGATTCACCAATTAGCCGATTCACAGAGTCGTCCGACTGCGCTCGCGTGCCTCGCTCTGATGCGCTCGACCGCAGCCAATTCCACCACAGTCGATTCGTAGCCGACGATTAGCACCGCAACGTAGCAGCGCCTCTATCGGTATCCACATGTCCAAGGATAGAACGCCTAACACCCGTGTGCTAGAACAAGATGCAAGGCTAGGGTTTTGGCTCGGAGGTGGGGAGGGTTTCCGTGGAGATTGATCTCGCCGACTTCTGAAGAAACGCGTGATCAGATTGATTTGGTTCCAATTGCATGCAGCAGCGCTCCACCCCTCACCCCTTTATATAGAGTAGCCGATTGGGCCTAGAGGCCCATCGGGACTCTATTTTGAATCGGATCCTATCCGAATCTCATAGATTTGGTGGCCGGGACTTTGTAAGCCCATAGGACTCTATCCGATCGGATCCCTATCGATCAAGCCGTATCCGAGTCCAACTCGAATGCTGTTCTTATCCCTTAAGCGTGTGACCACGTAGGTTCAGGTATACTTGGTTTCGGCCCTAGTCGGCTCGAGTCCCAACTCGACGATCGTCGGCTCGGGCCCAACTCGGCCGATTTGTCAACGGCGGCACCAAGCGCACATATTGACACCATAGTATACAAGAATATAATATCGGATCTGAACCTGTAATGTGTACACAAATCCCTTTGCCTCACGATACCAATTAAGCTATACGCAAGATGTGTGTGCCATCCCTTCAATAGCTTAACCATTCACTCGAACCGTATTGGATTATCTGCTTGATTGACTCCTCAATCAACTTAGCATGGCCATGCATTTCCATAATCCATTACCTCGAGGGGCCGAGATATCTCTCCAAAGGAGGGGCAAATTCCATCTTGATCACTCACATCCCACTCCATGTTTCATAGCAAACCCGAAAACTACCTTTATAACTACCCAGTTACGGAATAGCGTTTGGTAGTCCCAAGTAGGTGTTAGTGATATGCCCTAGAGGCAACATGGAGATGTTGGATATCACGTCAATGTTTATGTATTTATGAATAAAGTGTTATTCAGTTCCATGAAATAGACATCTTGTATTGATCAATAAGTACGTGACTTATTTATGAGACTCTTTATGTATGAATCTATTTCTAAACGATCCCGATCATATGTCATATTGTTGGAACAAATATGATTCTAAGATCGGCATGTTTATTGATTGATGATCATGTCTCATAGATCATGGGTATGGAGATACCAAATCAATAAACATGGACATATGTGTTAGAGAACACATTGTTGGATATACCCACCATGAGACACTACATGAATTAATATGCCATTAGTTGGTCTCAGGTAGTGTTGGTACAAAGTCCTTAGACCTGAGATCACCATGGATTCTAACATGTGTAGTAGCCTACTTTGGGACTACCAAACGCTATTCCGTGGCGGGTAGTTATAAAGGTAGTTTTCGGGTTTGCTATGAAACATGGAGTGGGATGTGAGTGATCAAGATGGAATTTGCCCCTCCTTTGGAGAGATATCTCTCGGGCCCTCGAGTACTGGATTATGGAAATGCATGGCCATGCTAAGTTGATTGAGGAGTCAATCAACGGACGGATAATCCAATACGGTTCGAGTGAATGGTTAAGCTATTGAAGGGATGGCACACATCTTGCCTATAGCTTAACTGGTATCATGAGGCAAAGGGTTTTGTATACACATTACAGGTTCAGAGCCGATATTATTCTTGTATACTATGGTGTCAATATGTGCTGCTAGGCGCCGCTATTGACGGGTCGGTGAGTTGGACTCGAGCCGACGATCGGCTAAGTTAGACTATAGCCGAAACCGAGTATACCTGAACCTACGTGGTCGCACGCTTAAGGGGATAGAATAGATATTCGAGTTGGACTCGGATACGGCTCGATCGGATAGGGAGCCGATCGGATAGAGTCCTATGGTCATACGACGTATGGGCGGCCGACTCTATGAGATTCGGATAGGATCCGATTTGAAATAGAGTCCTGATCGGCCACGAGTCCCGATCGGCCAACTCTATATAAAGGAGGGAGGGTGGAGAGTTGCCACAGTCAATCAAGTCAATTGATTTGCAAGTCGCCGAGATCAAACTCCATGGAAACCCTTCCACCTTCGAGCCAAACCCTAGCCTTGCATCGCGTGCTAGCACACGGGTGTTCGGCGTTCTGTCCCCGGACGTGTGGATACCAGTAGAGGCGCTGCTACGTTGCGCACTGTAGATCGGCTACGAATCGGCTGTGGTGGAATCGGCTGCGGTCGAGTGCATCGGAGCGAGGCGCGACAACGCGGTCAGACGACTCGGCGAATCGGCTACATCGGCGAATCGGCTGATTGGTGCACCGGCTGTCCCCAGGAATCGGTTGTCATCGGCCAGCGCAGTTCCAGATCGAATAGCCCTGATTGGCTATTTCCGCTGCACACTCCAATCGATAACGATCTATCGGCCCTTACTTGCAAGTGTTCCTGGTTTGCGCGGTTAAAAGTTTTTGTTTTCGGCTAGCGTAGCCTCCGCGTAACCCTTCAGTAGGCTACTACACATGTTGGAATCCATGATGATCTCAGGTCTAAGGACTTTGTACCAACACTACTTAAAACCAACTAATGGCACATTAATTCCTGTAGTGTCTCATGGTGGGTCTATCCAACAATGTGTTCTCTAACACATGTGTCCATGTTTATTGATTTGGTTTCTCCATACCCATGATGTATGAGATATGACCATGAATCAATAAACATGCCGATCTTAGAGTCATATTTGTTCCAATAATATGACATGTGATCAGGGATCATTTAGAAATAGATTCATGCATAAAGAGTCTCATAAATAAGTCACGTACTTATTGATCAATATAAGATGTCTATTTCATAGAACTGAATAACACTTTATTCATTTATACATAAACATTGACCATGATATCCAACATCTCCATGTTGCCTTTAAGGCATATCACTAACACATGACCTCTTCTGCAAGGTGTGCGCCGCCTGGAATCCTATATTTTGTATGCTTGTTTGTGCATCTATACTAATATAAAATATACCAGTTCATCCAAGCAATTAGCAATTTAGCAGCATCTCGCTGCGTCCTCCGCCGCCCGCCTCCTCGTGCGTGCCCGCCGCCACCCGCCTCCTCGCGCGCCCTCCGCCGCTCGCCTCCTCGCATGTGCCCGCTGCCGCCGCCCTCCTCGTGCCCTTCGCCGCCCGCCTACTCGTGTGCGCCCTCCACCTCCCCCTCCTCGCGCGCGCCGCCACGGCCGCTCACCGCGTCCTCCACCGCCCCCTCCTTGCACGCGTCCTCCGCTGCCCCCTCCTCGCGTGCGCCCTCCACCTCCCCTCCTCGCGTGCGCCCTCCGCCACCCTCCTCCCGTCCTCCGTCACCCGCCTCCTCACGCACGCCGCCGCCGTCGCCGCCGCTCCTCGCGAGCGCCCTCCACCGCCCCATCCTCGTGCCCTTCAGTGGAGCCGATCGCCGTCTCCTCCTCGCCTCCGCCGCCTCCTCCCTCGCATCATATTGCCTCGTGACTTGCACTTTGAAAGTGTATAGATGCACCTAAATGTATCAATTTATATAACAAGTTTTATTTACTTTGGACCTACATTGTTTTCCTAATATTTTTTCGCACGATTGTGTTTTCAGGTCAGGAACACCATTGAGCTCCCTTGAATTGTGCTGATTAGCAAGCTTCCCGAGATACACAATCTGCTCATTGTACGAACTTCTTCCAGCGACGTACTTCGTTAATTTTTCCTTGAGTATCCTATAATCCTCCATGTGAACTACCTTGCGCATAACTACGCAATAATTTTGAATTTTGTTGCTAACTCGCACTCGTAAGCATATATCTTTAAGCACAATCTGAACACTTATTGGAAACAACATGGAACCACAATTTTTGTGTAGATATAAAATTTTCAACATTAGTAAATGCTGCTACAGATCTTGGCTTTGATAGACTGCTGGTGCTAGATATATCTGCCTTTCATCAAATAAAGCTCTTGTTTCTTAAGTTACTGATGGCACAATTTTAATTTTCTTTTTATTAGCAGGGGCTCTGCAAAGCATTTCCATTTTAATTCTGAATGTGTAGGGACATAATTCTTGAATTTCCTGTATTTGAGTTCCATATTCTTTTCTGCGTATTTTCTGCTGTGGCTCCTCCTGTTGTCTTTGAGGGAAAATCATTGGCGTAAGTTCCCTGCTTGTTCATATTGTGTCAATGGGAACATGGAGACTGAAACTAAAAGGGTGACCTACTAGCAAATGTATTATGGCCACTATGTTATCCACTTTACATAAGGTTTTAGCATAACCCACAAACTTAAGTATACTGCAATATAGCTTTAGAGGTAGCATCACAAAGAAAAAAACTCCACTCAGTGAATGACTTTCAGGCAAGAGTCAAAACTTAACCTTAAGCCCTCAACAAGTGCTCAAATAGGTCTGGACTGGTCAGTGGTACGGGCCCTGGGACCACATGTCATACATTCATGGATGAAAAACGACCAGTTTTGGAGTGGCATATGATAAATACCCCCTCCTCTTTCAATACTTGCTCTCCAGCAATTATATTGTAATTTTATTGGTTTGATCAAATCTTAGCTTAGAGCTTACAAGCATGGTAGAAGGTAGAAGGCACCAGGCATTAAAGGGCTGGCGCCAAGGGGTAGGACAACTACAGTTGTTGAGTTTGCAAAGCCTGTAAGATGCTGAAGCTCAAACATTATGAAATACACATTACCTCTAATTTTGATGGTAACACATTGCCTCCATCATCAACAAAACTCAAGTTATTCTCACTTGCACTCTTCTCAGGATCAGCTTGAGATGGAAAGGTTTCAACAACTAAGTCTTTCCTACAATGTAGTAATTGCCATATTAGTGGTAGCTGGGTCAACATGCTAGAAACCGTAATGACATTAGTTAAGAAAAAATATCAACTATATATTTTACAAACGATGAAAGTGTTATGCTATAGAAGTACAGAGTTTCATCAGAAAGTACATCTTAGGTTTTCCTTGCAAGAGTATGCCAAACTCCAATTAGCTTCCTTAACTGACGAACATAGTATGAAATTGGTCCATGTACTCCTATAATTATGTCAAGAGGTGGCTCTGACCTGTCTATACAGCAGAGACTGAATCCTCCCTCTAAACCAAGTTATTTCAGTTTAAACTTTATTGCAATGCTTTAAGCTATTTCAGTCGGTGACTTACATGCTATATGCTCTATGTTGTTTCAGTTTGTGACTTGCACGTTGGTACAACCCTACGCAAATACGATGAAAAACGATACGAAAAAAATATTAACAAACCATAGGTTCAAAAAATACAGGGATCATGTCCATCTAGGTACACAAATTATGTATGCTTGGAATCAGAAATTTTAGGGATCATGGATGTCTAGGTTCAAACATGACTTATCTGATTTGTTGTGAATATTTTTGTCCTATATTTACATGAAATATACATTTATTGGTTTATTTCTACAGTCATTCAACCTCACCAGCCCATTGTTACTGAAGGGTTACGCGGAGGCTACGCTAGCCGAAAACAAAAACTTTTAACTGCTCAAACCAGGAACACTTGCAAGTAAGGGTCGATAGATCGTTACCGATTGGAGTATGCAGCGCCAATCAGGGCTATCCGATCTGGAACAGTGCAGCCGATTCCCACAAGCCGACAGCCGATTCCCGGGGACAGCCGATTCGCCAATCAGCTGATTCGCGGAGTCATTCAGTCACGTTCTTGCGCCTTGCTCCGATGCGCCCGACCGCAGCCGATCCGAAGCCGATCAACAGCGTGCAACATAGCAGCGCCTCTACCGGTATCCACACGTCCGGGGACAAAACGCCGTACACCCGTGTGCTAGCACGTGATGCAAGGCTAGGGTTTGGCTCGAAGGTGGGGAGGGTTTCCGTGGAGATTGATCTCGGCGACTTCTGTTGCACGCGATGCAATTGACCTTTTTCAGCTCTCCACCCCTCCCTCCTTTATATAGAGTTGGCCGACTAGGACTAGTGGCCGATCAGGACTCTATTTTTGAATCGGATCTCATCCGTATCTCATAGAGTTGGTCGCCCACACGTCGTAAGCCCATAGGACTCTATCCGATCGGATCCCTATCCGATCGAGCCGTATCCGAGTCCAACTCGAATGCCTGTTCTTATCCCCTTAAGCGTGCGACCCTATAGGTTCAGGTATACTCGGTTTCGGCTATAGTCTAACTTAGCCGATCGTCGGCTCGAGTCCAACTCAGCCGACCCGTCAACAGCGGCGCCTAGCAGCACATATTGACACCATAGTATACAAGAATAATATCGGCTCTGAACCTGTAATGTGTACACAAATCCCTTTGCCTCACGATACCAGTTAAGCTATAGGCAAGATGTGTGCCATCCCTTCAATAGCTTAACCTTTCACTCGAACCGTATTGGATTATCTGTCTGTTGATTGACTCCTCAATCAACTCAGCATGGCCATGCATTTCCATAATCCAGTACCTCGAGGGGCCCAGAGATATCTCTCCAAAGGAGGGGAAAATTCCATCTTGATCACTCACATCCCACTCCATGTTTCATAGCAAACCCGAAAACTACCTTTATAACTACCCAGTTACGGAATAGCGTTTGGTAGTCCCAAAGTAGGCTACTACACATGTTGGAATCCATGGTGATCTCAGGTCTAAGGACTTTGTACCAACACTACCTGAGACCAACTAATGGCACATTAATTCCTGTAGTGTCTCATGGTGGGTCTATCCAACAATGTGTTCTCCAACACATGTGTCCATGTTTATTGATTTGGTATCTCCATACCCATGATCTATGAGACATGATCATCAATCAATAGACATGCCGATCTTAGAATCATATTAGTTCCATTAATATGATATATGATCAGGGATCATTTAGAAATAGATTCATATATATCGAGTCTCATAAATAAGTCACGTACTTATTGATCAATACAAGATGTCTATTTCATGAAACTGAATAACACTTTATTCATAAATACATAAACATTGACGTGATATCCAACATCTCCATGTTGCCTCTAGGGCATATCACTAACCGTTACACCTAGGCACCTAACATACATTTATTTGTTTATTTCTACAACCATTCAACCTCACCAGCGCATTGTTACACCTAGGCGCCTACCATTTACACTGGACGACAATGTCTTCAACAGTGATCAGTCCTCACCAACCGGGGTAGCTACCGAAGCCACAACTGCTCGGAAAAACGTTCGCCTGCTATAGTAACAGATCCAAAAACCATCGACCTTAAAAGGAAGAGTACAAACAACTGGTACAGTTCCTTGACCACTGAGCAAAAGGATGCTTATCTCCAAGGAAACCGTGAATACAAAAAAAAGAAGGAGGAGGAAGCCAAACAAACATATCAGACACCTCCTTATAGTGCTCCAACTCCAACACCACCTGTGTTAGGTATGATAATTTTGTTGTTTCTAACCTGTGCATTGGTGGCGATTATGAATGTATGTTCGATTTGCTTGGCCTTACTATGAAAGCTTGCTTTGGTACCATATTTTCTTCTTTGTATTTTTCACTTCTTTGGGTTCCATACCAATAAATTGAGGAATATAATAATATAGCATCTTCCAAACACAGTTTTAACTATCTCATCCCCTCTTTATATTAGTTAAAATAGTGCGTACTCAATTCTTAGTGTAAACACCATGAATGGTTCGTGGGGGTACTAATTTGACGAAAATGATTTATATACAAGTTTCTACAGGTACACTTGGCAACATTACTAATTTAACTCCAATTGAACTTACGCGAAAGCGTGATAGGGAGCGGTATGCTACCCTCAGCGCTAATGACAAGGAAGCTAGGCTTCAAAAGATGCGAGAGTAATACCAGTGAAAAAAGAGTATTGATCCTGTACCTACCCATGGTATTTAAATTATTATCTCACAAACATATTGTTAGACTAAATGATAGCTTTGATTGCTATATATTAATTTCATGCAAGAAAGAAAAGTCCACCTCCTATAATTACACCTAGTTGTCTCTAATTTATAGATGATTCAGGTACATGATGGATGTCACATGGAATTTATAAATGTTTAGAAATATTGTCATGCAGTTGCAGTCAATGATGGTTCTCTCATTTTGGAAGCAGGAATTGAACCTAGCCAACCTGTAATTACACCTACATGCCTACCGTCCACAGAGAACATATATGACACATGTATTGCTCAACCTTCTGAAATTATGGTTCAGAACACAAGGGACAGCAACATGGTTATTGATTTTTCAGCCACAATTCCAGGTACATGATCATTATCACACATACAACCTTGCAAAGTTCACACACAATTTGATTGCAATCTGTCATATTCCTACAACAGAAACCATGATTGCTGGAGATGGAGAAGACGACGATGATGACGAGATCTTTTTGATGAGAGGACGAGGTCTTTATTCAATGCATTGTAATATTCCTATAGATAGATATGTTGTGATCATTATAATTATCAATTAAATAGGTAATTTTACATTTCTTTTTTTAGATATAGTGTATGTGTCGTATCAAGGAGAGTCCATGAGTGAACACATAAATGACAGGACATTGTCTGATGACAAAATCTATCAAAACCTTCCTGCCAACCCATCTGTGCTTAAACGGGTGCCGAACTGCAAATACTGTGGGGCTAAGAGATTCCAGTATGAGAGTCCTACCTGGTGTTGCAGGAAGGGAAAAATAGTTCTAGCAACACATGATATACCTGATGAGTTGCGCCAATTATTTACGAGGCAACAAGATGATGATGCTAAATATTTTAGAGAGCACATCCGTTATTTCAACAGCCACTTTGCCTTCACGTCTTTGGGTGTTACACTTGACCAATGGTATTGCAATGGCAGATCAGGGGTGTATACATTTCGTACTCAAGGCCAGATATATCATCGTATTGATCAGCTACAGCCTTGTTGGAATGGACCACGTCATCTCCAACTATAATTTTTATGATACAGATGAAAATCTAGCACATAGGGTTCGGCGCTCCCCTGATCTTGACATAAATATTGTCAGGAAGATTCTAAGAATTTTAGCAAGTAACCCATATGTGCATACGTTCCGAAGGATGGGGTCTGTTCCTGACCTTGATGAGTACATAATTACTCTTAACACAAGCATCGTTCTTGATCAGCGAAGGTACAATGTTCCCACAGCATCACAAGTAGCAGCAATATGGGTGGAAGGGAATAACCCACGGAATTGTTTTGATCGAAGTGCTGTTGTTTATGGAAGAGCTAACAAGCCAAGGTATATCAAGGCATATATTGGCTGCTATGATCCATTGTCTTATCCATTGTTTTTTTCCAAATGAGGAGGTTGGTTGGAACTAATTCCTTCCATATGATCAAGAACCATTCAATGAGCACCCCTATGAGAACCATCGTAATGATGACGATTCTGTTCAATCGAAAGAAGGTACAAGATGTGTACATATGTACTTTACAATTTATATTTCACAATGATTGAATGTTTCTTTTTGTTGGCCACAGATGATGACGATGAGAACACTTCTGGTTCATATGTCACGGCTCGAGAGTATTATTGCTACAAGTTACAGATGTGTCCTGGGAAATTCAATGTACTTTTCTATGGAGGAAGACTCTTCCAACAATATATAGTGGACAAGTACATCAAGGTCGAAGGGATGAGATTGGGTTTCTTCCTAAGAAAAGAGACTGAGAACCTCATTCGCGCTGACCTCTACCAAGGGGTTGTTGACACTATTGCATCAAGTGAGACACGTGCAGCAATGGCGGGTAAGAGGATTGTTCTCCCGGCTACATTTACTGGTGGAGACCGTGACATGCAGCGGAGATTTCTTGGTGCAATGTGTTTAGTGCACTGCTTTGGAAAACCAGATCTATTTTTGACAATGACATGCAGCCCATACTGGGAGGAGATCACTACTAAGCTAGCTAGACAGACCCCACAGGACAGGCCAGACTGGTTGCCCAAGTATTCAGAGCCAAACTGAGGGAAATTAAAGATCTTCTCATTAAGAAGCATTATTTTGGAGAAGTTGCAGCGTATGTGCATGTCACTGAATTCCAAAAGAGGGCCGCCCACATGAGCATTTCCTTTTGATTATGAAGTCGGCCACAAGTTCACATCACCGGATCAATATGATGCGATAATCGTCTTGAGCTCCTCGCGATGCTAAGTATGGTGAGTTGCATAGGCTGGTTGTCAAACACATGCTCCATGGCCCATGTGGGTGAAGGGTTACGCGGAGGCTACGCTAGCCAAAAACAAAAACTTTTCTACCGCGTAAACCAGGAACACTTGCAAGTAAGGGCCGATAGATCGTTGCGTATTGGAGTATGCAGCGGAAATAGCCAATCGTGGCTATCCGATCCGGAACTGTGCTAGCCGATGACACCGATTCCCGCAAGCCGGCAAAATTCCCGGGGACACTGATTCACCAATCACCCGATTCGCCGATGTAGCCGATTCGCCGAGTCGTCTGACCGCGTTCTCGCGCCTCGCTCCGATGCGCTCGACCGCAGCCGATTCCACCACAGCCGATTCGTAGCCGATCAACAGCGCGCAACGTAGCAACGCCTCTACCTGTATCCACACGTCCGGGAACAGAACGCCGAACACCCGTGTGCTAGCACGCGATGCAAGGCTAGGGTTTGGCTCGAAAGTGGGGAGGGTTTCCGTGGAGATTGATCTCGGCGACTTCAGTTGCGGATTCGGTTCAATGCGATACAACAACTCTCCACCCCTCGCCCCTTTATATAGAGTTGGCCGACTGGGACTAGTGGCAAATCAGGACTCTATTTTAAATCGGATCCTATCCAAATCTCACAGAGTTGGCCACCCATACGTCGTAAGCCCATAGAACTCTATCCGATCGGATCCCTATCCGATCGAGCCGTATCCGAGTCCAACTCGAATATCTGTTCTTATCCCCTTAAGCGTGCGACCCTATAGGTTCAGGTATACTCGGTTTCGGCTATGGTCTAACTTAGCCGACAATCGGCTCGAGTCCAACTCAGCCGACTGCAACAAAGCCAGCGCCTAGCGGCACATATTGACACCATAGTATACAAGAATATAATATCGGCTCGAACCTGTAATGTGTACACAAATCCCTTTGCCTCACGATACCAATTAAGCTATAGGCAAGATGTGTGCCATCCCTTCAATAGCTTAACCATTCACTCGAACGTATTGGATTATCTGTCTGTTGATTGACTCCTCAATCAACTTAGCATGGCCATGCATTTCCATAATCCATTACCTCGAGGGGCCCACAGATATCTCTCCAAAGGAGGGGCAAATTCCATCTTGATCACTCACATCTCACTCCATGTTTCATAGCAAACCCGAAAACTACCTTTATAACTACCCATTACGGAATAGCGTTTGGTAGTCCCAAAGTAGGCTACTACACATGTTGGAATCCATGGTGATCTCAGGTCTAAGGACTTTGTACCAACACTACCCGAGACCAACTAATGGCACATTAATTCCTGTAGTGTCTCATGGTGGGTCTATCTAACAATGTGTTCTCTAACACATGTGTCCATGTTTATTGATTTGGTATCTCCATACCCATGATCTATGAGACATGATCATCAATCAATAAACATGCCGATCTTCGAATCATATTAGTTCCAATAATATGATATATGATCAGGAATCATTTAGAAATAGATTCATACATATAAAGTCTAAAAAATAAGTCACGTACTTATTGATCAATACAAGACGTCTATTTCATGGAACTGAATAACACTTTATTCATAAATACATACACATTGACCATGATATCCAACATCTACATATTGCCTCTAGGGCATATCACTAACAGTGGGGAACTCAAGAAAGATTGTGGTTGCATGTAGATGGGAAATGCAGGTTTCTTTACCCAAGACAGTTTTGCAATCAAAGAGAACAACGAAGTGACTCCTATCCCTTCTAGAGGAGGAGGAACGATGGCAAAGGAGTGAGGGTTAGGAAAGCTGATTTGGACAATAGATGGGTAGTACTGTACAACCCTGGTCTTCTAATGAGATTTAATTGTCATATTAATGTTGAGGTCTGCTCCAGCATCAAGGCCATCAAGTACATGTTCAAGTACATCTACAAAGGCCATGATCGCATATCTTTCTCAGTTGACACTACCGGCACAGAAGTAGAGGTGAATGAGATTTCTCAGTTTAGAGATGCGATGTATGTAGGGCCGTCAGAGGCGGCGTGGAGGCTCTATCACTTTGATCTGTTTGATGTCTCTCCTCCCGTGCTGCAGCTCCAACTACATTTGCCCAACATGCAAACGGTTGCTTTTAGGGGAGCAGATAACCTAGAAGATGTGGTGGCACATGAGTCTGCATCAAAGACCATGCTAACAGAGTATTTTAGGATGAACCGAGAGAATAGTCAGGCAAGAAATTATCTTTACAGGGAGTTCCCTGAATACTTTGTGTGGCAGAGAGCTCAAAAGATATGGACCAAGCGGACTCAAAGACCATAGATTGGGAGGCTTGTGTCAGCAAATCCTTCAGAAGGGGAGCGGTACTTCCTAAGGGTGCTGCTCAACCATGTTCATGGGGCACAATTATTTGAGGATCTACATACTTTTGGTGGGGTGATGTACCCTTCATTTAGGATTGCAGCAGAAAAAAGGGGACTTATTGAGGCAGACAGGACCATTGATGACTGCATGACAGAGGCAGCATTTTTTCGGATGCCATGTGCACTTTGAAGGTTGTTTGCAACAATTATAGTGTTCTGTGAAGCCATCAACATCCGTGATATGTGGGACAAGCATCTAGGTTCAATATCTGAGGATTACCAAAGACAACATCCAAACCGTCACATAGTTGAGCAGCTTGTGCTTAGACATAAGGGACTTGGTACATTCCATGGGGAAAGATATCTGTGCATATGGCCTTCCAGAGTATGTTCAACCATTTGATTCGGATAACCATGAAATCAGGGAGGTAGTGGAGGAAATGTCTATACAAGTAGAGCAATGCCACGTTGATCTTTATGACTCTTTGAACCCCGACAACGGTATGGCTTTGATGAGATCATGGGTCACGTGGACAGTGGCGTTGGAAATGTCTTCTTCATTGACGGACCGGGAGGAATGGGCAAGACTTACCTCTACAGAGCTTTGCTAGCTAAGGTGTGATCAATGGGATTGATTGCCATTGCTACAGCAACATCTGTCATTACTGCATCAATTATGCCAAGTGGGCGCACCGTGCACTCTCGGTTCAAGACCCCAATTAATCTATATGATAACAGCATGTGTAGTTTCAGCAAACAGAGCGGCACTACTGAGTTGCTTCGAAGGTCATCGTTGATAATTTGGGATGAGGTTGCCATGACCAAGCGACAAGCCGTGGAGGCTCTAGATAGATCACTACAGGATACCACGGGTTGCACGTTACCGTTTGGTGGAAAGATTATGGTGTTTGGGGGCGACTTTAGGCAGGTGTTGCCGGTGGTCAGGCGTGGCACTAGAGCACAAATAATCGATGCAACAATTCTAAGGTCTCACCTATGGGAGGGTATAAGGAAAATACGCCTCAATAGGAATATGAGAGCCCAGTCTGATCCATGGTTCTCAGATTTTTCTACTAAGAGTTGGTAATGGAATGGAAAAAACAATTGGGGATGACTACATACGACTCCCTCATGACATAGTTATTCCATACACTGATAAGGAAGCATCTCTTAATATGTTGATAGATGGTGTTTTCCCATCACTTCAGTCGAACGCCATGTCATCATCTTATATGAGCACATGTGCTATCCTTGCGACAAAGAATGAGTACGTCGATGAGCTGAATGAGAAGATGATTGATCGGTTCCCGGGCCAGGATAGAATCTATTACAGCTTCGATTCAGTCGAGGATGACTTGAGAAACCATTATCCCAATGAGTTTCTTAATTCTCTGACACTGAATGGACTACGACCACATATACTAAAGTTGAAAGTGAACTGTCCTGTGATTCTGCTAAGGAATCTTGATCCTCACAATGGTCTGTCTAATGGGACAAGGCTAATAGTCAGAGCTTTCCAGAATAACGTGATTGATGCAGTGGTGATCAGCATGCTGGAATGAGGGTGTTTATCCTAGGATCCCTTTGAGCCCCTTAGATCTCTCACTTCCTTTCAAGTTCAAAAGAAAACATTTTCCAATATGGCTCAGTTTTGCAATGACAATCAACAAAGGGCGCGTTCGCAAGTGGAGGCTGGGGTGTGATGATTAGCCGCACGCCAAACGAGAAACATAATTAGCATATGATTAATTAAATATTAATTTATAAAAAATTAATAAATAAATTTGTTAGATTTTTTTAAGCAACTTTTATATAAAATTTTTCGCACGAAACGTACCATTTAACAGTTTGAAAAGCGTGCTAACGAAAAACAAGGGAAACAAGAACTTGAAAATCAGTTACGAACGGGGCCAAAGTACAAGGACAGACAATCCCAAATGTTGGGGTTTACCTTCCTGAGCCTGTCTTCTCGCATGGTCAGCTCTATGTTGCATTGTCTAGGGGAGTATCAAGGGAGACCACAACAGTTCTGTCCAAGTCGAGGAAAGAAGCCGATGACACAGGAAACAACACTAAAACCATCGTATATAGAGATATTTTAGTTTAATCTATGTTGGTAAGCCTTTCAACCATTCCTTTTTTGTCTTGCTGAAACTTTATAATAATTGATTATTTCGAGAAATCGACAGTATATTAGCCCCATTTTAGAGTAGTAGAAGACCAAAATTTTCTGAACAAAATTGCCTTTGATGTGTTAAATTAATTGTGTTTTACTGTTTTTATTCTCTATAGGTTCTTTCCTTCAATGGCAAACCAATAAAAAATTTAAAGAACTTGGCGCTACACTACTTATTTCATCAGTATGGAAAAGACTATGAACATGATGCCCCTGTCAAGTTGTTGGCTCAATCACCTGACGAGCTGCTTGTGGTGGTGTCACAGGTCTCAAGTTCTTTTTTACTAACTTGTGTTTTTATGTTATAGATGAGACAGCTAACATTTCTTGATTTTATTTAGAGCTTGGTATTTATAATTTCATCATGTCACACTTTTGTTTTGAAAACAATGATGAATTTTCAGGTTATTGTAGCATATATCAACATTGGTTATGGAAGAAATTGTCAATATTCAGGTAATGATGATCACTACTGAAAGTATTTTTATGGTTTGAGATTTTTTTCACAAGTTATTGTATTCTACTTCGTACCAGAAAAGGGTGTTCTCCAGCTGACCATATAAACTGCACTACCCCAGTTCATATTTTTTTGAATGATGCTGATCAGAATTGGTCGTCTCCTACTGATGTTGCTGACGCTGATGCAAATGCCTCTTTGAAACGTTTGGTCTGGCTAACAGAGAGTTCGTCCTCTGCCTAGCAACTCCACCTTCCATTGCAACAAACCAACTCGGCTATATGTTTGATTTGTAATTCGTCTAAGATAAGTGACAATCCAAGGACTGAGATGTATGAGAATTCTTGTGGTTTTTGATAAGATCTGAAGTCTCTGTTGCTGACTTGCCCATCATCTGAAATTATCAAGAAAGGCAAGTAAAAGTTCTTGGCAAGATGACCTTCCTCAGGCTTCTCTAATAGTGTATTTTTGGTGTAGGGAAGTGACAGGTTTCTGTGTCCTCAACTTTATGTGCTCATGGGATGGTGCAAAATTAGCATCTATTTGCACTGTGAGTATCCGTATTCATTTGCTACTACTACTTAGTTCATTTGCTGCTACTACTTAGTTAAAGTCAATGTATTCTGACAATGACCAAAATTAATATGTGTATAGGATGAAAATAAACTGCAGACTGGGGTTCTCATAGACATATTAAAGTGTAATGAAAATGAAGCTGAAGACAATATTCCCATAGACATACAAGATTTTGTTGCACGCATCAGGAATTAGATAGCTTCAAAAGATCAAAGATATTTTACACATGTGGCTATGTAATCCTCAACTGCAACTATCTCAGGTGTTGCATTATCATCATAATCATGGATCATTCTTGACTATAGCAATTCAGTCTTTTGGGTGTAATTATTTTTATGGAAATTTAATGCATTTCTAACATTATCCGTTGGAACACAGTCGTTGTTCCTCCAATGATAGCGTTAGAAACATTAGAACTTATACTCCATTTGATATATTATGCTAACATGGATTCCACGTGCACACAGTGCTATGCAATTAATGAAATAATAAAAACTAACTATTTCTATCGTTTTCTTTCTACATTCATATTAAATTTATCTCTTTACTGTTCGATTGCTACAACATTTTTATATGTATTACCAAATAATAGATAAACATAGATTTGGTACATCTCATCAGTTACATTCCAGAATCCTGATTAATAATTGACCACATCAGTATATATCTGCATCGTTGTTGGATGGGCGGATCCAAACAACGACGAGCTGTAGTAAATATGTGCCCATTTTCTGGGTTTTCGGGCTCGCGGGAATTAAATCCATATTATTTGGTCGAATTACTTCTGAAAAGCCAAAAAAAATAAGCAAAGAAACAAATATATAGCTTATGAGTAAACTTTTATATTTGTATTATTAGCGATGCTTTTATAGATGAGACAAAATTGGACAACATACAAAGTTATGACATTATATCAATACTGGAATTTAATATTAAAATTTATATATAGTATTGAGATTTGATAATGGATAAACATAGATAATATATTTCTAGACTTCACATACCATATCGTTCACAACAACTAATTCATCTTATCGCCTTTTGCGCTCCAATGAGCACCACTGGCTATAAATAACCGATGCTAGATGAAGCCTCAAAACACAATACCACAAATCCTCCTACTATCGTCGACCTCCAAAATTGTTCCACCTTTGTCAACTGGTAAGGGGCTGCGATCCTCTCCTTTGCTATTTCCATTTTCATCTTTAGTTCACATTCTTACATGTATCATTGTGTTCATACATATAATTTGCGCAAGCCAATCAGTCCCACATTCCAGCAAGTTCAAGATGTCGGCTGCCATTAGGAGTGACGCAAAAAGTCAGGTGGCGGGAGAGGGCAGTGGCACCACCACTAACAAGGTCAATGAACTAGTAAATGAACCAACCGAGAACATGGACTCCATAGATGATGTAGAACCTCCTACGAATCCAAACACAAAGAGGGAGCACCGTCAATACATGAAACAACAGAGACCTGTCAGAATCCTTTTTGACTATATACGTGATACCTACCATGGTGGTGAGAGTGACATGGAAAAATACAAGAACAAGTAGGAATATATAAGTTATACAAAGACAACAACACTCTTTCAATTTATTAGATAATAGTGAGATATATGGTCTCCACAAGTACCAATAAAGCAGTCATTGTTTTCTTAAGTGTTATATGTACCAATAAAGCATTCTTTGATGTGGGCTAGATTGTTATTACGATACAATTTTAGTTTACCATGTGCAAATGGTTTGACAAAAAATGTATCTTTCAATTTGTTCTTTCTAAAAGATGATCTTGTTCTTCTATGATTAGGCAATCTCAAGAGGAATTCAAGCATATAGTTTCCTCATGACGTTGCCACATGGGACAATCATAGGTATGGATGTGCTGATGGTCAAAAGTAATTTATTATTACATTGCTTATGCTTTCATTTTTTGTAGATTTTATTGGGGTCATAGCTAATGTAGGGCCAAGGGACTTTAGTCTAACTTGGCCTATGGGTGTGAGAGAAGTAGCACTAGTAGATATCTGGTACTAAAGATGCTTGAACACAATATTCTTTACCCATATATTTTAATAATATCATACTTAAACCACCAATCTTATTGCACTTTGCAGGCATGATATTGGATTCCTTTTGACGCTTGGTGATAAAGGAGATTATTACCGAGATATGCTAATGATAGCAGAAATAGAAAGGTCAACTGTTGTTGCAAGTTTTGTAGAGGTTAACCATCATACGAGTATGTATATGTCTATACAAATATATCTTAAATTATATATTAATTCTAAAAAAAGCTTGAAAAATTATCTATACATGATTTTCAAAAAGTTTGGCCAGTACAAATGATACAACCATTAGCGTTGTGTTATGGCCAAAAAGTGGGTTATACGTTCCTTTTCAAGGTACATGCACATATTTCATTTCTTCTGCTTGAATATACAAACTAACATAGTACTAAATGCATCGTATTATATACATGTGCATCCAGATGTTCGAGACGACCTACTAAACAATATCGCGATCCACGATTTCCTCAAGAATGGCCTCAGATGTCGGATGGTTAAACAAGATCATGACAAGGACTGATCTGGAGGTGGACGCGGAATCAATTATGAAAAATAATTTTAGGTTTATTTCATGCATTACCAATACAATGCTTACAATAATTTTATTTTTATCGGTGCCTATGATGATTCTTTAATTATGTATCAGTATATGATCAGCAATAACCATATTTTTTTCTCAATTGTATATGTCGACGTGCCTTGCACGTGCACCCTCACTATATAGGAAAAAGAAATTGTTGTGCATAGGCATGTTAGGAGCATGAGAAAGAAAAAACATAACCAAATGACTTAAGAAAATTTAAAACACTCAAAAGGGTCTGAGAAAAACTTGTATAAAACTTTTGAAAAAAAGCATGAAAACAAATGTAGAGTTTGTATTGCTCACCAAACCAAAAATCTAGAACAAAATTCTAAGTCTGGAAATTTGACAGAACTCTAGAGCCATCTTTGAATTAACACCAAAATTAAACCAGTGATCTTTAGGCGGTGGAATTTGGCAGTATTAGAGTTCAAGTCTTGCTTTACAACTTTGCCATTGGACATGACCCCAAAATCTACCTACAAATTATTTCAAATGAAGCCCAAAGTCGTAAACTCGCCTCAGGATCCCAGACAGATAAAATTTCCAGCCTCTCTTCCTTCTCTTTCACTTCTTCACTGACATGTGGGCCATACTGCCCGGTGGGGCCACGGTGTCTGTTAGTGATATGCCCTAGAGGCAACATGGAGATGTTGGATATCATGGTCAATGTTTATGTATTTATGAATAAAGTGTTATTCAGTTCCATGAAATAGACATCTCGTATTGATCAATAAGTACGTGACTTATTTATGAAACTCTATATGTATGAATCTATTTCTAAATGATCCCTGATCATATGTCATATTGTTGGAAAAAATATGACTCTAAGATCGGCATGTTTATTGATTGATGATCATGTCTCATAGATCATGGGTATGGAGATACCAAATCAATAAACATGGACACATGTGTTACAGAACACATTGTTGGATAGACCCACCATGAGACACTACAGAAATTAATGTGCCATTAGTTGGTCTCAGGTAGTGTTGGTACAAAGTCCTTAGACCTGAGATCACCATGAATTCCAACATGTGTAGTAGCCTACTTTGGGACTACCAAACGCTATTCCGTAATTGGGTAGTTATAAAGGTAGTTTTCGGGTTTGCTATGAAACATGAAGTCGGATGTGAGTGATCAAGATGGAATTTGCCCCTCCTTTGGAGAGATATCTCTGGGCCCCTCGAGGTAATGGGTTATGGAAATGCATGGCCATGCTAAGTTGATTGAGGAGTCAATCAACAGACAGATAATCCAATACGGTTTGAGTGAATGGTTGAGCTATTGAAGGGATGGCACACATCTTGCCTATAGCTTAATTGGTATCGTGAGGCAAAGGGATTTGTGTACACATTACGGTTCAGAGCCGATATTATATTCTTGTATACTATGGTGTCAATATGTGTTGCTAGGCGCCGCTATTGACAGGTCGGCTGAGTTGGACTCGAGCCGACGATCGGCTAAGTTAGACTATTGCCGAAACCGAGTATACCTGAACCTACAGGGTCGCATGCTTAAGGGGATAAGAACAGGCATTCGAGTTGGACTCGGATACGGCTCGATCGGATAGGGATCCGATTGGATAGAGTCCTATAGTCTTACGACGTATGGGCGGCCAACTCTATGAGATTCGGATGAGATCCGATTCAAAATAGAGTCCTCATCGGCCACTAGTCCCAGTAGGCCAACTCTATATAAAGGGGCGAGGGGTGGAGAGCTGCGGCACATCAATTGAATTGCATTGCGCTGAGATCAATCTCCACAAAAACCCTCCCCACCTTCGAGCCAAACCCTAGCCTTGCATCGCGTGCTAGCACACGGGTGTTCGGCGTTCTGTTCCCGGACGTGTGGATGCCGGTAGAGGCGCTGCTACGTTGCGCGTTGTTGATCGGCTACGAATCGGCTGCAATCGGAGCGAGGCGACTGAGGCAGGTCAGACAACTCGGATCGGCTATGACATCGGCAAATCGACTGATTGGTGAATCGGCTGTTCCCCGGGAATCGGCTGTCAGGAATCGGCTGTCATCGGCCAGCACAGTTCCAGATCGGATAGTCCTGATTGGCTATTTCCGCTGCATACTCCAATCGGTAACGATCTATCGGCCCTTAATTGCAAGTGTTCCTAGTTTGCGCGGTAGAAAAGTTTTTTGCTTTCGGCTAGCGTAGCCTCCGCGTAACCCTTTAGTGTCAGCCTCACAGCCATTTTCCATGGGCCCACAGGTCAGGATGCGTGCCACGTGCACTGGCATGCGTCTGCCACTGCGAAGAGCGCCCCCTCCTCCCCTTCCTCGCCGGCGACCACATTTAAGCTCGACCGGCTGACAAACGCTCTCTTTCTCTCACTCTTGTCTCACTTCGTGGAAGAACCGAGGCCGCGCACCTTGGAGTCGACGGGAACAGCCGAGAGGACTTCACTGCCGGGAAGCAAGGCCCTCGTCACCATTGACACCCGATGAATTTCGCTCCCGTTTGATGTGTGTTCCCTACTCCCTACTCAATCCCCTCTCTAATGCCACCAGGATCATCGCCTATGGTGCAGCCAACAGGCGGGAACACGACCACGCCACGCGGGTTTTTGACGCGCTCTGTGCCATCCACCACAACACACCCGCTCATCGACAGCCTTCCATGGTGAGCCATAGACCAAACCCTCTCGCCAACGTATTTCCCAGTGTCTGACAATGGTGTAAACCGAAGGAATTGCTGCAAGGTGCACCGAGGAGGGAGTTCCCCTTTTCTTCCCCTACTCCGGCCACCGCCATCATTTTCAACTTCCTCCCTCTCTGGTAAGTCCTGGCAAAATTCCTTCTACCCTAAGCAACCTCATGGTCACCTAAACGAAGGCCCGCACTTCCTTTTTATAGTTGAACACTGAGGCGACCTGCCGACGGACACTCGTGATGGAAACCACCGCTTTAGGACCTCACTGTTAGTGATATGCCCTAGAGGCAATATGGAGATGTTGGATATCATGGTCAATGTTTATGTATAAATGAATAAAGTGTTATTCAATTCCATGAAATAGACAACTTGTATTGATCAATAAGTACGTGACTTATTTATGAGACTCTTTATGTATGAATCTATTTCTAAATGATCCCTGATCACATGTCATATTGCTGGAACAAATATGATTCTAAGATCGGCATGTTTATTGATTGATGATCATGTCTCATAGATCATGGTATGGAGATACCAAATCAATATACGTGTACATGTGTTAGAGAATACATTGTTGGATAGACCCACCATGAGACACTACAGGAATTAATGTGCCATTAGTTGGTCTCAAGTAGTGTTGGTGCAAAGTCCTTAGACCTAAGATCATCATGGATTCCAACATGTGTAGTAGCCTACTTTGGGACTACCAAACGCTATTCCGTAACTGGATAGTTATAAAAGTAGTCTTCGGGTTTGCTATGAAACATGGAGTGGGATGTGAGTGATCAAGATGGAATTTGCCCCTTCTTGGGAGAGATATCTCTGGGCCCCTCGAGGTAATGGATTATGGAAGTGCATGACCATACCGAGTTGATTGAGGAGTCAATCAACAGACAGATAATCCAATACGGTTCGAGTGAATGGTTAAGCTATTGAAGGAATGGCACACACATCTTGCCAATAGCTTAATTGGTATCGTGAGGCAAAGGGATTTGTGTACACATTACATGTTCAGAGCCGATATTATATTCTTGTATGCTATAGTGTCAATATGTGCTGCTAGGCGCCACTGTCGACGATCGGCTGAGTTGGACTCGAGCCGAAACTGAGTATACCTGAACCTACAGGGTCGCACGCTTAAGAGGATAAGAACATGCATTCGAGTTGGACTCGAATATGGCTCAATTCGGATAAGATTCGATTTAATATAGAGGCCTATGGGCTTACGAAGTCCGACCGGCCAACTCTATGAAATTCGGATAGGATCTGATTCAAAATAGAGTCCCGATGGGCCTATAGGCATAGTCGGCAACTCTATATAAAGGGGTGAGGGGTGGAGAGCAGAGGTATCACATTGAACCGAGTCAATCTGATCTCCACGGAAACCCTCCCCACTTCCAAGCCAAACCCTAGCCTTGCATCTTGTGCTAGCACACAGGTGTTAGGCGTTATGTCCCTGGACGTGTGGATACCGATAGAGGCATTGCTACGTTGCGGTGCTATTCGGCGGCTGCAAATCGGCTAAGATCGGACAGATCGGCTGTGGTTGGGCGAGATGCGTGAGCGTGGTCGGGCGACTTGGCGAATCGGCAAATTGGCTACCATCGGATCGGCTGTGGAATCGACGGATCGGCTGTAAGCGAATCGGCTGTGGTCAGGCGACTCGGGAATCGGCTGCTGTCTGGAATTGGCTGTGGTAGACTAGTACTCTTTCGGACTGGATAACTCCTGATTGGCTATTTCCGCTGCACCCTACTCCAATCGGTAACGATCTATCGACCCTTACTTGCAAGGTTCCTGGTTTGCACGGTAGATTTTTTTGTTATTAGCAATCGTAGCCTCCGTGTAACCCTTCACTCACACGGCGCCACCGATGACCCAACCTCGCCAGAGTCCAGCCATCATTCAGTAAGTCTCCTAGTGACCTCTAGAAGCTATACGTTGCACATGCACGACAAGAACTAGGCCTAAAACACACATGCAACATCCACCAACCACGGCGCCGCCCATACCGTCGACGGTGACGATTTCGGCGATGAGAGGACGAGAAACCCACCGTTAGCTTCATCGTAGTCATCTCTACCTTTTTCCTTTTGGTCACGACCCCTGACCGGCCATCGTTCGCCGCCAGCGCCGGCGAAAACGTCACCGCGCGCCACTGCCTGTTTCTCTCTCTCTCTCTGTCTCACGACAACCGGGACCCACTCGTCGGGCGCTAATGAACCCCATTCAAAAACAAGGCAGACGCTGACAGATGGACCCCACTCATTTTAATTTAAAATCAAGAAAAAGAATAGACCCGAGGGGTATTTTTCAAACAGAAAAAGAACTCAACTTTGAAAATTCATATAAAATTGAAAATAGCATATTTTGGACTAGAACAAATTTTGTTAGATTCACAATTTTATGAACTTTGATATTATGAAATAAAATCACCTACTCACAGAAGGAAATTTAATTCTAAAAAATTATTTATAGACCAGCTGACCAAGGGTGAGTTTTAAATTATAAAAATTGTACGAAAATCATCTCAACTCCAAATGAGCTGAACTCAAATCCTATAAAACCAGCAAAATATGAACTTCATTTTAAAATTATGAAACTAGGTACCTTCTTTAGCAAACAAGTCATTTAGGAATTAAATAAGGAAAATAACCCTTTCTTGTACACCTCAACTTCAAGAAAATGTAGGGACTTTATCCAAACTCCTAAAAATTCAAACTAAATTTTGTTAGAACCCCACTGTTGTGCCTTGCTAAATAAAAATACTTAACCTACCAGCAACCTAATAGGTTAGCTCTGAATAATTTTAAGAAGCACATAATTATACACTTGACATATAAATAACTTTATAAAAAAATTATTTTGGTAGAAATTATTAAGATAGGAACTTTGCCCAGAAATTCAACCTAAACACTTTCAAAACTTAGGGTGCACTCATGTTGGATCATGATAGTTTTCATAATGTTTGTAAACTGAAATATTATGTATATATGCTAGACGAGCCGCCGACGTTTTCTGACGAACCTTTGTACTTGGACGAGCAAGAGGAAGGAGAACCAGGCAAGTCCTCACCTCCCCCTTTGAGCACATTGAACCTATACTTAGGAGGATATTTTGAAAATGATTGCGAAATATGCATGTTGATTTTACGTTACAACACTAAAATTTTGTAATACATATTAGATAAACTCCTTAACCTGCATTTCTGCTTAAACCCCACAAAACATTTTAGCCATCATTCCTAGCCCTAAAACATCTCAGTTTTGCCATAATAAGTATGAAGCTTGAGATTGAAAATATATGTAAATGCTTAGTACTGCTTGCAACATATTTTCCTTAACATATGGGCAAAGTACATGAAAAACTAAGTTGATTGTGATCTGAGTTTATGCGGAACAAATGTGATATTTGCCAAAAAATTGTTGGAAAATATGAATTTTAGGTCTGGGCCTCATGTGGTATGCATATGGTGATTAGTTGTGTACCGATGGGGGCAGAGTGTGCCCAGACCGATTTTTAAGGACTTCACTCAATGCCTATTCATTATAAATACAGTACAATCACATGTGCTAGTATGTGATAGCCCTAGATTAGTAAAATCTTTATGGTTTAGCCTTACATTTTGGTAGGCCGGAGTGTATGAATTTGTATAACTCAGAGGAACTTCCTGTTTACCCCGTCGTGGTAGTTTAGGCGACTAAGTCTGTCCAATACGATATTGTGCCACGTGGGTGGGTTCCTGTCATGTCCGCCACCACAGTGTCAAGTTTAAAGCGGGCCCACGCCACTTGACGGTTCTATGTCATATTCCAGTATGACTAGGATGGATGAAACACGTATCGTGCTGGTGTAAGGCTAAATCATGAATTTTGGAAGGGCTTTGTTGTGTGTAATAAAACGGATACTTATGTATCGCGTGACATGCTACGCATGATTATTATTTCACATCATGTGGACAAAGTGTACGAACTCTACAGAGTTAAAACTAATCGATTAGCCGTGCTCACGGTCATGAGCGGCATGTGAATACGTCGTGAGTATAGACTTGTTGTTTTAAATTCCCTAAATGGAGGGCAAAGAGGTGCTATGTTATACGCATTATCATCTAAATAAATGCCCAAATTACTAAGTATATGCTTGCTGAAATTTTCCTTATGAAAAATCTGAAATTTGCAAATAGGGTTCGCTAAACAAAACTTGTTTTACGCTAAAAGAACCTAATATGAGCCTTACTTTGATACGGCCATGCATGTAGCATGTAGGCTTGACTATGCTTGCCAGTACAATCCATTGTACTGACACTTGCTCTATATATGTATCTGTTGTATGTATAGAATTGACTGCAGGTGAGATTCTTCCTGAGGAGGATGACTTTGACGGGGATATTTCTTTCTTCCAGGATGGTTCTTACTAGGGTTTACCCTAGTCAGTTGCATAAAAGATCTCTCGGGTAGAAGATGCTTCCACGAACTTATGTACTTATGTATTTGGCCGGACGGCCATACGTATCTAAATTACTATGATGTACGAAGTATCTAGTACTTAGAATTCTAGAACATATAATCATGTTAGAGTTATCACATGCTTGGATGAAAGTGTTTAATGTGTTCCTTTCACTATGGCATATTAAACATGAGTATGAGGTAAAGATAATTGAGGCAATGTAGATCTTTAGCCATTTGATGTCAAGTCTCCTAAGTGTGTAACACATCTGGTCACCACCTTCGTGGGTTTGACAGACACATCTCAGGCTAAAGTTGACTGACAGGCTAAAGGCCCAGCAAGGTCTCACTTATATTTTTCTCGAAGCGCGAATGCCTCATTATGTCTGTTGGAAGAATTGAGATAATCCATTCATCCTTCACATATAATAAGAGGTTCGGAGGGCGCTCGACAAGGACGGGGTGATATGGCTGATGAGGTAGGATGGCAGATGGAGGGGGATGGTCGGTGAAGGGGACGGGAGGATACGGGCGGCAGTGCGGGAGGATTGGAGTGCGACACGAGAGGATTGGCGCCGGGGATGGGATAGATGGGGTCAAGGCGTGCGCACGGGATTGAGAAGAATGAAACGTTTCCCCTCAACGCGCGTTTCATGCTGTTTCCGAGTCATTGAAAACACCGCTATCTCGTTTCACCGGGATGAAACGTTTTCCTTCTCTCTCCTCCTTTTCATACAGAAAGTTGATGTGATACCATATTTAATATGCATGAAACCTCAATGAAATTTTATTGAGACTGGCTTAAGTACCCCAAATATTACTCCGTTGGGG
This sequence comes from Oryza australiensis, assembly GCA_019925245.2. Lineage (NCBI taxonomy): Eukaryota > Viridiplantae > Streptophyta > Magnoliopsida > Poales > Poaceae > Oryza > Oryza australiensis. Next base: position 162,336 of record JAIFGZ020000130.1, on the reverse strand, counting down.
AGAAGACACTCGAGGTGTACTGGTTTTCATCTAAAAAATACTTAACATAAAACGAGGATATACGAGGGTATTTATACTAAGACCTTTTAGTTGGATATGAAACAAGCAAGAAGGTAAAAGGCCATCTTGGTGGGGTATTCAAGGAGCCTTTTCTAATGCGCTGCGTCTTGACAGCTTGTGGAGCTTCCAGTCAAACAGCAATTACTCCTAACTCGAAAGTCAAAATAAGGTGTTTGTTGGTTCGAAAGTAGACCCGATAAACTCATATCGAAACCAGGTTTGGCTTGGTTGCAAATCCCTTGGAAGCTAGACCGGCCGTTGCATAATCCATCCTCTCGCGAGCATAATCCATCACAGTTTGGCTCTCTACTTCCATGCATGTAATGCTTCAAGTAGACTCGGTACGCTGCCATGTGCATATGGCTATTTGATAACTTCTTCATTTTCATTTCTACTTCCTTCGCAGCCATTCTTTTCCAGGAACAAATATGGCTATTCCTATGTGTGGTCTCATGCCAAACAACTTTGCGTGTGGGATGACACCGCTCTAAATCCACTGCCTCTGCAATGACTATAGTTTTATATTTTAGCCCAAGACATTGGTGTGTCGGTCTTTATAATATTTTATATTAATAAAATAGTTTAAAATTTTATATTTTAAACATGGGGCAATAAAAATACTAAGCTGTATTCGTGAATAATTTTTCATCATTTACTCTTGTTCTCTACGTACACACTTTTAAAAGTATTAAATGATACATTTTAAGTTTTTTATCAGAAAATAATTTAAAATTCATATCAAATTATTTTCAAAATTTTTTATTAATATTTAATTGATGACGGATAATCCGCCGCTCTATTTAGAGAGGAACCTTTCAGGGTCGCATCCTAACACATACATCTTAGTTTCATTAAAAAATTAACTTCTGCCTAAGAATTTGGACGCACAGTGTATACCCTTAACCAGCTCGCGGACCCACTTGGCAGTCTCTCTCTCTCTCCCCCTGGCTCTACCCCAACTTCTCTCGCCTGAGTTCCGACCAAATCTTCCTCCCCTCGCTCGCCAGCGCCGCCTCTCCCTCCCCGGCGGCGAGCTCTTGGGCGCCGCACCTCCCCTCCCCGGCAGAGAGCTCCTGGGACCGTCTCTCCCTTTCCCCGCAGCGAGCTCTCCGCGGGCCTCTCCCCTTCCACCCGCGCACGGATCGGGGGGCAGCGCGACCGGCGAGCTCACGCGGCACCGGATAGAGCTCCCGCGGCGGCGGATCGAAGGGGCAACGACCACGGTGCCAACAAGCTCCACGACGGGACGGCCTTCTTCTTAAGGCGCCGTCGCCCTGGTACTCCGCCGTGGCCATGGCCGCGGGGACGGCGACGGCACAGATTGGTCGGCGGCGGAACCCTGGTGGCGCAAAGTCGGGGTCCCGTATTTACCACCACCATTTCGATTCCTCTCAGACATGAAAGCTGTGGGCTGTGTCCTCGGGACAATGCATGCCCCACATGCGACAGAGACACTCGCGATCTTGGGGGTGGGTCCTGTGGGATCGACGAGCGGCGAACTCACGGCCACCAATCGGCCGCATGGAGATAAACGGCGACCCACATGGCCTCTCCCCATAGGTTCCCCGCCTCTCACCCCAATCCAAACATGCCAATGCCATCCCCCACGCGTCGGCGCGCGCCACCCATCACCACACTTTCCTCCCACGGTGCCCATGCCCACCACCTGTTCGACCACCTGACACGCCCGCCATGCCTCCCGCCCTCACCTCCAACCCCCCCTCCTTCCGCCCCCTCTCCATCCCTCTCACCCGCCGCCGTGCCGCCGCAACCTTCCTCTGCCGTGTCGGCCCTGGCAAGCCTTCCAAGGACACCGGCGTGGATGACGAGCCGAAGAAGAGGCCGTTCTTCGCCGATTTCGGTAAGCTCTCGGATGGAAAGTCTCTGATACCGGCCTTCCCACCGGCCGCGGCTGGGTCTCTGTTCGCGGGCGGGAGGGGGAGGAAGGACCCGCAGACGGTGTTCGTCGCGGGTGCCACGGGGCAGGCGGGAGTTCGCATCGCGCAGACGTTGCTGCGGCAAGGGTTTGCCGTGCGTGCCGGGGTGCCGGACCTCACGTCCGCTCAGGAGCTGGCGCGGCTCGCCGCCGCGTACCGGCTCATCTCCCCCACCGAGGCGCGCCGACTCAACGCGGTGGAGTCCGTTTTCGAGGACCCCGAGGCGATCGCCAAGTCCATTGGCCCGGCCACTAAGGTGGTGGTTACAGTCGGCGCAGCTGAGAAGGGGCCCGACGGCGGTGTGGTCACCACCGACGAGGCGCTCCGAGTTGTGCAGGCTGCTGACCTTGCCGGCGTGGCACACGTTGTGGTGGTGTACGACCTGGGGGCCGGTGGCCCCAGTGGTGAGTCCACGTACAATGTGCTCGACGGGTTCACGTCCTTCTTCTCGAACCTCTTCTCCCGTGTGCGGTCGTTGCCACTAAACGAGTTCTTGGCCAAGGTGGTGGAGACCGACGTCAGGTACACTGTCATCAAGACGTCACTCACAGATGACTACAGTCCCGAGAGCACCTATGGCTTGGTCCTGGCCAAAGAGGGCGCGTCCAGCACGACTTCCTCAACAGAAACCGGCATGGTAAACAATATACTGTGATGGTGCAATAGTCTACATGAAGGCATTATGTCGCTTACATGTGTAGTTTTGTGCGTTTCTGTAGGTGTCCAAGTTGCAGATTGCCGGTCTTGTGGCAGATGTCTTCTCCAACGTGGCCGTTGCAGAGAACAAGGTACTGCTTTACATGTGCCATATGTTAAACCTTTGCATGCCAACACATTTGAAAGCATCATTGTAATTAGGCACTCTGTTCTGTTCGTAGTTCTTCCCTGGTAGTCCCACGAGGAACCTGTATCGAACAGGAAGGTTCTCGTGATTAGTCAGAAGTAGATTGCCTCGCGTTGTTGGTTATTATATTCATGACAGACACTGTTAATCAGATGTGTCAATTTGATTAAATAGAACATACATACTTGACCAATATTCTGAAGCAACAGATAATAGTCCGGTGCAGATAACAATTTTATTTTGTGTTTGTAACTATCTGGAAGCCCAAACCATGTAATGGTTTGCCAGTTGTTGCAGGAGAAGCATATACATAGCAAGAGATATGTTAGAAATAAATATATGGTACTACTGAAGCTTCTGAAATCTGAAATTCGAAACACAACTTTGCATAAAAGTTGTAGTGGATTGGAATTTCTCATTTTTTAATGCATATAGCTAATGGATGCACAACGACGGGGGTACATTAGGTTGGCTATAGTAATGAAACTGGCCTAACTCAGTCCATGAATTGTTTTAACCTTGTATTGAGGAACACCTTTTTATACTGTTTTTGTATCTCCATTATGCAACCAACTGATTATGTTGATAAATATTCTGTGTAGTCAACTTTGAATTTATACCGGGATGCTTATTTACTCGATTTTTAACTTTGATCATGAATTAATTTGTCATTTTCCAGGTTGTCCAAGTTTCAACTAGCTCGTTAGTAACATCCAAGCCCATAGAGGAGGCTTTCTCGTGAGTAGACTAACCCATATGCATTTCTCTCCAACAAATTGTTATTTGATTTTTTTGGTATTGGTAGTTTCTATTTAGTGCTCAAGTAAGCATGTTTCTACTGAAATGAGGGATCTAAAGTGTTAGGTCAGAGCATAACAGTTCTTTCCTTTTATTGTTCGAAGGCAGCTTCTTGTATAAGAAACCTCAATGCCCTACCAAAGGCATCTTCTCGAAAGTTGTGGCCAGCATCTGTTATCCTTGTTGATGGGTCCTATTGTAACCAAAGGACGATATATTTTAACCAAAGGACTATATTTTGACAATAAAATTCCAAAACAAATCGTTTTTCGCACTCCTCAATTCTGATGGGCAGTTACAATGTTCAGTTGACAATAGTATTACTTTTTTGAATGTGAAATTTTTTCGATACTTCAAATCTTTCTTACAATTGCTTACTTACTCTTTGTGTGGCGTTGCACACAAACTCCCTCTTCAGAACTATCCCGGAGGACAGTAGAAGGAAGGAGTACCAAGAAGCTGTTGCAAAGGCACAGGCAGAAGAGGAGACTCGGGCTTCGCAGCGAGCTCGTCAGGCAGAAGAGGACACTAGTACGGTCAAAGCCGAGGGTAAGAAGACGCCCTTTGACGAGGCAGCTGGAAGTGTGGCGAGTGAGGCGCAAGCTTCTCTGGAGAATCTTCTGAGCAGAGCCAAAGGGTTCGGCACGGACTTCTCCTTGGAGAAGCTCAGCACACAACTTGCAAGAGCGGCCACTCAGGACTCAGACGAGGAGGAACCAAAAGCGCAGATCGCCACCGTGAGAGGCCAGGCAAAAGCAAAGAAGCTGGCACCACAGAGAGCTGTTGTGAAGCCCGCGGCGCAGAAGACAAGACCAACACCAAAGCAGCCGGTATCCAAGCCGGAGGTGAGGCCCGTGTTTGGGGGACTCTTCAAGCAAGAAATAATCTTTGTGGACGAGGACTGAGCTTATGCAGACTCTGCCATTTTTCTTAATCTTTTGTACGTTATATCTGTGAAGCTCTTGGTGTATTCTTGGAAGGTGAATGAGTGACGGTTGTATAAAATTCGCTGCTAAAACCGTGTAACATTCTCTGCATGTGAGCATTGTTCGCTTATTTCGGAATTCTCTGAACTTCCAATCTTATTGTGCTTGTGTTAGCAGATTGGCAAAAGTTTCAACTCCTAGGGTACGCTTCCCTTGCATCTAATACATTACCAGCCAAGCATTCGTCTAATCATTGGGACGAGTGACGGGTCATAAAATCGCGGCATCATTTTCAGAAAAAGAAAAAAAGAATTAATATCACAATATTTGAGGCGCTATTTTTATGATAGGGTAATCTCAAAACATGGTGTTCCGTGAAACAAAACTCAAAACATATGATTTTGTGATATTTATTTTTTAAAAAAACTACTGTGCCGGCCTAGAATGATTAAAGAACAGGAAAAGAAGTGCTAGCTAGCTGGAGAGAGCATTTGACCCGGCCCGATGTTTATAGAGATAGAAGATGTTTATAAGAATGCCAAATATTGTCAGAGGACACCGTAAAGAATATTGTTTTATCGGTGGGTATAGAAATTATGGGTTCTTTTTTACAACGCTATAATTTCTATTGTGTCAGAGAAGATTTTTCCCAAATGACCATTTGTCCCTGAAACTAAACTTCCTTCGTCACTTGATGCGCTTCACTACCTCTTAATCGTGATGTGACCAGTGGCAACCCCCACGGCCACATCGGATGGAATTGTTGCCACTCGCCTCTTGGGTTTAGGAATGTGTGCAATGTGCAGCATGTCTATGGGCAAAATGCTAATTTCGTAAAAATTTTCTCTCTAAAACACCGGAAAAATCATGAAATAATAGGTGTAGTGTTTTCCGATAAAATATCACTGTTGGAGAAGTGGGACCGGAGGTTTTCATTTCCTCCGGAACTTGGGGCACTGTAGGCCATGTCGAGACCTATAAGATCTACATCTTCAAGATGTCATGAAGAGTATTAAGACCTACAAGATCTATATCTTCAAGGTGTCGAAAAAAAGGTCAAAACACACCAGATCTACATCTTCAACACCTTGAAGAGGTCATGTGCAAGCTTCAGCATCTCTTTCAAACCATGTCCATCATGAAATCTTTCATTATTGACATCTTCGAAAAGCTCGTTCAATCCAACAAGAAAACCTATATTTGTCAACACGAGCGGACTTGGATACGCCGGGGTGCCCCGGGCATGTAGGGTGCCTCGAGCTCACGGGTGATCCGAGCATGGTGGCCACCCAGGAACAAGACTTGTGTATCTCAGGGCCAAGCAAGGGCCCAAGCACGCCCTATGCCTCGGGATCTTCTTAGAGGACTCTGCCCCATTTAAGGGGAGTCGGCAGCGCCCGAAGGATTTGTTTTAATCAACACACTACATTAACCACAGGCGGAGCAATTTGGTGTACAACTCACCCAAATTGTGGGAGACATGACTCTGCATGGCATCCCTTGCATGTCCACATCACCTGAAGAAAAAGAGGGGGTGTAACGTGGCACGCTCTCCGTGTTCGATGCTCGAGCCCACCTCTGCATGCTACAGAGGCTGACTAGTGGGTCCGTGATAGCTGAAAGAAGACTTTCTTACCTTTTGCTCCACTTGTTAGCTGGTAGGTGAGGCAGTCACATCCGGCAGGCTTGCTTGGAGAGGCACTGATAATACTAAGCACACCAAATTCAGTAGAGTAGGTCCCACCTCTGCATGTATGCATTGACATTGTGGACTCTCCTTCACGTAAAAAAGTAGGATCCATGCCACTAAAAGAAGGGTTTGCATACTAGAGATTTAACACCTAGAAACTAAGTGCGCAAGGCTCTTGGTCTTCTGACATAGAGTTTTCGCATCCCACATTGTAATTCGCTCCCATCATCCATAGTCCACACTACAGGAGTAGGATACTATGCATCCGTATAACCCGAATGTTGGTATTTTTTACGTTTACATATAAATCCGTAAGCACACGGATATACCGTTGTAGCATTTCACGTATGGAGTATTCCAAGGGTATCGTTATTTATTTTATCCCAAAGAAATATTGTGGTCTCGAAGAGAATATTAAGATACTATGGATATTCATCAGTTATAATTGAGATGCCTAAGTCTAAGTAAGGGTAAGAGATATTTGGATATAGGTAGTGTGACACACATAGAAGAGTCCTAAATAGTGCACTAGAGCTAAGTGGAGAATATTATTTAGAGTTAGGTTCCTATGGTTCTTCTAGTATAAGTAATTATAGTCATGGTTAGTTACTCAGTTCTATGCTCACAGGACTACAGGGTACTGCCTTCCAGTGGCCCGGCCTGCCACCATTAGGCGATCTCTTACCTTTCACACTATGTCATACCCAAACGTGAAGGATTACAATGGACGGACAAGGCTGTCACCACCTGTCGCCTATCTCTACAACCTGTGGGATATGACCATAACCAATGTCTATGTAACAATCTAAGAACCACGCTTACATTGCTATATATACCTTTACCTCCTAGGACATCAATGACCAAGGTAAAGGCACACCTACATCCTAATTGCACATTAGATCGTGTCCGTGGCAATAGAGTTACTTTTCTAACCATAACATAATTATTATATAAACTATAAATAGAACACATATGTAAGCAAGTAGAATATGAACCACACTCAGATAAACTAGAAGATGAATATATTAATAAGCTCAAAGTCATATAAAGGAAGAAAGATACAAAAGACATACTCGACTTCCGAAGGCGACTCGAAAACCGAGTAGAAACTCTAAAATATTCCTCAACTCCACTGGCCTAGAGACTAAGATAGAAATGTAGGAACTACTTCTTGTGGTGTGTGTTGATTGAAGTGAGGCCTCCTCCTTAAATAGCACCAAATGGCAGTTGTAATGGTGGTTAACAACCACCATAACCCCCTCACCGTCATTGTGAGTGGTTGAGGGAGTGCCACGTGGTTGGTGGAGATGAGAGGGCCCAGCCACGGTTCGGCCGAACCAAGGTTCAGCCGAACCCTGGTCGTCTCCATCGACCTTCACTCATCACTTCCATGTGGGCCCTTAAGGTGGTTCCCGGGTATTTGGCCCCACTTTAAGGCAGTTTCACCTGACTTATGGGCCCTCTGATCTGTGGGAAGCTGACATTGCGAACGTCGATTGGTTGAAGTTGTGTTTCTTCGCCACACGAGCGCGTCTTCACTTCATTTATTGATAAATGTTTCTGCATTCTTATAATCTCCGAGGATTTTTGGAACTTTATTAATTCTAAACCTATATACAGGTAAATGATGCTAATTTTCTTTTATTTTCAAGGTCTGTGACAATCAGATTTGGTACATAACGATTGTCAACAAACTCCCCCAAGCTTACCCTTTTCTCATCCCTGAGCAAAGTCAAGACTTAGGCTCGGTGGATCAGGAGTTGCTGCCATGTTTTATTTCTCTAAAGTACCATGCCTACAACCAAGTATTCTACCTCGAATTGAATAAGTTGGCAGTAGTAGTCTCACCCTTTTACCTTAGTCCTCATGGGGCTTTTGGCTTCTCCTTCTCTTTGGTGGTTGAGAAAAAGAATGATAGATGTAAGAGTGCTACTCTCTCATTCCTTGTTCCCTTTTATCCCGAGGTTTTAAAATTTTTGAAAGGAAAAGAGAAGAGTTCCTCGAATGATACTCTGGTATCACTCAATGTGTTTGAATTCCTTACCAAGGCATTACTTTGTCTTCCTTTCTCCTACTTCTAATAAGGCTTAGATGGGGCTCAAGGTAGGAAAAATCATGAGGCATAGTTGCATCAGTTATTTTGTAAAGTCAAAAAGTAGATCCTAGAAGAATACTAATCATGCAACCAGGATCAAGCTTGTGCATATATTTGGTGGTGGAAATATGAGTGGAAAATGGGAAGAAATAAAAATAGATGGGTGACTCTTTTTGTATGATCCTCCTCCCTATCTTTTTATTTTGGAGAGCATGGCTATGAGTACACTTTTTTTGTCATCATGCTCAAGAAGATTTATTTCTTCTTTTTGTAAGCATCATGAATTTTCTACTATTTTTGTGTGCACTCTTTTGGCTCATGTCTCATTTGGCATGGATATGAGGATAGAGGATCACAATTGTTTGGAGTCTTTATTTGGTGGATGCAAACTTCCGGAGTAGAAGTTAGCATATGGTAGGAAATGGATATTTTTGTGACTAAACCTCTAATGTAGAGGGAGAGCATTTTTATGGTATATATGCACAAGACTTTAATCATGAAAGCATGAGAAGATTCTAACAAGGGTCTAACTATTTGACGAAACTCAAATTGATTGCAAGCAGCATATGTATAGGATATTGCATTTTTTTAGTAACATATGTCTCTGGTAGGAATGTCTCATCATTGAGGAACTCAACATTTTTGAATTTTTGAAAATAAAATCTCTGGATTCCGGTTTCACTTGGAATAAGATAATAGTTACTCTATTCAGCCATATCATATTCCACAACAACCTAGATTTAGATCATGCACTTGCTACCCACAAGTTTTCAAGTTCCGGGTGATATACTCAAGCAAACAAACTCAAAACTTGAAGAATGCTAAGTTGTAAACTAGGCACGAAAGGGAATTAAACAGAGCAACTATTCATCATATCCAAAGTGTGGGAATTAAACATTCCCACCATGCATAGCTACCTTATATTTTTTTTAGATCCAATGCGGGAAATAAATAAATAAAGGGGTTGGTGATACGGGTTACCTCACGTGGGGGGTCCTCCCCCAAGCTTGTTCCTTTGCTCATGGTCTGTGATAGGGATTAAACCCCTGCGAACGAAAGTAGGTCATCAAGTCTGATTGGCCTTGCTGTAGCGTTGACTTGATTTCTTGGAGTTGTTCATCGGTCTGTTGCTGCCACTGATGAGTTTCTTGGACATGTTGATAAAGTGTGTCTTGAATTTCCGTGGTTCTCATGTCCAATTATCCCATCCTTTGGGTGTTCTCCCCAAATCCGTGGTCACGAAAGCCTCGTGCCGAAAATGAGCGTTGAACACCAAATGATGGAGGCAGACCACTGGAGCTTGATGACTCTGTGGCTTGTCCATGGTACCAGCCAAGTCCTTGTGCCCATTGTTCACTACTGGCTGATTGCCATGATGAACCACCAGCCTCATAATATTGCGGGGGTTGTTCCCAATCGGATGCGTATCCACTTGAAACCCACCCTGGCGAGGAGTGTTCTACAGAGGCTGTTGAGGTTTTTCCTCCATAGTGGCTCTTCTAGACCTGCTCCTTGTGACCCTGCCAGAAATACTACTCTTGTGAGCAACCTCTCTTGGTCGGAGAGTAATGGTTAGCGCCCGACACTTATACATATGATATTTCGGGTTAGGAAGTGGAATTTCATTTGTATACCTAGGGAAGAAAAACACAAGGGATCCATTGGGACCATGCTTTAAAGTATGACCCTTCACTAAATATTCCTCGTCTATTATTTCAGCGGGTTTGGTGATGTACAAAACTTGTACATCTCTGAGGCCCTGGCATTAAGAGCAATGCGAGTAATTAGTGAAGTGCACTCAATGGGTCCCTTCACCCTAAATTGTTCTAACCCTTGTTTGATCATTACTTTTACAGGAGATATTTTTATCATTTTGACCATGGCATAAAGGATCATCAATTAATCAACTCTAATTGGCCTAACATCATCTCTAGGAAAAATAGTGAATGCTACCCATTTATGCATCAACCTCAAGGTAGGATTATGAATGTCGTTAGCTCTTGGCTTACTACAAAAGGTTTCTCCTGATATACCTTGCTAAAAACTATGTTTATTAAAGTTTGATAACCTTGACTCCTAGTTCACGGAACATTGTTGAGCAAAACCAAGTAGGAGACTAAATTCTTTCCATGTGTAATAGTATTCCTTCCCGAAAAATTGAAAAGCAATACCATCTCCTATTTCTTTTAAAGTGCAAAGAAATTGGATGGCAAGAAGGTGAGAACCTTCTTCCCCCACATTGTCAAAATTATGCCATCCTATGGTATGCCAAACATTGAGGAAGTCAGTATTCATACCTATTTTGGTGAGCAATTTCGGTCATATCCTTGAGTATGAGCAAAGTCCCGGTCCTTGAGAGTGACGTAGGCTTGTCTCTCTCGATCGTCCCTCAGATCGAGATCGATGTCAAAGATAAGAGATGAAGCATGAGCGCTTGCTGCTCCCCTTGAATCAGTGGCTTGCGTTTCATCCTGTCTTGTTGGGCTAGGTGCATAGCCGATAAACAGAGCTGAGCTTGAATGGCTCGAGCTTGTCCCTGATGCTTTGCACATAGCACCGCACAACCGCTTGACACCCTTTTTCATACCTGCAGCTGCAAAAGAACAACAACACAAGAATACTCGGAACGGGTTAAAGGTTAGTTCAAAACAAGTCAGCCGTCCGAGAGTAAGTCATTCTTGTGGAGCTTGGTTGCCTCCACAAATCGTTGTTGCGTGACAACACACGGAGGAAACTCCGAATGCAAAGAAAATTTAGAAATATTTTATTATGAATATATGACAAGAATATTATGAGAACTCAAGAGAGAAAGAGAGAACTTGAGAGCAAACAAGTGCAACTCAATTTGGGGCAAGAAGAGAAAGCTCCCCACCTTGCCTTTTATAGAGTGAGCTCATCCTTGGTTCGGCCGAACCAAGGGATGCTCATCTCTCTTCTAAACTTTGGATTCCCTAGTCCAAGCATCATGACACTACACAAAAAAGTTTGAGCACTATAGGCCACGACTAGGGTTTGGTCAAACCCTTATGGTGGGGTTTGGCCCCCATCCAAGGATCTAGTGCTCAATTATTCAATTAGTTTAGCATAGTGTATGTTTGGTGGTTGGAATCCAAGGAAAATGCTTTGTCATGATGAGCACGAGAATTCTCAATATTAAAATCCTAATATTCAAGTATTTTTTATCCATGTTTTGAAACAGTAAACATGCCATGCTAATGTTAGTGATATGCCCTAGAGGCAACATGGAGATGTTGGATATCACGGTCAATGTTTATGTACGAATGAATAAAGAGTTATTCAGTTCCATGAAATAGACAACTCATATTGATCAATTAGTATGCGACTTATTTATGAGACTTTTTATGTATGAATCTATTTGTAAATGATTCCTGATCGTATATCATATTAATGGAACAAATATGACTCTAAGATCAACATGTTTATTGATTGATGATCATGTCTCATAGATCATGGTATGGAGATACCAAATCAATAACGTGAACATGTGTTAGAGAACATATTGTTGGATAGGCCCACTTTGAGACACTACGGAAAATTAATGTGCCATTAGTTGGTCTCAAGTAGTGTTGGTACAAAGTCCTTAGACCTCAGATCATCATAGATTCTAACATGTGTAGTAGCTTACTTAGGGACTACTAAATGCTATTCCGTAACTGGGTAGTTATAAAAGTAGTTTTCGGGTCTACTGTGAAACATGTAGTGGAATGTGAATGATCAAGATAGAATTTGCCACTCATTTGGGAGAGATATCTCTGGGCCCCTCGAAGTAATGGATTATGAAAGTGCATGGCCATGCTGAGTTGATTGACGAGTCAATCAACAGAAAGATAATCCAATACGAGATCGAGTGAATGAGTGCATGTCTTGCCTATAACTTAATTGGTATCATGAGACAAAGGGATTTGTGCACACATTACAGGTTCAGTCAAAATAACCCTCTTGTATACTTGGTGTCAATACGTTCGGCTAGGGGCCGTTGTTGACGGTCGCCGAGTTGGACTTGGGTCGGAACCATGTATACCTGAGCCTACAGGGTCGCACACTTAACGGGAAAGAACAGGCATTCGTGTTGGACTCGGATACGACTCAATTGGATAGAGACCCAACCAGACAAAGAGTCCCGATGGGCCTATAGGCCCAGTCGGCAACCCTATATAAGGAGGCGAAGGGTGGAGGGATGCAGTGCGCACAACATACAGAGCCGAACATATCCTCCATGAAAACCCTCCCACGACCGAGCCAAAACCCTAGTCGTGCATTGCGTGCTTGCACACGGGTGTTCAGAGTTCTCTCCCTGGATGTGTGGATACCGGTAGAGACATCGCTACTTTGCTACGTTTTTCGGCGACATCGAATCTCGCCGAGATTCAAGTTAGTTGAATACAATTCGGCGGCTTTGGGTCGGGGTCAATAGGTCGAAGGGCTGACGAATCTGCCATCGGGGTCGGGCGAAGCGCTCTGGGGTCGGCGGGTCGGCTGATCCGATTCCGAGGTTGGCTGAGGCGTTCCTGGGGTCGGCAAGGTGTTCTCGGGGTCGGCTTGGACATCCGCGAGGTCGGCTGAGGTCGGAAAGACTTGTTCGAGATCGGATAGCTCTTGATTGGCTATTTTCGTTGAACTGCACGCCAATCGGTAACACTCTATAAGCCCTTACTTGCAAGCTATCCTGGATTGCACGATAGAAATTTTTTGTTTTAGGCTTCGTAGCCTCTGCGTTCTCTCCTTCAGTGGTATCAGAGCTAGACTTGCGTAGTTTGGGTTTTAGATTGGATCTGGAACAAGTTTAGCACACGGGTTGATTAGATCAATCAGTTTTACGAGAACGGTAGAGGAGAGTTGATGAAAATTGCATTCCCTTATAGTGTATCGGAACAACATAATATGACTACGTCGAAGCAATTTTCATAGGACTCAGTTTAAGTCGGGTTCGGGATAGCGTTCCTTGATAGTGTATCGGAACGGTATAATGTGATTATGCCGAAGCTATTTCATAGTCCGACCTTGACTGCTGCCTTACACCTATGCAAATCATCTTCCTTGATAGTGTATCGGGACAACATAATGTGATTATGCCGATATGGTTTCCATAAGCGATTTCGTAGATTGGATCTATGAAATTCGTGTGGTGTTTCGGGCACTGCCCGGAAGCCCGCGAGGGGGCGGCTTCCATAAGCAAGGAGCGGGACCGCGTGTGGTACCCCCTTTTGTCGTCTCGGTATAGTTTCTCTGCGATTAGAAGAAAGCGTTCTATGTCTAACTTGTTTTTGCAGAGAATGCTTTGAGATGGTATGGCTCAATTGTACGTATGAGATGCATGTGATGCGTGTAATATTCTTTCATACGTGCAATCCGTGTAATATTCTTTCACGAGCTGCATGTCGATATAATCTTCAGTCAATAGAACCCTAAACCCTAAACCTAATCTTCAGTCAATAGCTTCTATAGTAGTAGCTTAGTTTGAAGAAATCAAGCTGTTAACGCTAGAATTTGGTAAGCCCCGGAGTCCCCATCGCCAGGGTTCATATCGGCTCAAAGCTAGTCGTCTTAGAGTTTGCATCAATCGAGTAAGGGTTTTCTTATCAACGCTTCTAGCAATGATTCTTGTTAGATTTGGTTTGGGAAGATCTTATCCGAAGACACCGAGTTCAAGAAGGATACGACTTGTATCTATTAATTAGGAAGTATTTGTTAGCTTTCTATTTTATCTTTAGGAAAGTTTATTAGTGTCAAATAAGGACTCAGTTTGTTTCCTTTTATCTTTAGGAAAGATTGAGTCGTAATCTGTTAGGATGTTTGACAACCAGCAGGTACAAATATGTAAGCCCGGGGTATAAATATGTTTCTCATGATCAATACAACTCATCGCATCGCCACCTTTTTTCTTTTGGCTATTTTGTTCATCATCCGGTGGAACTTGGCACCCAACACAGGGCTGCATCGGCTTCGATCTCCGGTGAAGGTCCCGCCGGCGGAAAGTCCAAGGTCCCGCCGGCCCAGGTATATCGTATCTATCTTTAGTTTCATTACCGTTCTTAGATACATCGGCTTAGTTAGGATTTTCTCGGTTAGGTCCGATATTCTGATGAAGTCGATGTTTCTATAAACGTAATGTCACTTTAGGTAGATTTGTTATATCCATCACGTTAGACAGATCTATTGGCTCCTCGAGTATTAGATTATCATATACAATCTCGTGCTGCATCGGTTAGGTCCGACCTATTAGATTGTTATGGATAATCTAAGTCTTGTTAAGCCGATAGGTTTATGCTAATGTTTCACCGGAGGGTTAGCCGGTCTTACCATATGTCTCTATTAATCTAGTCCTAATATCTCAATTTAGCTCTATCGGCTGTCTCTCGCTTTAGGGTCTCTGTCGATACCGTCTAAACTGTTTACTAGATTAGATTAGTTTAGACATCTACCACGCTAAAAATTAGTCAAGGGCTTGATTGTCTAAATATTGTGTTTCTTTTTATACTTAGTGCTGCATCAATTCACTTTGACCTACTAAGTCGTGATTAGAACTGTAGTCTAGCCTGCCTGGTGGCTACCAATAAAGGTTTTGTTGGGGTTTCAGCCCATGAGTTATCTGGACATTGGCATCGGCTGGAATGACACAATCGGCTGTCAGTAGATCGGCTGTCTTGATTATCGGCCTATCGGCCGATATGATTTGTGCTATGCTGTTTTGCATAACTTGTCAATGGCAGGATCAAACTAACTAGCACGCCTGCGCTTCATCAATTTTAGGACCTGCACTGGAGCTAAGCAGATCTCCCAGGCCAGCGTGTGGTTAGACGTTAATACATCTTGCGACGGTACGAATTTGGCGTCAACACATTTTTGGCACGTCCATTGGGACCTTGTTTTTGACAACGGATTTTTTACACAGCTCTTGGGACCCATAATTGCAGCAAGATGTCTGATAAAGAAGTCAAGGCTGAGAAAGAACAATCTCTCAAGCCAATAAATGAAGACATGGAGCAATCTACCGAGCCGATGGACGACAAGACACTTCAAGAGATGGTTGACGAAGTCGTTCATCACGCTGTGTTTGATCAATTTGGAGTTTTGATAAGTACATTACATGATTTCATCAGGGAGATAGTTCCCAGGATAATTGATGAGCTATTTCAACATCATTAGCAACAAAAATATTTGCTCGGGGGGCAAGATGATCAGTATTAGCATGAAGGGCCACAACAATAGTATCAGCCAGAGAAAATTCAAAGGTATCAATCTCAAGAAGATTGGGCCGATATAATTGCGACAGTAATGGAGGAACAGTTTGGAATTAAACCCAAAAATCAAACTTCTATGTATCGGTTGCCGTATCCTGAGTTGTTTGATAGAATATCATTTCCAAGTCGATACAAGGTTCCAGATTTCTCCAAGTTTTCAGGGCAAGATGGTATATCTACTATGGATCATATCAGCCGATTTTTAGTCCAATGTGGGGAGGCATCAGCTGAAGAAGCTCTGAAAGTTAGACTATTTCCATTGTCGTTGACTGGATCGGCTTTCACATGGTTTTTATCATTGCCACCAAACTCTATCAGAGGTTGGGCCGATCTTGAGAAGCAATTTCATTTGTACTTCTTTGCACAGTTGATGAGTTGAAGCTTGCAGACTTACTATCAGTCAAACAACAAGAAGGGGAATCGGCTAAGGAATATATTCAAAGGTTCCGTAATGTCCGTAGTCGATGTTATAATCTGAATCTAAGTGATGGGCAGTTGGCAGAGCTCGCATTCCAAGGGTTATGAATGCCAATCAGAGTTAAGTTTTTCTTCCATGAGTTTGACAGCCTGGCTCATCTCATACAGAAGGTATCGGCCTACGAAAGCCGATGTCAAGAAGAAGAGAAGGATCAGTTTTGGGGATCAAGGCAAAGATAATTTTGAAGCATGACTTCTCATACTCCAAAACTGGGGGCATGTGTTAATGCCAGAATTTGGTAAGCCATGGAGTCCCCATCGGCTGGGTTCATATCAGCTCAAAGCTAGTATCGGCTTAGAGTTCTGCCTCAGTCGATTGAGGGTTTTCTGTTATCAAAAGTTATAGTAGTCGGATTCTTGTTAGATTCGGTTTGGGAAGATCTTATCCAGAAGACACCGAGTTCAAGAAGGATACGACTTGTATCTATTAATTAGGAAGAATTTGTTAGCTTTCTATTTTATCTTTAGGAAAGTTTGTTAGTGTCCAATAAGGACTTGGTTTGTTTCCTTTTATCTTTAGGAAATATTGAGTCGTAATTTGTTAGGATGTTTGTCAACCTACGGGTATAAATATGTAAGCCCGGGGTTCATGTAATATATCTTCTCACAATCAATACAACTTGGGCATCGCCACCTTTTTATTTTTGGCTATTTTGTTCATCATCCGGCAGAACTTGGCACCCAACGCGGGGCTGCATCAGCTTCGATCTCCAGCGAAGGGGTAAGTCCAAGGTCCCGCCGGCCCAGGTATATCGTATCTATCTTTAGTTTTATTACCGTTCATAGATACATCGGCTTAGTTAGGACTTTCTCGGTTAGGTCCGATATTCTGATCAAGTCGATGTTTCTGTAAACGTAATGTCGCTTTAGGTAGATTTGTTATATCCATCATGTTAGACAGATCTATCGGCTCCTCGAGTATTAGATTATCATATACAATCTCGTGCTGCATCGGTTAGGTCCAACCTACTAGATTGTTATCGATAATTTAAGTCTTGTTAAGCCGATAGGTTCATGCTAATGTTTCACCGGAGGGTTAGCCAGTCTTGTCATATGTCTTTGTTAATCTAGTCCTAGTATCTCAATTTAGCTCTATCGGTTGTCTCTTGCTTTAGGGTCTCTTGTCGATACCGGCTAAACTGTTTACTAGATTAGATTAGTTTAGACATCTATCATCCCGAAAATTAGTCAAGGGCTTGATTGTCTAGATATTGCGTTTCTTTTCATACTTAGTGGTGCATGAATTCAGTTTGACCTACTAAGTCGTGATTAGAACCATAGTCTCTAGCCTGCCTGGTGGCTACCAATAAGGGTTTCGTCGGGGTTTCAGCCGATGAGTTATCTGGACATCGATATCGGCTAGAATCACACAATCGGTTGTCAACAGATCGACTGTCTTGGTTATCGGCCTATCGGTCCATATGATTTATGCTCTACTGTTTTGCATAACTTTTCAGTGACAGGATCAAACTAACTGGCACGTCCATGCTTCATTAATTTTAGAACCTGCACTGGAGCTAAGCAGATCTCCCGGCCTGCGTGTGGTTCGACGTCAACACATCTTGCGGCAGTACGAATTTGGCGTCAACACAAGCATCCGACATTCAGGAGAACGGTGATGAAGATGGTGATCCTCTACACCGGCATGGAGATGGAGATCACCATGTAAAAGGGCCATACTATTTCATTATTCCTATTCTACATGCTTTCATATATGAGATATGTTCGTTTGATAGGATAGTATCCCTCATAAAAATTAAGTAGTAATGATGCCCTTCCAAGTGTTGCACCTATCACCGTTATGCTTGTCAACCGATGGGTCTGCCCAAGCAGAGTGTCATTGTCTATCATAACACGATGGGGTATATATCAGACATATACATGCAGAAGCATTTGGTTTACTTGACAATGCTATCAAAACAGTTTTGGGCCTTGGGGCATAGGTTGGGGCCGGGGCATGGTGATGCCACCCAACAAACAAGAGTCACATAGGGATGTGATTAGCAAGGTATTGCTTACCCATGTTACTAATTTTTTAGCAGTGATGCCAAAGCTCACTAGAAATTAATTAACATGTAGATCTTGACCCAATACGTAACCTAGAGGGAAGGTTAAGAAATGTAGTGGGAGTCTTCTGTTCAATTGTTTAATAAAAGACATAGCATAAACATTATGCTAAACTTTGCATGTTTTCTGTTGTAGATAATGGCAGTTAATAATGCACCCAATTCTTTTAATTTGCGATCTATACTTGAGAAAGAAAAATTGAATGGAACAAACTTTATGGATTGGTATCGAAACTTGAGAATTGTTCTCAAGCAAGAGCGAAAGGAGTATGTTATTGAAGTTTCCTATCTTGATGATTTGCCTGACACTGGTAATGCGGCTGCACGAAGGGCTTGGGAGAAGCACACTAATGATTCCCTAGATATAAGCTGTCTAATGCTTGCCACAATATCCTCGGAGCTTCAGAAGCAATACGAGAGCAGCGATGCTCATAGTATTATTGAGGGTCTACGTGGCATGTTTGAGAACCAAGCTAGGGCCGAGAGGTTCAACACCTCAAAGTCCTTGTTTGCATGCAGGCTTGTAGAGGGGAATCCGATCAGTCCGCATGTGCTAAAGTTGATTGGCTACATCAAGAGTCTTGAGAAACTAGGTTTTCCTCTTAGCCAAGAGTTGGCTACAGACGTGATTTTCCAGTCGGTCCCTCCTAGCTTTGAGCCATTCATATTAAATTATCACATGAACAACATGGATAAAACCTTAGTAGAATTGCATGGGATGCTAAAGACTACTGAGGAAAGTACCCAGAAAAACGGTTATCATGTGATGATGATGCAGAAATCTAAGAGCAAACATTCTGCCATGAAATTTTGCACAAAACGGAAGCTAACTCCCGATGAGATCGCGAGTGCCTCCAAAGCAAAGAAGGGCAAGAAGGGGTCAGCGGCATCAAATGCCGTTTGCTTCTATTGCAAGGAGACAGGTCACTGGAAAAGGAATTGCAAGAAGTACATGGAGGATCTCAAAAACAAGCAAAGTGTGACTTCTGCTTCAGGTATTAATGTTATAGAGATCAATCTTGCTACTTCATCTACTGACTCTTGGGTATTTGATACCGGATCAGTAGCTCATATTTGCAAGTCGTTGCAGGGAATGAGAAGAACTAGAAGTTTGAGAAGGGGCGAGGTGAACCTGCGTGTCGACAATGGAGCAAGGGTTGCTACAGTTGCTGTCGGCACTATGCCACTTCATTTGCCTTCAGGATTAGTTTTGGAACTAAATAATTGTTATTGTGTTCCAACTCTATGTCAAAACGTTATTTCATCTTCATGCTTGCAAGCGGAAGGATATGATTTTAGATCAATGGACAATGGTTGTTCAATTTATCTTAGAGATATGTTCTATTTTCATAATCCATTGGTGAATGGATTATATGTTTTGGATCTTGAAGCGTCTCCCATCTATAACATCGATACAGAGAGGCAACTCTCAAATGACGTAAACCCCACATTTATCTGGCATTGTCGCCTAGGCCATAGAAATGAGAAACGCATGGAGAAGCTCCATAAAGATGGTTTGCTTCACTCTTTTGATTTTGAATCATTTGAGACATGTGAGTCTTATTTACTTGGAAAGATGACAAAGGCACCTTTCACGGGTCACAGTGAGAGAGCAAGTGACTTGTTGGCACTCGTACATACTGATGTATGTGGACCAATGAGCTCAACAGCCAGAGGTGCTTTCAAGTACTTCATTATCTTTACCGATGACTTTAGTAGATATGGATATATCTACTTAATGAGTCATAAGACCGAATCCTTGGAAAAGTTCAAAGAATTCTAGAACGAAGTACATAATCATTTAGGGAAAATGATTAAGTTTCTATGATTAGATCGTGGAGGCGAGTACTTAAGCCATGAATTTGGTAATCATCTAAAGGATTGTGAAATTGTTCTACAGTTGAGTCCGCCAGGAACTCCTCAATTGAACAGGCTGTCCGAACGGAGAAATCACACCTTGTTGGACATGGTGCGGTCCATGATGAGCCAAAGTGATCTTCCACTATCCTTCTGGGGATATGCTCTTGAAGCAGCTGCGTTCACACTAAATAGAGTTCCATCTAAGTCAGTTGAAAAGACGCCATATGAGATATGGACAGGGCAGCCTCCTAAATTGGCTTTTCTCAAAATTGGGGGATGTGAAGCTTATGTAAATCGTTTACAATCTGAGAAGCTAACACCCAAATCTGACAAGTGCTTCTTTGTGGGGTATCCTAAGGAAACAAGAGGATATTATTTTTATAATCGGGAACAAGGCAAAGTGTTTGTCGCCCGATATGGTGTTTTCTTGCAGAAAGAGTTTCTCTCAAGAATGGTTAGTGGGAGTAGGGTGCATCTTGGAGAAGTTCAAGAAACACCATAAAGTAGTTCAGCTACCACAGAACCACAACAGGAGGAACAAGGTGTTGCGCCACCTGTTGTGGATACACCAGCCCCACGAAGGTCCGAAAGGTCACGTCAAGCACCTGAAAGGTACACAGGTGCATAACAACGTGATATATTGTTGTTAGACAACGATGAACCTAAGTCCTATGCGAAAGCAATGGTGGGACCAGATTCCAACAAATGGGCTTTTAAGAAAAAGGCAGATATGGATGAAAATGTTCACATCTATAAGGAGCAATTGGTGGCGAAAGGTTTTAAACATATTCAAGGAGTTGATTATAATGAAATCTTCTCGTCCGTCGCAATGCTAAAGTCTATTCGGATTGTCCTAGCGATTGCTGTATATTTCGATTATGAGATATGGTAGATGGATGTCAAAACGGTTTTCCTCAATGGAAACCTAAGCAAGGATGTATGCATGATATAGCCTGAGGGTTTTGTCGATCCACAATCGCCTAGAAAGATATGCAAGCTACAGAAATGCATTTATGGATTGAAGCAAACATCTCAGAGTTGGAATATTCCTTTTAATGAGGTAATCAAAGGGTTTGGTTTCATCAAAAATGAAGAGGAGGCCTGTGTCTACAAAAAAGGTCAGTGGGAGCGCAATTGTATTTCTAATCTTATATGTGGATGACATATTGTTGATTGGAAATGATATCCCTATGCTAGAATCCATCAAGTTTTCATTGAAAAATAGTTTTTCCATGAAGGACTTAGGGGAGGCATCATATATATTACGCATTCGGATCTATAGAGATAGATCCAAGAGGCTAATTGCATTAAGCCAAAGTACATACATTGACAAAGTGTTGAAGAGGTTCAACATGCATGATTCTAAGAAAGGTTTCTTGCCATTGTCGCATGACATTAATCTTAGCAAGAATCAGTGTCCTAGGACACTTGATGAGCGGAGTAAGATGGGTATGGTCCCATATGCTTCGGCAATTGGATCTATCATGTATGCCATGCTATGTACACGTCCAGATGTATCGTATGCTTTGAGTGCTACGAGCAGGTACCAATCGGATCCAGGTGAAGGTCACTGGATAGCTATAAAGTACTTGGGAAGAACTAAGGATATGTTTCTAGTGTATGGAGGTGAAGAAGAGCTCGTTGTAAGTGGTTACACTGATGCTAGCTTCCAAACAGACAAAGATGACTATAGATCGCAATCTGGGTTCGTATTCTATCTTAATGGAGGCGCAGTCAGCTGGAAGAGTTCCAAGCAGGACACTGTTGTTGATTCTACAATAGAGGCCGAATACATCGTTGCTTCTGAAGCTGCAAAGGAGGCTGTTTGGATCAAGAAATTTGTTTCTGAGCTGGGTGTGATGACCAGTGCGACTGGTCCAATGTCCCTCTATTGTGATAATAGTGGTGCCATTGCACAGGCTAAGGAGCCAAGATCGCATTAGAAATCCAAACACATAATTCGGCGGTACCATCTCATCCACAAGATAGTGAACATAGGTGACGTGAAGATATGCAACATGCACACGGATCTAAATATTTTTGATCCGTTGACAAAACCTCTCGCTCAGCCGAAACATGAGGCGCACACCAGAGCTATGGGTATTAGATACTTACATGATTGACTCTAGTGCAAGTGGTTGACTATTATTGATATGCCCTAGAGGCAACATGGAGATGTTGGATATTATGCTCAATGTTTATGTATTAATGAATAAAGTGTTATTCAGCTTCATGAAATAGACAACTCATATTGATCAATAAGTAATTGACGTATTTATGAGACTCTTCATGTATGAATCTATTTCTAAATGATCCCTGATCGTATATCATATTAATGGAACAAATATGATTCTAAGATTTGCATGTTTATTGATTGATGATCATGTCTCATAGATAATGGTATGGAGATACCAAATCAATAAACGTGAACACGTGTTAGAGAACACATTGTTGGATAGACCCACCATGAGACATTACGGGAATTAATGTGCCATTAGTTGGTCTCAAGTTGTGTTGGTGCAAAGGCCTTTGACCTGAGATCATCATAGATTCCAACATGTGTAGTAGCTTACTTAGGGACTACTAAATGCTATTCTGTAACTGGGTAGTTATAAAAGTAGTTTTCGGGTCTACAATAAAACATGTAGTGGAATGTGATTGATTAAGATGGAATTTGCCACTCATTTGGGAGACATATCTCTGGGCCCCTCGAAGTAATGGATTATGAAAGTGCATGGCCATACTGAGTTGATTGAGGAGTCAATCAACAGAAAGATAATCCAATACGAGATCGAGTGAATGATTAAGCTGTTAAATAGGATGGCGCATGTCTTGCCTATAGCTTAATTGGTATCGTGAGGCAAAGGGATTTGTGCACACATTACAGGTTTAGTCAAAATAACCCTCTTGTATACTTGGTGTCAATACGTTCTGCTAGGGGCCACTGTTGACTGTCGGCCGAGTTGGACTCGGATCAGAACCATGTATACCTGAGCCTACAGGGCCGCACACTTAACGGGAAAGAACATGCATTCGAGTTGGACTTGGATACAGCTCAATTGGATAGAGACCCAACTGGACAAGGAGTCCCGATGGGCCTATAGGCCCAATCGGCAACCCTATATAAGGAGGCGAGGGGTGGAGGGATGCAGTGCGCACAACATACAGAGCCGAATAGATCCTCCACGAAAACCCTCCCACGTCTGAGCCAAAACCTAGTCGTGCATTGCGTGCTTGCACACCGGTGTTCAGAGTTCTCTCCCTGGATGTGTGGATACCAGTAGAGACATCACCACTTTGCGACGTTCTTCGGTGGCATCGAATCTCGCCGAGATTCAAGTTAGGCGAATACAATTCGGCGGCTTGGGGTCGGGGTTGGCAAGTCAGAGGGCAGACGAATCTGCCATCGGGGTCAGGCGAAGCGCTCCGGGGTTGGCGGGTCGGCTGATCTGGTCCCGAGGTCGGCTGAGGCGTTCCCAGGGTCGGCAAGGTATTCCCGGGGTCGGCTGGGACATCCGCGAGGTCGGCTGAGGTCGACAAAACTTGTTCGAGATCGGATAGCTCTTGATTTCCTATTTTCGCTGCACTGCATGCCAATCGGTAACACTCTATAAGCCCTTACTTGCAAGCTATCCTGGATTGCGCGGTAGAAATTTTTTGTTTTAGGCTATTGTAGCCTCCGCATTCTCCTTCAGCTAATATGCAAGAATTTAAATAAAAAATTGCAAGGAAATAACCATGCATTTGGAAAATAAATATGGAAATACATACAAATTTACTTGTCGGCAAGGACTCCTCGTTTAAAGTCTGACGGGCGAGACTTCCTCCGTGCATTTAAGCTTTTGCACCGCCCGGTCTCGGAGAAGTAGACGCAAATGATTTCACCTGTTTCGCTCACCACACCTTTTTGGTCTTCTCTTGCTTGTCCGGTGTGGTCGAGGATTTTTCGGACTTCGGCGGTGGTTGAACTGACATCGCCTGCCTCACCGTCCTTTTGATTTTTCTTTGTGACGGTAGTTCTTTTTCCAAGAAGTTCAGCATCAACATGATGAGGCTGTCCTTCTCCGGGGGTTTAACTTCCACCTTCTTGTTGTTCATTATATTTGGCCCGTACTTGATTCTGACCATAGAACATTGCTCCACTCTTGGTTGAAAGTTGAATTTCTCCTCTTTTCCGTTGATGTGGAGTCAGATTTCTCCAGCTCCCACATCGATGCGGGCATCCACGGTGCTTAGGAACAGTTGCCCAAGAATGAGTGGCATCCTTTTGTTGACATCCATGTCGAGCACCACAAAATCAATGGGAACGAAGCAACCCCGGATTTTCACTGAAATGTCTTCAGCAATTCCCGCTCGATAGCGGACCGATGAATCAGCCAGCTTTAACTGCATCGAAGTTGATGCCAAAGTGGTATAATTCTGCCGGTCAAAAACTTCCTTGGGCATGATGCTGACGCTTGTTCCAAGGTCACATAAGGCGGTCAAATTCCTGAGCCCCAATTGAAGAAGAAATTATGGGGCACCCCGGATCTTTCTTCTTTTCAGGAAGCTGGTTGAGTATACTTGAGATACACTCTTCCGTCAAGTTAATGATTTCCATGGTTGGCATCGGCCTTTTGCTGTTGAGGATGCCCTTGAGGTAGCGAGCATAAGTGGGAACTTGCATCGCTACGCACCATGGTCAAGGTTTGTTGGGTTTTGTGGCAGAGCTGGCTCGCATGGCCCTGGCAGTTGGATACAATGATGCCCTGGAGTACACTACCCTCGCACCTCTCAGTGATGAGCTGCCTCGCCATGTCCATTTGGAGGTTCACGGCTTTGTGGGCACTAGTCTCCCCAATATGGTGGTCACAACTTTAGGAGGCATAGCTGAGCATGCATGTCAAGAAGTTGTGTATCTGATGTTGGCTAGGATGAGGAAGATGCATGACTTCGACCTTCGCACCTCCGCTTATCGTTACCACCCCCGTCGTGGCAGTTCCTCCGACATCAGCACTCTCAAGTCTACGACAGATGAGAATGACTCTACTTTTTGTCGCATGTCCATAGTGATCAAGGGTTTGGACCAGATGCACTTTGGCCTGCACAAGGCAGCCAAGGCTTTGAACGACAAGAAGATGCTGAGGATCGTGAGTCTACAGGATGAGGTGGTTCGTCTCAAGAAGGAGGTCGCTGAGTTGAAAGGACTCCTAGCACCAGGTGGCATTAGGATCC
Source organism: Oryza australiensis (assembly GCA_019925245.2). Lineage (NCBI taxonomy): Eukaryota > Viridiplantae > Streptophyta > Magnoliopsida > Poales > Poaceae > Oryza > Oryza australiensis. The sequence goes on along the minus strand of JAIFGZ020000130.1, from coordinate 137,107 downwards.
GCACTACGCCTCAGAAGGCCACCACCACACCCGTGAGGATTCAGCTAGCGCCCAAGATTCCTCCACCAGTGCTTCCAGCCCCTCTTGCGCCTGTCCTAGTCCCTGCGCCTCCTGCACCACCAGCTCCACCTTCTCCCGCTGCAGGACCACTTTCACCCTGGCTTTGGTGTACCAGGGTGGAGATGGCAGAGGCGGGTGGATCATAGCTTCTAGCTCTAGCAGCAGCTCCAGCTTCGAGGACCAAAGTGAAGACGTGGTATGGAAGACTCCCGGAGTCATTCCGACGAAGAAGAAGACACCCAGGAGAGTAGTTTCAACTCCACCGATCGTAGGAGCCATTCAGATCGCTAGAGTCATTACCCTTAGTTTTACCATTTTGCTTAGTTTGTCTTCTTGGTAGTTGCTGTGAGTTAGGTTTGTTGTGTGTGGGGTAGCTGTCAGTCTATACCAAGTGTGGTATGGCTATCCAATTAAGGATGTTGCGTGACTTTTACTTGTTTTAATTAAGATCAAACCAATGCAGTTAATTCAAATAATAAAGTTTAGTTCTAAGTCAATCTATTTTTCTTCTTCTCTCTCTTTGTTCGGTCGACTTCTTCAGATGGTGAACACCAGGACCAGTGGAGCTAACAACAATAATGGGCAGTCAGGGAACAACAACAACCATGATGTTAATGGCAACACTCCTCCACCCCCACCTGAGAACCCCACTAACGCTCAGGTCCTAGCCTCACAAAATCAGATGATGGCTACTATGATGCGACAAATGCAGCAACAACACCAGCAGATGCAACATCAAATGTTGCAACCGATGCCGATGCAATAGTAGCAACATCATCATCATTAGAACTATCAGTTTGCTCCTCCACCACCCTAATCCAAGTTGCCAGAATTCCTTCGTGTCTGTCCGCCAACCTTCTCCAGCACCACCAACCCTATGGAGGCCAATGACTGGCTTCATGCTATTGAGAAGAAGTTGGACCTCCTACAATGCACTGACGAGGAGAAAGTTTCTTTCGCCACGCATCAACTGCAAGGTCCTGCTTCCGCTTGGTGGGGTAATTATTTGGTCACTCGTCAAGCAGAAGCGGTAGTCAACTAGGAAGAATTCTATCGCAGTTTAAGGACCGCGCATATTCCTGCTAGAATAGTCACGCAAAAGAAGCGGGAGTTTCGATCTCTTAAGCAGGGCAATAGGTCGGTTACTAAATACTTGCATGAGTTCAACCGTCTTGCATGTTATGCCCCAGAGGACGTGCGAACAGATGCAGAGAGGCAGGAAAAGTTCCTGGCTGGCCTTGATGATGAACTCACAGACAAGCTAATCTCGGGAGAATATGCTAACTTTGAGAAGCTGGTTGACAAGGCCATTCGACAGGAACACCAGCACAACAAGATGCTCAGAAAGAGAAAGGCATCGTAGTTCAAACCTCCACCGCAGCCGAGGAATCAGCAAAGGCCGCGGACTTCATGCCCGAGGTCGTGGTGGACCTACCACCATGTTGTCCGCCAACATCGGCCTTATCACCTGTGGGAACTTTTAAGCTAGCAGGCGGCGACGAGCGGTGGGCGCGGCAACACAATCCAGCTCCGCGTCCTCCAACAGCGCCACCCCAGCAGCAATCCAGGCCACTGAAGGGTTACATGGAAGCTACGATAGCTAAAAACAAAATTTTCTACCGCGCAAACCAGGAACACTTGCAAGTAAGGTTGATAGATCGTTACCGATTGGAGTATGCAGCGAAAATAGCCAATCAGGAGCTATCCGATCCAGAACAATGCCAGCCGATCACAGCCGATTCCCAAACAGCCAATCACACGTAGCCGATTCCCGATGCTGGAGCTGATCCAACCTCAGCCGACTTGCCGATAAGCCGTACCGCGCTCGTGCTACCGATCCACCGCAGCCGCCTCGCTCCGATGCGCCGCAGCCGAATTATCCGATCGCAGCCGATTCATAGCCGACGAGCAGCACGGCAACGTAGCAGTGCCTCTACCAGTATCCACACGTCCGGGGATAGAATGCCTAACACCCGTGTGCTAGCACATGATGCAAGGCTAGGGTTTTTGCTCGGAGGTGGGGAGGGTTTCCGTGGAGATTGTTCTCGCCGACTTCTGTTGCGCCAAATCAGATTGATTCGGTTTAATGCAATGCCTCAACTCTGCACCCCTCGCCCCTTTATATAGAGTTGGTCGACTAGGTCTAGTGGCCGATCGGGACTCTATTTTGAATCGGATCCAATCCAAATCTCATAGAGTTGGTTGCCCATACTTCGTAAGCTCATAGGACTCTATCCGATCGGATCCCTATCCGATCGAGCCGTATCCAAGTCCAACTCGAATGCCTGTTCTTATCCCCTTAAGCGTGCGACCCTATAGGTTCAGGTATACTCGACTTCGGCTTGAGTCTAACTCAGCCGGTCTATCAACAGCGGCGCCTAGCAGCACATATTGACACCATAGTATACAAGAATATAATATCGGCTCTGAACCTGTAATGTGTATACAAATCCCTCATGATACCAATTAAGCAATAGGCAAAATGTGTGCCATCCCTTCAATAGCTTAACCATTCACCTGAACCGTATTGGATTATCTCTCTGTTGATTGACTCCTCAATCAATTCGGCACGGCCATGCACTTCCATAATCCATTACCTCGAGGGGCCCAGAGATATCTCTCCAAAGGATGGGCAAATTCCATCTTGATCATTCACATCCCACTACATGTTTCATAGCAAACCCGAAGACTACTTTTATAACTATCCAGTTACGAAATAGCGTTTGGTAGTCCCAAAGTAGGCTACTACACATGTTGAAATCCAAGATGATCTCAGGTCTAAGGACTTTGTACCAACACTACCTGAGACCAACTAATGGCACAATAATTCTTGTAGTCTCTCATGGTGGGTCTATCCAACAACATGTTCTCTAACATGTGTCCATATTTATTGATTTGGAATCTCCATACCATGATCTATGAGACATGATCATCAATCAATAAACATGCCAATCTTTGAATCATATTAGTTCCAATAATACGATATGTGATCAGGGATCATTTAGATATTGATTCGTACATATAGAGTCTCATAAATAAGTCACATACTTATTGATTAATACAAGTTGTCTATTTCATGGAACTTAATAACACTTTATTCATTTATACAAAAACATTGACCATGATATCCAACATCTCCATGTTGCCTCTAGGGCATATCACTAACAGTCTCCCAGTTGCACTAGAGTCAATCATGTTTCGGCTGAGGGAGAGGTTTTGTCAACGGATCGGCAATTTTGAGATCCGTGTGCACTTTGCATATCTTGACATCACCTCTACCCATAATCTCGCGGATGAGATGATATCGTCGAAGTATGTGTTTGGACTTCTGATGTGACCTCGGCTCCTTGGCTTGCGCAATGGCTCCACTATTATCACAATAGAGAGACATTGGACCAGCTTGCACTAGTCATCACACCTAGCTCAAACAAATTTCTTTATCCAAACAGCCTCCTTTGCGCTTCAAGCAACGATGTACTCGTGCCTTCGTTGTAGAATCAGCAACAATATCCTGCTTGGAACTCTTCCAGCTGACTGCGCCTCTGTTCAGGCAGACACGAACCCAGATTGCGATCTATAATCATCCTTGTCCGTTTGGAAGCTAGCATTGGTGTAACCACTTACAACGAGCTCTTCTTCACCTCCATAGATTAGGAACATATCCTTAGTTCTTCTCAAGTACTTAAGGATATTCTTTACGACAGTCCAGTGACCTTCACCTGGATCTGACTGGTATCTGCTTGTAGCACTCAAAGCGTACGAGACATCTCGGACGTGTACAAAGCATGGCATACATGATGGATCCAATTGCCGGAGCATATGGAACCATACCCATCTTATTCCGCTCATCATGTGTCCGAGGACACTGATTCTTGCTAAGATTAATGCCATGTGACATGGGCAAGAAACCTTTCTTGGAATCATGCATGTTGAACCTTTTCAACACCTTGTCAATATATGTACTTTGGCTTAATCCAATTAGCCTCTTGGATCTCTCTCTATAGATCCGAATGCCCAATATGTATGCTGCCTCCCCTAAGTCTTTCATGGAAAAACTATTTTTCAATGAAGACTTGACGGATTCTAGCATAGGGATATCATTTCCAATTAGTAATATGTCATCCACATATAAGATTAGAAATACAATTACGCTCCCACTGACCTTTTTTGTAAACACAGGCCTCCTCTTCATTTTTGATGAAACAAACCCTTTGATTATTTCATCAAAAAGAATATTCCAACTCCGAGATGCTTGCTTCAATCCATAAATGGATTTCTGTAGCTTGCATATCTTTCTAGGCGACTGTGGATCGACAATTCCTCAGGTTATATCATGTATACATCCTCGCTTAGGTTCCATTTAGGAAAGCCGTTTTGACATCCATCTGCCATATCTCATAATCGAAATATGCAGCAATCGCTAGAATAATCCGAATAGACTTAAGCATTGCGATGGGTGAGAAGGTTTCATCATAATCAACACCTTGAATCTGTTTAAAACCTTTCGCAACCAATCGCGCCTTATAGATGTGAACATTTCCATCCATGTCGGCCTTTTTCTTAAAAACCCATTTGCACTCAATAGTTTTGACACCATCGGGTGGATCAACCAAGTTCGAAACTTGATTATCATACATGGACTCTATTTCGGATTTCATGGCTCCAAGCCACTTGTTGGAATCGGGTCCCATCATCACATCCTCATAGGTCTTAGGCTCATCGTTGTCTAACAACAATATATCATGTTGTTCCGCACCTGTGTACCTGTCAGGCGCACAACGTGATCTTTCAGACCTCCGTGGGGCTGGTGTATCTACAACAGGTGGCGCAACATCTTGTTCCTCCTGTTGTGGCTCCGTGGTAGCTGAAACATTTTCTCATGTTTCTTGAACGTCTTCAAGATGCACCCTGCTCCCACTAACCCTTCTTGAAAGAAACTCTTTCTCCAAGAAGACACCGTGTCGGGTGACAAACACTTTGCCTTGTTCTCGATTATAAAAGTAATATCCCTTAGTTTCCTTAGGATATCCCACAAAGAAGCACTTGTTAGATTTGGGTGTGAGCTTGTCGGACTGTAAACATTTTACATAAGCCTCACATCCCCAAATTTTCAGAAAAGACAAACTAGGGGGTCGCCCTGTCCATATCTCATATGGTGTCTTTTTAACTGACTTAGATGGAATTCTATTTAGAGTGAACGTAGCTGTTTCAAGAGCATATCCCTAGAAGGATAACAGAAGATCACTTTGGCTATCATGGACCGCACCATGTCCAACAAGGTGTGATTTCTCCGTTCGGACACCCCATTCCATTGCGGAGTTCCTGGTGGAGTCAACAGTGGAACAATTCCACAATCTTTCAGATGATTACCAAACTCTTGGCTCGAGTATTTCCCTCCACGATCTGATCGTAGAAACTTGATTGTTTTCCCTAAATGATTCTGTACTTCATTCTGGAATTCCTTGAACCTTTCAAAGGATTCGGACTTATGCCTCATTAAGTAGATATAACCATATCTACTAAAGTCATCGGTAAAGGTCATGAATTACTGATAACCTCCTCTGGCCGTTGAGCACATTGGTCCACATACATCAGTATGTACGAGTGCCAACAAGTCATTTGCTCGCTCACTGTGTCGTGTGAAAGGTGTCTTTGTCATCTTACCAAGTAAACAAGACTCACATGTCTCAAATGATTCAAAATCAAAAGAGTGATGCAATCCATCCTTATGGAGCTTCTCCATGCGTTTCTGATTTATATGGGCTAAGCGACAATGCCAGATAAACGTGGGATTTGTATCATTTGGGAGTCGCCTCTTTGTATTAATGTTATAGATGGGAGACGCTTCAAGATTCAAAATGTATAATCCATTCACCAATGGAGTATGAAAATAGAACATGTCTCTGAGATAAACTGAACAACCATTGTCCATTGATCTAAAATCATATCCTTCCGCTTGCAAACATGAAGTGGAAATAACGTTTTGACATAGAGTTGGAACACAATAACAATTATTTAATTCCAAAACTAATCCTGAAGGTAAATGAAGTGATGTAGTGCCGACGGCGATTGTAGCAACACTTGCTCCATTGCCGACGCGCAGGTTCACCTCACTCCTTCTCAAGCTTCTACTTCTTCTCATTCCCTGTAACGATTTGCAAATATGAGCTACTGATCCGGTATCAAATACCCAAGAGTCAGTAGTTGAAGTAGCAAGATTAATGTCTATAACATTAATACCTGAAGCAGAAGTCGCACTTTGATTCTTTTTGAGATCCTCCATGTACTTCTTGCAGTTTCTTTTCGACTGACCTGTCTCCTTGCAATAGAAGCAAACGAGATCTGATGCCGCCGACCCTTTTTGCCCTTCTTTGCGTTGGAGGCACTCGCGATCTCATCAGGAGTTAGTAGTTTCCTCTTGGTGCAAAGTTTCTTGACAAGTGGTTTGCGCTTAGCCTTCTGCATCATCATCACATGATGACCGTTTTTCTGGATACTCTCCTTAGCTGTCTTTAGCATCCCATGCAATTCGGCCAAGGTCTTATCTATACTATTCTTGCGATAATTCAATATGAATGGCTCGAAGCTCGGAGGGAGCAACTGGAGAATCACATCAGTAGCCAACTCTTGGCTAAGGGAAAAACCTAGTTTTTCCAGACTCCCAATGTAGCCAATCATTTTTATCACATGCGGACTGACGAGACTCCCCTCAACAAGCCAGCACGCAAACAGGGACTTTGAGGTGTTGAACCTCTCGGCCTTTGCTTGGTTCTCAAACATGCCACGCAGTCCCTAAATAATAGTATCAGCATCGCTGCTCTCATATTGCTTCTGAAGCTCAGAGGACATTGTAGCTAGCATGAGACAACTTATGTCTAGGGCATCATTAGTGTGCTTCTCATAAGCCCTCCCTGCAGTAGCAGTAGCATTATTAGGCAACTCATCCGGATAGGGTACATCAAGAACGTACTCCTTGCGCTCTTGCTTGAGAACAATTCTTAAGTTGCGATACCAATCCATAGAGTTTGTTTCGTTCAATTTTTCTTTCTCGAGAATAGATCGCAAATTAAAGGTACTGGGTGTAGTATTAGCTGCCATTTATTCTCAACAGAAAAAGCAAAGTTTAGCACAATGTTTATGCTATGTCTATTGTTAAACAATTTAACAAAAGACTTCCATTGCGTATTTTATACCATCCGTCTAGGTTACGTATTGGGTCAAGATCCACATGTTAATTAATTTCTAGTGAGCTTTGGCATCACCGCTAGAAGATTAATAACATCGGTGAGCAACACCTTGCTAATCACATGTCTATGTGACTCTTGTTGTTGGTGTGACATCTCCATGCCCCGACGCCAACTTATGCCCCAAGGCCCAAAACTATTTTGATAGCCTTGCTAAGTAAACCAAATGCTTCTGCTGTATATGTCTGACATATACCCCCTTGTGTTATGATAGAGAATGGCACTCTGCTTTGGCAGACCCACCATTGACGAGCTTAACGGTGACGGGTGCAACATTTGGAAGGGCATCATTACTACTTAATTTTGTGAGGGATATTATCCTATCAACAAACATATCACATGTATGAAAGCAGGTAGAATAGCAATTAATGAAATAGTATGGCCCCCTTCACATGGTGATCTCCATCTCCATGTCGGTGTAGAGGATCTCCATCTTCATCACCGTTCTTCCAAGTGCCGAATGCTTGATTTCTTCAAACTAAGCTACTACTATAGAATGTATAATTGAAGATTACATCGACTCTTAGGTCGTGAAAGAATATTACAAGCATTGGACGTAAGAAAGAATATTACAGGGATTGCACATATGAAAGAACATTACATCTCATACATACAATAGGGCCATACCATCTCAAAGCATTCTCTGCAAAAACAAGTTAGGCGTAGAACATTTTCTACCTATCGCAGAGATGCGGTATCGAGACGACCTATAAGGAGGGGCACACAGGGTGGTCCCGCTACACCACACGAAATTCATAGATCCAATCTATGAAATCGCTTACGAAAACCATATCGGCATAATCACATTATGTCGTCCCGATACACTATCACGGGAGCTCATTTGCGTAGGCGCGAGGCAGCAATCAAGGTCGGACTACGAGACAGCTTTGGTATAATCACATTATACCATTTCGATACACTATCAAGGAACGCCATCTCGAATCCGACTCAAACCAAGTTCTATGGATATTACTTCGACATAATCACATTACGCTGTTCCGATACACTATCAAGGAACACATTACCATCAACTCTCCTCAACAGATCCCGTAAAATTGATTGATTTAATCAATTCGTGTGTAAAACTTATTTCAGATCCAATCTAAAACCTGAACTAAGCAACCTGGCTCTGATACCACTGAAGAGTTACACGGAAGCTGCGATAGCTAAAAACAAAATTTTCTACCACGCAAACCAGGAACACTTGTAAGTAAGGGTCGATAGATCGTTACCGATTGGAGTATGCAGCGGAAATAGCCAATCAGGAGCTATACAATATGGAATAGTGCCAGCCGATTCCCAAATAGCCGATCCGACGTAGCCGATACCCGATGCCAGAGCCGATCCAACCTCAGCCGACTCGCCGATTAGCCGAACCGCGCTCGTGCTACCGATCCACCGCAGCCGCCTCTCTCCGATGCACCGCAGCCGAATTGTCCGATCGTAGCCGATTCGTAGCAGATGGTGAACACCAGGACCAGTGGAGCTAACAACAATAATGGGCAGTCAGGGAACAACAACAACCATGATGTTAATGGCAACACACCTCCACCCCCACCTGAGAACCCCACTAACGCTCACGTGCTAGCCTCACAAACTCAGATGATGGCTGCTATGATGCAACAAATGCAGCAACAACACCAGCAGATGCAACATCAAATGTTGCAACCAATGCCGATGCAACAGTAGCAACATCATCATCATTAGAACAATAAGTTTGCTCCTCCACCACCCAATCCAAGTTGCCGGAATTCCTTCGTGTCCGTCCGCCAACCTTTTCCAGCACCACCAACCCTATGGAGGCCAATGACTGGCTTCATGCCATTGAGAAGAAGTTGGACCTCCTGCAATGCACTGACGAGGAGAAAGTGTCTTCCGCCATGCATCAACTGCAAGGTCCTGCCTCCACTTGGTGGGTATTTGTTTTGTCACTCGTCAAGCAGAAGCTGTAGTCAACTGAGAAGAATTCTATCGCAGTTTCAGGACCGCACATATTCCTGCTGGAATAGTCGCGCAGAAGAAGCGGGAGTTCCGATCTCTTGAGCAGGGCAATAGGTCGGTTACTAAATACTTGCATGAGTTCAACCGTCTTGCACGTTATGCCCCAGAGGACGTGCGAACAGATGCAGAGAGGCAGGAAAAGTTCCTGGCTGGACTTGATGATGAACTCACAGACAAGCTGATCTCGGGAGAATATGCTAACTTTGAGAAGCTGATTGACAAGGCCATTCGACAGGAAGACCAGCACAACAAGATGCTCAGAAAGAGAAAGGCAGTGCAGTTCAAACCTCCGCTGCAGCCGAGGAATCAGCAGAGGCCGCGGACTTCATGCCCGGAGGTCAGGGTGGACCTACCACCATGATTGTCCGCCAACATCGGCCTTATCACCCAAGGAACTTTTAAGCTGGCAGCAGCGGCAGTAGCAGTGGGCAGCAGCAACACAATCCAGCTCCGCGTCCTCCAACAGCAGTCCAAGCCACTGTAGGGTTACACGGAAGCTACGATAGCTAAAAACAAACTTTTCTACCATGCAAACCAGAAACACTTGCAAGTAAGGGTCGATAGATCGTTACCGATTGCAGTATGCAGTGGAAATATCCAATCAGGAGCTATCCGATCCGGAACAATGCCAGCCGATCACAGCCGATTCGCTGACAGCCGATTCCCAAGCAACCGATCCAATGTAGCCGATCCGACGTAGCCGATTCCCGATGCTGGGGCCGATCCAACCTCAGCCGACTCACCGATTAGCCAAACCGCGCTCGTGCTGCCGATCCATCGTAGCTGCCTCGCTCCGATGAGCCGCAGCCGAATTGTCCGATCACAGCCGATTCGTAGCCGACGAGCAGCACCGCAACATAGCAGTGCCTCTACCGGTATCCACACGTCCGGTGATAGAACGCCTAACACCAGTGTGCTAGCACAAGATGCAAGGCTAGGGTTTTGGCTCGAAGGTAGGGAGGGTTTCCGTGAAGATTGATCTCGCCGACTTCTGTTGCGCCAAATCAGATTCATTCGGTTTAATGCAACGCCTCAACTCTCCACCCCTCGCCCCTTTATATAGAGTTGCCCGACTGGATCTAGTGGCCGATCGGGACTCTATTTTGAATCAGATCAAATCTGAATCTCATAGAGTTGGTTGCCCATACTTCGTAAGCTCATAGGACTCTATCCGATCGGATCCCTATCGAGTCGGCCGATCCGAGTCCAACCGAATGCCGCTCTATCCCAAGCGCGACCCCGTAGGTTCAGTATACTGGCCGGCTTGAGTCTAATCAAAATTTATCCGTCAGCAATGGCTGCCAGCCTCTAGTAGACATATTGACACCATTGTATACAAGAATATAATATCGGCTCTGAACCTGTAATGTGTACACAAATCCCTCATGATACCAATTAAGCAATAGGCAAAATGTGTGCCATCCCTTCAATAGCTTAACCATTCACTTGAACCATATTGGATTATCTGTCTGTTGATTGACTCCTCAATCAACTCGGCACGGCCATGCACTTCCACAATCCATTACCTCGAGGGGCCCAGAGATATCTCTCCAAAGGATGGGCAAATTACATCTTGATCATTCACATCCCACTACATGTTTCATAGCAAACCCGAAGACTACTTTTATAACTACCCAGTTACGAAATAGCGTTTGGTAGTCCCAAAGTAGGCTACTACACATCCCACTTGTAACTGGATAGTAGCCTACTTTGGGACTACCAAACGCTATTCCGTAACTGGATAGTTATAAAAGTAGTCTTCGGGTTTGCTGTGAAACATGGAGTGGGATGTGAGTGATCAAGATGGAATTTGCCCATCCATTGGAGAGATATCTCCGCCCCTCGAGGTAATGGATCATGGAAGTGCATGGCCATGCCGAGTTGATTGAGGGGTTTCAATCAATGCATGATAATCCAATACGGTCGAGTGAATGGTTAAGCTATTGAAGGGATGGCACACATCTTGCCTATAGCTTAATTGGTATCGTGAGGCAAAGGGATTTGTGTGCACATTACAGGTTCAGAGCCGATATTATATTCTTGTATACTATGGTGTCAATATGTGCTGCTAGGCGCCGCTATTGACAAGTCGGCCGAGTTGGACTCGAGCCGACGATCGGCCGAGTTCGACTCTGCAAAAACCGAGTATACCCGAACCCATGGGTCGCACGCTTAAGGGGATAAGAACAGCATTCGAGTTGGACTCGGATACGGCTCGATCGGATAGAGTCCTATGGGCTTACGAAGTCCGGCCGGCCAACTCTATGAGATTCGGATAGGACCCGATTCAAAATAGTGTCCCGATGAGCCTCTAGGCCCAACCGGCAACTCTATATAAAGGGGTGAGGGGTGGAGAGCTGTGGATGCAATTTGGAACCAAATCAATCTGATCACGCATTTCTTCAGAAGTCGGCGAGATCAATCTCCACAGAAACCCTCTCCACTTCCGAGCCAAACCTTAGCCTTGCATCTTGTGCTAGCACACAGATGTTAGGCGTTCTGTTCCCGGATGTGTGGATACCGGTAGAGGCGCTGCTACGTTGTGGTGCTGTTCCTCGGCTATGAATCGGCTGTGGTGGAATCGGCTGCGATCGGGCGCATCGGAGCGAGACACTCGAGTGCGGTCGAACGACTCGGCGAATCGGTTACTCAGTGAATCGGCTGATTGGTGAATCGGCTGTTCCCAGGAATCGGCTGTCGGCTTGTGGGAATCGGTTGTCGGCAATTTTGCTGTCATCGGCCAGCACTGTTCCGGATCGGATAGCTCCTGATTGGCTAATCCGCTGCACTCTACTCCAATCGGTAACGATCTATCGACCCTTACTTGCAAGTGTTACTGGTTTATGTGGTAGAATTTTTTTTGTTGTTACCTATCGTAGCTTCCGCGTAACCCTTCATAACATGTTCTCTAACATGTGTCCATATTTATTTATTTGGTATCTCCATACCATGATCTATGAGACATGATCATCAATCAATAAACATGTCGATAGAATCATATTAGTTCCAATAATATGATATGTGATCAGGGATCATTTAGAAATAGATTCATACATATGGAGTCTCATAAATAAGTCACATACTTATTGATCAATACAAGATGTCTATTTCATGGAACTGAATAACACTTTATTCATTTATATATAAACATTGACCATGATATCCAACATCTCCATGTTGCCTCTAGGGCATATCACTAACAGCCACCACCCCAAGGAAGGTCTCCGGAGAAAAGCCAGGTGTCTGTTTCAACTACGGTAAGCCTGGGCATTTTGCAGACAAATGTCTGAAGCCAAAGCGCACCGGACCTAGATTCATCCAGGCACGTGTCCATCATGCATTTGTAGAAGAGGCGCAGGCTATGCCCAAGGTTATACTGGGTACGTTTCCTGTGAATCTCACTCCCACTACAGTACTATTTGATTCTGGTTCTATGCATTCATTTATTTCCAAATAGTTTGTTGGGGCACATGGGTTATCAGTAGTAGAACTTAAGATACCTATGCGGGTTCAAACCCCTAGAAATCATTTGGACACTGCTCACTACTGGCCCTCGGTGGCAATAGAAATCCAAGGAACCCAATTGCTAGCCAATCTTATCCTTCTTAAATCAAAAGGCCTTGGTGTCATCCTTGGGATGGATTGGTTGACAAGACATAGGGGAGTGATTGATTGTGCGAGTCACATGATCACTTTAACATATGGAAAAGGAGAGGAGATCATTTTGCATTCTCCAATGCCACCAAAGACTGTAGCAAGTCTGAATCAGACTTATACTGGGGAATCGTCTGAAGTAGAACCAAAGACCCCTATGAAATTGGAAGACATCCCCATAGTTAGAGAATATCCTCATGTCTTTCCGGAAGATCTAACCAAGATGCCACCAAAAGAGAGATCGAATTTTGGATCGACCTAGTACCGAGGACTGCCCCAATCCATAAGAGACTATATAGAATGAGAGCCAACGAGTTGGCGGAAGTCAAGAAGCAAGTTGATGAACAGTTGCAGAAAGGGTATATCCTCCCGAGCACATCACCCTGGGGTGCTCCGATGATCTTTGTGGAGAAGAAGGACAAGACCAAGAGAATGTGTGTCGATTATCGCACACTCAATGAGGTTACTACCGAGAACAAGTACCCTCTACTGCGGATTGATGACTTGTTTGACCAACTCAAGGGAGCAAAGGTATTCTCCAAGATAGACCTGCGATCAGGCTACCATCAATTGAGGATTCGAGAGGAGGACATTCCCAAGACTGCCTTCATCACTCGGTATGATTTGTACGAGTGTACGGTCATGTATTTAGGACTTATCAATGCACCGGCGTTTTTATGAACCTGATGAACAAGGTGTTTATGGAATTCTTGGACAAATTTGTCGTGGTATTCATTGACGACATTCTGATCTACTTCAAGACTGAGGAGGAACACGACCATCATCTTCGGTTAGTGCTCGAGAAGTTGAGAGATCATCAACTCTACGCCAAGTTCAGCAAGTGTGCCTTCTGGTTGAAGGAAGTACAGTTCCTTAGCCACATTGTGAATACCCAAGGAGTAGCGGTGGATCCATCAAATGTCAAGTCAGTTACCAAGTAGACTGCACCAAAGACAGTAACTTAGATTCGAAGTTTTCTTGGAATCGTGGGTTATTACCATAGGTTCATTGCAAATTTCTCTAGAATTGCCAAACCGATTGATGAGGACATCATAGCCATCGATACGTCCACCCCTCCACTTGGTCCCCTTACCCGTGCTCGTGCTCGACAACTTAACCATCAAGTAAGCTCCTCCTTAAGCTCTTGTCCATCTTGTTTAGACAACGGAGACACGTGCACTGTTGTTTTGCTCAGGAATGAAGAACAGGAACAAATGGGGAATGAAATCACGAGCACCAGGTTCGGGCAGCAGAACAGCGACAACTTCTGACAGGCGCTGCGACCTCATACGGAGTTCGATTGGGGTGATCTTGGACTTCCAGGAAAGCCTATAAAATCAACTTTCAAATGCATTTGGAATCAGCTTCAAATTCGTTCTGAGTCAACAGGAATCATCAAAATGGTCACGACTAGTACTGTGTTACCAGAACTTAGGCTGATGGGCCTTGTATCAAGTTGGGCCCATTAGGGGCGCGTCCTAGGGTTTGGGGGAAACCTCCTGGTCGTCTCCAACCTTAAAAATACTCCAGCAGCCGCCACTCTAGGTGGGTTTTTTTAGTGCACATTTTAGCCATTGTTGCTAGCTGCCTGCTGGAGGAGCGCGTGTTGGATCAGCCGCCCTGTTATCCCGCCTTCGGAACCCCACCATATTGTATCTTGGATTCGAATCCTTCATTCCCATCTGGTATTTTGAGTACCTGTTATCTTGTTCTTGCAAGTTTCTTCGATTTGCTTGCAGGATTGAGAGCCCTCGTGGCTGGTCTCGTGCTCCACAAGGTGCGGCATCCTTGGAGGAGATGTATCGGTTGCTAAGGCGCAGCGCTCGTGAGGGCTGTAGTCGGACCGCCAACGTCATCCCATCCCCCAAATCGAGTTACCCCCTGCCTCTCATCGAAAGATCGGGCTCCAACCCTAGCGGGTCCTCATCATTTGGTATCAGAGGTCAAGGTTTATCGGTGAGAGATTTTGTTTCAGCCCTTTGAGCCTTTGCTAGTACTGCTTGGTTAGGGCTTGCTGAGTTTTGGTTACATTGGTTCTGTCAAGTTGCTGGTTCCTTTGGTCTAATCCACTAGAGTTTTGAGTTCTTGTCACCCCTTTGCACCAAGTTACCAATTTGTTGCGTTTAGAACTCAGATCTGAAAGTTATGTTCGAGCTGGTTCGGAATCAGATCTGTATCTGGTTTCTCGAGTTCCATATCTTCCACATACGAGCTCAGATTTAGGTGTTTATGATGTGAACTAGGGTGTCCCGATCATTCGGTGAGCTAATGATAACTACGATTTGGAAGAAACGTTGATGATCCGACTACAACCGTACAAGACGTTGTGTTGCGCCTTAGCGATCGATACACCTCTCCGTGGGTTGTTGATCTTGCCGGTGCAGATAAACCTTATTCCTGCAAGTAAATCGAAGAAACAAGCAAGAACAATATAAAAGCAATCTGAATTGCAAATAGGAATTGAATACAAATGATAAGATGGGGTTCCGAATCAAATAGAACGGATGGTCTAGCTGACACACGCGTCTATCAGGAAGTAGCGATAGCTAAACTTAGATAAACAAAACCCGAGTTGTTCTATGGCAGCTAGGGGGTATATATAGGTGGGAGGACGACCTAGGGCTCCCCAGAGTCGTGCTCCACCTGGTTGGGGCGCACCCCACTTGGGCCCCAGTAGGGCCGGCGTCCCAGATGAAGTTATAAGCCCATAGGCCCATTATAGGTGATGCAACACCTTCTTTCTATGATTACGGCTGATTGGGATGGAATTTGGAAATGAGGAAGGATCCGTTGGAAAGAGGACTCCGAGAGCTTTCCATCAAGTACTCATGGACCCAAATCGAAGCACGTATGCATATTTGGCGGCCGTTTGAATTCAGCGTTGTCCTGCAGTCCGAATTCAGCACCAAAACATGTTGGATTAGATCTCTTTCTTTCCTTGGGCCAAAAGTGACGTGAGAAGTACTTGGATTTGCCCCCAATCAATTTGCTTTGTCCTCCATGCCTTCCATGTGTCTTTAACACTCTTTTTGATCCAGGTATGTATTTTTGGATTTGCCCCCCAATCAATTTCCTTTGTCCTCCATGTCTTCCATGTGTGTTTAATACTCTTTTTGATCCAGGTATGTATTTCTGAAAATGTAAATAAACACATATCATGGTGCAGCATCAATTCATCAAAAGCATCAAATACAATCTTGATAAAGAATTCGTGCACCTTTAAATCAAAAGCTCCCAATGTGGTTGTATCCGAGGTGGTGATGTCCTCATCATTCTTCCCTTCTTGGCTGCAAGTCGTCCCTGACTTGCTCCAATGGCATTCAGAGGTGGTTGGTTTGACATTGCAACATGGAGCGATGGCTATGCTGCACGGGCAAGACCAACAATGCTCCCCTTCTTTGGGCTTACCCTGTTGCATAGGGGAAAAACTAGGAAAGCTTTGCATGACATTGTTAGTGTTAATGTTGCCCCCTATTTGGTCATAGTATTGTTGCCCAAAAGAATATTTCAGATTGGAACAAATATAAGCTTTATGCACCAAATATGTTTCTCTGTCATTATATTCGCCAAAGATATGAAAAATAACATTAGCTGGACATAGTAAATCAAGCTTAGGAAATAATTTTTCCTTCAAATTATTGAGCTCACAACGGTCATCAAACAGAACATAACCCAAAGTATTTAAAGAAAATAACAATTCACGCTCCTCAACTTCATTACAAACGTGAACAACATGCTTAAAATCAATGTCTAAAGAATTAACACTAGAAATAACATGATCATTCACTAGTTGTGGCATTGATATAAGTGAAGCATTATCACACAACTCTTCTTTATCACAAGGAACATCAACTAAATTAACTAGTTGTGGCATTGATATAAGTGAAGCATTATCACACAACTCTTCTTTGTCATAAGGAACATTAACTAAATCAACTTGTGACAAAGGAATCTCAGCAGTTGGTTCCACTAACGGTTGCTCTACTACAGCATGTAAAGTGGACATGTATAGCTCAGCTTGAGAATACTCACCTTCATTTACCTCAGCACCATTTATTTTACCCTTTAAACTTTCTACAGATATTTTAGGTGCTTCATGCTTCTCACCTTTCTTCTCAAGAACATTGTCCTCCTCCTCTTGGTGAATATGTTGAACTTCCTACAAAACGTTAGTAATAGGAGACACAAAAGTTTTCTCCTTCCAAGTTTGTATATCATCATTACATGGAAAAATAGGAGGTACAAGCACAACTTGTTGCTTTTTCATGTCCTCTATTTTACATTCAGCATTACAAGCAAGTTCTAACAAATGAGAGAGATCTATAATTTTGGTAAGCAAGCATATCCTGAATTTCTTTGTTAAGCCCACATAAAAATCTCAACTCTGTAGCTTCTTCGCATTTATCTAAACCACAACATAATAAACAATCATGCATATCATGATAGTACGAAACAACTGTTCTGGTATCTTGTTTTAAACATTACAGTTTGTTGAATAGAATTTCAGCATAATACATGGGAACATAAACATCTCTCAAATATCGTTTTAGGTCTTTCTAAGATTGATGTATTTTGTTATGCCTGCAAAGATGTTTCCATTCATTAGAAGCATATTTAATTACTACATTAGAGGCACACACAACCTTTTGTTTTTCAGACAACTCATGCTTTTTAAATTCTTTATCAACTGCTAGCTCCCACTTAATATAAGCATGAGGATGATAATTTCCTTCAAAATAAGGTAGTGTAGATTTGATCTTAGCAATAACAATGTCAGTTACCTCATATGCATCATGTTGATCACTCCTCATGTCTCGACGAAGATGTCGATATTGAGTATAGTTATTCCCATTTGTTTTGTGTATTCCTATCATTGTTAGTAGAAAACAAGAAAGATACACAGAAATATATGTACGCTCCTATCAACTACTAGGTAGTGGAGGCTCAAATATCACACACTCTCAAGCTTTTAGCCAAGCTCTTACAAATTCTTACCATAGCAAGCGGAATGGTGACATACACTGACTTAACCAAACACCCCAATGGAGGTTGGATGTATCGATGCCTCGACAAACACCTGCTGGACGGCTGCAATCAAATCTGTGGAGCTCTGGGTAGACTTAAATATGTAGCAAAGGAATACCAAAAGCTCAAATCAGAAAATGCAAAGTTGAATAACCGTTCAAAGTCAAGTCGTGCTTGGTCCTAGGACGTAACGTACTAGAGACGCGAGCGACACAAACGGTACCACAAGATAGCACTAGAAACAACTATGCATAGCTTTGATAAATGAAAGCAACAACTGAATTTTTTTTCTTTCTTTTTTTCTTCTCTTTTCTTTTTTCTTTTCGCTTTTTTTTCTTCTTTTTTTTGGTGCGGCTTTTTTTCCTCTCTTTTTAAAGCACCTTTCTGCCTTTTTTTGATTTTTTCAGCAAAAACCAACTTATGGACCTCGATGTAAAATTTATAGGGACTCAAACGTAAATAGAAAATTATAGGGACTCAAATGTAAAAGTCCAAACCCTAAAATTAGAACTATATAAAAATGGAATGCTGACGTTATGCTAGTTCTGTTTTTCCAAACAGATCTCGAATCCGACACAAAACAAAATTTTACCAAGGTGTTTGACACGACTCAAAAATTAGATGTGCGTGATTAGGGGGGTAGTGGGAGTCGGACTTGTGGGAGTGGACAGCTAGGAGTTCGGTTGGAGCAGGAGATAAATACAAAACCTAATTTTTAACCAATCTAATCTACTATTTCTTTCGTAAAATAAAACCAATCTAATCTAATCTGCTATTTCTCACGTGCAACACGATGGTGGCAAAGAGTGTGGTACTAGACGTGACAAGAACTCGAAACTCTAAACGAACTAGACACTAAGACCAGCAACACGACGTGACGATGCAACGTAAAACTCAACAAAGCAAAAACTAAAAAGAACAATGCAATGGCACAAATATGGCTAGGTAATGGATGCAATTTTTTTTGGCTTTTCTGGTTATAGGTGGATAAAACTCACCGATCAACTTGGCGCTCTGATACCAACTGATGTGAACTAGGGTGTCCCGATCTTTCGGTGAGTTGATGATAACTACGACTTGGAAGAAATGTTGATGATCCGACTACAACCGTACAAGACGTTGTGTTGCGCCTTAGCGATCGATACACCTCTCCGTGGGTTGTTGATCTTGCCGGAGCAGATAAACCTTATTCCTGTAAGTAAATCAAAGAAACAAGCAAGAACAAGATAAAAGCAATCTGAATTGCAAATAGGAATTGAATACAAATGATAAGATGGGGTTCTGAATCAAATAGAACGGATGGTCTAGCCGACACACGCGTCTATCAGGAAGTAGCGACAGCTAAACTTACATAAACAAAACCCGAGTTGTTCTATGGCAGCTAGGGGGTATATATAGGTGGGAGGATGACCTAGGGCTCCCCAGAGTCGTGTTCCACCTGGTTGGGGCGCACCCCACTTGGGCCCCACTTGGGCCGGGGTCCCAGATGAAGTTACAAGCCCATAGGCCCATTATAGGTGATGCAACACCTTCTTTCTGTGATTACGGCTGATTGGGATGGAATTTGGAAATGAGGAAAGATCCGTTTGAAAGAGGACTCCGAGAGCTTTCCATCAAGTACTCATGGACCCAAATCGAAGCACGTATGCATATTTGGCGGCCGTTTGAATTCAGCATTGTCCTGCAGTCCGAATTCAGCACCAAAACGTGTTGGATTAGATCTCTTTCTTTCCTTGGGCCAAAAGTGACGTGAGAAGTCCTTGGATTTACCCCCCTATCAATTTCCTTTGTCCTCCATGTCTTCCATGTTTGTTTAACACCCTTTTTGATCCAGGTATGTATTTTTGGATTTGCCCCCCAATCAATTTCCTTTGTCCTCCATGTCTTCCATGTGTTTTTCATACTCTTTTTGATCCAGGTATGTATTTCTAAAAATGTAAATAAACACATATCATGGTGCAGCATCAATTCATCAAAAGCATCAAATACAATCTTGATAAAGAATTCGTGCACCTTTAAATTAAAGGCTCCCAATGTGGTTGTATCCGAGGTGGTGATGTCCTCATCAGTTTAGATACAGCCTGGAAAGGTTACGAGCAGTTCTACAAGATTGCTTTTGGCCACAAGTCCTAATTCTGCCTTATTCCTGCTATAACTCGTCCGTCAAGCTTAGTGATGTTTTTATCAGTTGTGCTGTCCAATTCTGCACTCTCTAGTGAGCTTTGAGTAGCTCCCTCTGCATACTTGCTGGCCTGAAAGGAAACAAGGAGAAAAAAAGGCAGAACAGTGCAAAAGAAAGAAAGAAAAAAAGCCGCACCAAAAGAAAAAGGAAGAACAACAACAAAGAGCGGAATTCAGACCAAAGAAACTTGTGTTGTGGCAGCAATTCTGTGTCATGGATGCTTGATGGTTTGTGTTAATCGTGTTAGTGATATGCCCTAGAGGCAACATGGAGATGTTGGATATCATGGTCAATGTTTATGTATTTATGAATAAAGTGTTATTTAGTTCCATGAAATAGTCATCTTGTATTGATCAATAAGTACGTGACTTATTTATGAGACTCTATATGTATGAATCTATTTCTAAATGATCCCTGATCATATATCATATTGTTGGAACAAATATGATTCTAAGATCGGCATGTTTATTGATTGATGATCATGTCTCATAGATCATGGGTATGGAGATACCAAATCAATAAACATGGACATATGTGTTGGAGAACACATTGTTGGATAGACCCACCATGAGACACTACAGGAATTAATGTGTCATTTGTTGGTCTCAGGTAGTGTTGGTACAAAGTCCTTAGACCTGAGATCATCATGGATTCCAACATGTGTAGCCTACTTTGGGACTACCAAACGCTATTCTGTAACTGGGTAATTATAAAGGTAGTTTTCGGGTTTGCTATGAAACATAGAGTGGGATGTGAGTGATCAAGATAGAATTTGCCCCTCCTTTGGAGAGATATCTCTGGGCCCTCGAGGTAATGGATTATGGAAATGCATGGCCATGCTAAGTTGATTGAGGAGTCAATCAACGGACGGATAATCCAATCGGTTCGTGAGTGAATGGTTAAGCTATTGAAGGGATGGCACACATCTTGCCTATAGCTTAATTGGTATCGTGAGGCAAAGGGATTTGTGTACACATTACAGGTTCAGAGCCGATATTATATTCTTATACACTATGGTGTCAATATGTGCTGCTAGGCACCGCTGTTGACAGGTCGGCTGAGTTGGACTCAAGCCGACGATCGGCTAAGTTAGACTATAGCCGAAACCGAGTATACCTGAACCTACAGGGTCGCACGCTTAAGGGGATAAGAATAGGCATTCGAGTTGGACTCGAATACGGCTCGATCAGATAGGGATCCGATCGGATAGGGTCCTATGGGCTTACAACGTATGGGCGGCCAACTCTGTGAGATTCGGATAGGATCCGATTCAAAATAGAGTCCTGATCGGCCACTAGTCCCAGTCGGCCAACTCTATATAAAGGAGGGAGGGGTGGAGAGCTGACACACGTCAATTGAATCGCATTGCGCCGAAATCAATCTGATCACACGCGACTTTAGAAGTCGCCGATATCAATATCCACGGAAACCCTCCCCACTTTCGAGCCAAACCCTAGCCTTGCATCACGTGCTAGCACACGGGTGTTCGGCGTTCTGTCCCCGGACGTCTGGATACCGGTAGAGGCGCTGCTACGTTGCGTGCTGTTGATCGGCTTCGAATCGGCTGCAATCGGAGTGAGGCGACTGCGGCAGATCGGCGACGAGAGCGCGATCAGCTGCGACATCGGCAAATTGGCTGATTGGTGAATCGGCCATCTCCGGAATCACGCTTGGCTTGCGGGAATCGGGCATTATCGACCAGCACGGTTCCGGATCGGATAGTCCCGATTGGCTATTTCCGCTGCATACTCCAATTGGTAACGATCTATCGGCCCTTACTTGCAAGTGTTCCTGGTTTGCGTGGTAGAAAAGTTTTTGTTTTTGGCTAGCGTAGCCTCCGCGTAACCCTTCAGTGGTATCAGAGCTAATCTTGGTTAGTCCGGGTTTTAGATATGATCTGGAACAAGTTTTGCGCACGAGTTCATTAGATCAACCGGTTTTACGGGATCTGTTTAGGAGAGTTGATGGTAACTGCATTCCTTGATAGTGTATCGGAACGGTATAATGTGATTATGCCGAAGCTATCTCGTAGTCCGATCTTGTTTGCTGCCTCGCGCCTACGCAAACCATCTCCCTTGATAGTGTATCGGGACGGCATAATGTGATTATGCCGACATGGTTTCTGAATGCGATTTCATAGATTGAATCTATGAAATTCGTGTGGTGTTCTGGGACCGCCGTGTGCGTACCCCCTTATAGGTTGTCTCGATGCCGTTTCTCTGCGATAGGTAGAAAAAGTTCTACGCCTAACTTATTTTTGCAGAGAATGCTTTGAGATGGTATGACCCTATTGTATCTATGAGATGCATGTGATGCGTGTAATATTCTTTCATATGTGCAATCCCCGTAATATTCTTTCATACGTGCAATGCTTGTAATATTCTTCCACGACCTACGAGTCGATGTAATCTTCAATTAGAGCTTCTATAGTAGTAGCTTAGTTTCAAGAAATCAAGCATTCGGCACTCGAAAGATGGAGATGGAGATGGAGATCACCATGTGAAGGGGGCCATACTATTTCAATATATGCTATTCTACCTGCTTTCATATATGTGATATGTTTGTCTGATAGGATAGAATCCCTCGCAAAATTAATTAGTAATGATGCCCTTCCAAATGTTGCACCCGTCACCGTTATGCTCGTCAATGGTGGGTCTGCCAAAGCAGAGTGCCATTCTCTATCATAATACGAGGGGGTATATGTCAGACATATACAACAAGAGCATTTGGTTTACTTAACAAGGCTATCAAAACAGTTTTGGGCCTTGGGGCATAGGTTGGGGCCGGGGCATGGAGATGCCACACCAACAAGAGTCACATAGAGATGTGATTAGCAAGAAGTTGCTTACCGATGTTACTAATTTTGTAGCAATGATGCCAAAGCTCACTAGAAAATTGATTAACATGTGGATCTTGACCCAATACGTAACCTAGAGGGAAGGTGTAAAATACGTAATGGGAGTCTAATGTTAAATTGTTTAACAATAGACATAGCATAAACATTGTGCTAAACATTGCTTTTTCTGTTGTAGAATAAATGGCAGATAATACTACACCCAGTGCTTTTAATTTGCGATCTATTCTTGAGAAAGAAAAGTTAAACGGAGAGCTTACGAGAAGTACACTAATGATGCCCTAGATATAAGCTGTCTCATGCTTGCTACAATGACCCCTGAGCTTCAGAAGCAATATGAGAGTAGTGATGCTCACACTATTATTCAGGGACTGCGTGGCATGTTTGAGAACCAAGCTCGGGCCGAGAGGTTCAACACCTCAAAGTCCTTGTTTGCGTGCAGGCTTGTTGAGGGGAATCCCGTCAGTCCGCATGTGATAAAGATGATTGGCTATATCGAGAGTCTGGAAAAACTAGGTTTTCCCCTTAGCCAAGAGTTGGCTACTGATGTGATTCTCCAGTCGCTCCCTCCGAGCTTTGAGCCATTCATATTGAATTATCACATGAACAGTATGGATAAGACCTTGGCTGAATTGCATGGGATGCTAAAGACAGCTGAGGAGAGTATCCAAAAAATCGATCATCATGTGATGATGATGTAGAAGGCTAAGCGCAAACCACCTGTCAAGAAACTTTGCACCAAGAGGAAGCTTACTCCTGATGAGATCACGAGTGCCTCCAATGCAAAGAAGGGCAAGAAGGGGTCGGCGACATCAGATGCCATTTGCTTCTATTGCAAGGAGACAGGCCACTGGAAAAGGAACTGCAAGAAGTACATGGAGGATCTCAAAAAGAAGCAAAGTACGACTTCTGCTTCAGGTATTAATGTTATAGATAGACATTAATCTTGCTACTTCATCTACTGACTCTTGGGTATTTGATACCGGATCAATAGCTCATATTTGCAAATCGTTGCAGGGAATGAGAAGAAGTAGAGGCTTAAGAAGGGGCGAGGTGAACCTGCGTGTCGGCAATGGAGCAAGCGTTGCTACAGTTACTGTCGGCACAATACCACTTCATCTACCTTCAGGATTAGTTTTGGAATTAAATAATTGTTATTGTGTTCCAACACTATGTCAAAACGTTATTTCCGCTTCATGTTTTCAAGCGGAAGGATATGATTTTAGATCAATGAACAATGGTTGTTCAATATATCTCAGATATATGTTCTATTTTCATGCTCCATTGGTGAATGGATTATACGTTTTGAATCTTGAAGCGTCTCCCATCTATAACATTAATACAGAAAGACAACTCTCTAATGATACAAACCCCACGTTTATCTGGCATTGTCGCTTAGGCCATATAAATAAGAAACGCATGGAGAAGCTACATAAGGATGGATTTCTTCACTCTTTTGATTTTGAATCATTTGAGACATGTGAGTCTTGTTTACTTGGTAAGATGACAAAGGCACCTTTCACGGGACACTGTGAGAGCGCAAGTGACTTGTTGGCACTCGTACATACTGATGTATGTGGACCAATGAGCTCAACGGCCAGAGGAGGTTATCAGTACTTCATTAACTTTACCGATGACTTTAGTAGATATGGTTATATCTACTTAATGAGGCATAAGTCCGAATCCTTTGAAAAGTTCAAAAAATTACAGAATGAAGTACATAATCATTCAGATCGTGGAGGGGAATACTTGAGCCAAGAGTTTGGTAATCATCTGAAAGATTGTGGAATTGTTCCACGCTGACTCCGCCAGAACTCCACAATGGAACGGAGTGTCCGAATGGAGAAATCGCACCTTGTTGGACATGGTGCGGTCGATGATGAGCCAAAGTGATCTTCTGTTATCCTTCTGGGGATATGCTCTTGAAATAGCTGCGCTCACACTAAATAGTGTTCCATCTAAGTCAGTTGAAAAGACACCATATGAGATATGGTTCAACATGCATGATTCCAAGAAAGGTTTCTTGCCCATGTCACATGGCATTAATCTTAGCAAGAATCAGTGTCCTCAGACACATGATGAGCGGAATAAGATGGGTATGGTTCCATATGCTTCGGCAATTGGATCCATCATGTATGCCATGCTTTGTTGATGAGGACATCACCTACTCGGATACAACCACATTGGGAGCTTTTGATTTAAAGGTGAATGAATTCTTTATCAAGATTGTATTTGATGTTTTTGATGAATTGATGCTGCACCATGATGTGTGTTCATTTACTTTTTCAGAAATACATAAGTGGATTAAAAAGAGTGTTAAACACATATGGAAGGCATGGAAGACAAAGGAAATTGATTGGGGGGCCAATCCAAGTATTCCCCACGTCACTTTCGGCCCAAGGAAAGAAAGAGATCTAATCCAAAATGTTTTGGTGCTGAATTCGGACTGCAGGACAATGCTGAATTCAAACGGCCACCAAATATGCATACGTGCTTCGATTTGGGTCCATGAGTACTTGATGGAAAGCTCTCGTAGTCCTCTTTCCAACGGATCTGCCAAATATGCATACGTGCTTCGATTTGGGTCCATGAGTACTTGATGGAAAGCTCTCGGAGTCCTCTTTCCAACGGATCCTTCCTCATTTCCAAATTCCATCCCAATCAGCCGCAATCACAGAAAGAAGGTGTTGCATCACCTATAATGGGCCTATGGGCTTGTAACTTCATCTGGGACCCCGGCCCAAGTGGGGCCCAAGTCGGGTGCGCCCCAACCAGGTGAAGCACGACTCTGGGGAGCCCTAGGTCGTCCTCCCACCTATATATACCCCCTAGCTGCCATAGAACAACTCGGGTTTTGTTTATGTAAGTTTAGCTATCGCGACTTCCTGATAGACGCGTGTGTCGGCTAGACCATCCGTTCTATTTGATTCGGAATCTCATCTTATCATTTGTATTCAATTCCTATTTGCAATTCAGATTGCTTTTATATTGTTCTTGCTTGTTTCTTCGATTTACTTGCAGGAATAAGGTTTATCTGCACTGGCAAGATCAACAACCCACGGAGAGGTGTATCGATCGCTAAGGCGCAACACAACGTCTTGTACGGTTGTAGTAGGATCATCAACGTTTCTTCCAAATCGTAGTTATCATCAGCTCACCGAAAGATCGAGACACCCTAGTTCACATCAGTTGGTATCAGAGCAAGGTTGATCGGTGAGTTTTATCCACCTATAACCAGAAAAGCCAAAAAAATTGCATCCATTACCTAGCCATATTTGTGCCATTGCAATTTTCTTTTCAGTTTTTGCTTTGTTGAGTTTTTACGTTGCATCGTCACGTCGTGTTGCTGTTCTTAGTGTCTAGTTCGTTTAGAGTTTCGAGTTCTTGTCACGTCTAGTACCACAGTTGTCGTTGCCACCATCGTGTTGCGCGTGAGAAATAGCAGATTAGAGATTAGATTAGATTGGATTGGTTTTATTTTAGGAAAGAAATAGTAGATTGAATGGGTTAACAATCTTTTTTTAGTTTTTATCTCCTGCTCCAACCGAACTCCTAGCCGTCCACCCCCACAAGTCCGACTTCCACTACCCCCTAATCAAGTACATCTAATTTTTGAGTCGTGTCAAACAACTTGGTAAATTTTCTTTTTGTGTCGGATTCAAGATCTGTTTGAAAAACGGAACCGGCATAACATCGCATTCCATTTTTATATAGTTCTAATTTTAGGGTTTGGACTTTTACATTTGAGTCCGTAATTTTTATTTACGTTTGAGTCCCCGTAATTTTACATCGAGGTCCATAAGTTGGTTTTTTGCTTGGAAAAAATCAAAAAGGCGAAAGGTGCTTTAAAAAGAGAGAAAAAGCCGCACCAAAAAAAAAAAAGAAGAAAAAAAAAGCGAAAAGAAAAAAGAAAAGAAAATAAAAAGAAAGAGAAAAAAAAGAAATTCAGTTGTTGCTTTCATTTATCATAGCTATGCATAGTTGTTTCTAGTGCTATCTTGTGGTATCGTTTGTGTCTAGGCCCGCGTCTCTAGTACGTTCTGTCCTAGGACCAACACGGTACTTGACTTTGAACGGTTATTCAACTTTGCATTTTCTGATTTGAGCATGGTATTCCTTTGCTACATATTTAAGCCTACCCAGAGCTCCACAGATTTGATTGCAGCTGTACAGCAGGTGTTTGTCGAGGCATCGATACATCCAACCTCCATTGGGGTGTTTGGTTAAGTCGGTGTATGTCACCATTCCGCTTGCTATGGTAGGAACTTGTAAGAGCTTGGCTAAAAGCTTGAGAGTGTGTGATATTTGAGCCTCCACTACCTAATAGTTGATAGGAGCGTACATATATTTCTGTGTATGTTTCTTGTTTTCTACTAACAATGATAGGAATACGCAAAACAAATGGGAATAACTATGCTCAACATCGACATCTTCGTCGAGACATGAGGAGTGATTTACATGATGCATATGAGGTAAGTGACATTGTTATTGCTAAGATCAAATCTACACTACCTTATTTTGAAGGATATTATGATCCTCATGCTTATATTAAGTGGGAGCTAGCGGTTGATAAAGAATTTAAAAAGCATGATTTGTCTGAAAAACAAAAGGTTGTGTGTGCCTCTAATGTATTAATTAAATATGCTTCTAATGAATGGAAACATCTTTGTAGGCATAACAAAATACCTCAATCTTGGAAAGACCTAAAACGATATTTGAGAGATGTTTACGTTCACATGTATTATGCTGATATTCTATTCAACAAACTGCAATGTTTAAAACAAGATACCAGAACAGTTACTTCGTACTATCATGATATGCGTGATTGTTTATTACGTTGTGGTTTAGATGAATGTGAAGAAGCTATAGAGTTGAGATTTTTATATGGGCTTAACAAAGAAATTCAGGATATGCTTGCTTACCAAAATTATAGATCTCTCTCTCATTTGTTAGAACTTGCTTGTAATGCTGAATGTAAAATAGAGGACATGAAGAAGCAACAAGTTGTGCTTGTACCTCCTATTTTTCCATGTAATGATGATATACAAACTTGGAAGGAGAAATCTTTTGTCTCTCCTGTTACTAACGTTTTTCAGGAAGTTCAACATATTCACCAAGAGGAGGAGGACAATGTTCTTGAGAAGAAAGGTGAGAAGCATGAAGCACCTAAAATATCTGTAGAAAGTTTAAAGGGTAAAATAAATGGTGCTGAGGTAAATGAAGGTGAGTATTCTCAAGCTAAGCTATACATGTCTACTTTACATGCTATAGTAGAGCAACCATTAGTGGAACCAACTGCTGAGATTCCTTTGTCACAAGTTAATTTAGTTGATGTTCCTTGTGATAAAGAAGAGTTGTGCGATAATGCTTCACTTATATTAATGCCACAACTAGTGAATGAACATGCTATTTCTAGTTCTTTAGACATTGATTTTAAGCATGTTGTTCACGTTTGTAATGAAGTCGAGGAGCGTGAATTGCTATTTTCTTTAAATACTTTGGGTTATGTTCTGTTTGATGATCTTTGTGAGCTCAATAATTTGAAGGAAAGGTTATTTGCTAAGCCTGATTTGCCATGTCCAACTAATGTTATTTTTCATATCTTTGGCGAATATAATGATAGAGAAACATTTTTGGTGCATAAAGCTTATATTTGTTCAAATCTGAAATATTCTTTTGGGCAACAATACTATGATCAAATAGGGGGCTACACTAACACTAACAATGTCATGCAAAGCTTTCCTAGTTTTTCCCCTATGCAACAGGGTAAGCCCAAAGAAGGGGAGCATTGTTGGTCTTGGCCGTGAAGCATAGCCATCGCTCCATGTTACAACGTCAAACCAACCACCTTTGAATGCCATTCGAGCAAGTCAGGGACGACTTGCAGCCAAGAAGGGGAGAATGATAAGGACATCACCTACTCGGATACAACCACATTGGGAGCTTTTGATTTAAAGGTGAATGAATTCTTTATCAAGATTGTATTTGATGTTTTTGATGAATTGATGCTGCACCATGTTGTGTGTTCATTTACATTTTCAGAAATACATAAGTGCATTAAAAAGAGTGTTAAACACACATGGAAGGCATGGAGGACAAAGGAAATTGATTGGGGGGCAAATCCAAGTATTCCCCACGTCACTTTTGGCCCAAGGAAAGAAAGAGATCTAATCCAACACGTTTTGGTGCTGAATTCGAACTGCAGGACAACGCTGAATTTAAACGGCCGCCAAATATGCATACATGCTTCGATTTGGGTCCATGAGTACTGGATGGAAAGCTCTCGGAGTCCTCTTTCCAACGGATCCGCCAAATATGCATACGTGCTTCGATTTGGGTCCATGAGTACTTGATGGAAAGCTCTCGGAGTCCTCTTTCCAACGGATCCTTCCTCATTTCCAAGTTCTATCTTAATCAGCCGCAATCACAGAAAGAAGTTGTTGCATCACCTATAATGGACCTATGGGCTTGTAACTTCATCTGAGACACCGGCCCAAGTGGGGCCCAAGTGGGGTGCGCTCCAACCAGGTGGAGCACGACTCTGGGGAGCCCTAGGTTGTCCTCCCACCTATATATACCCCCCCTAACAGCCATAGAATAACTCGGGTTTTGTTTATGTAAGTTTAGCTATCGCTACTTCTTGATAGACGCATGTGTCGGCTAGACCATCCGTTCTATTTGATTCGGAACCCCATCTTATCATTTGTATTCAATTCCTATTTGCAATTCAGATTGCTTTTATCTTGTTGTTGCTTATTTCTTCGATTTGCTTGTAGGAATAAGGTTGATCTGCACCGGCAAGATCAACAACCCACAGAGAGGTGTATCGATCGCTAAAGCGCAACACAACGTCTCATACAGTTGAAGTTGGATCGTCAACGTTTCTTCCAAATCGTAGTTATCATCAACTCACCGAAAGATCAGTACACCCTAGTTCACATCATTTGTAAACGTCCAGATGTCTCGTACGCTTTGAGTGCTATGAGCAGATACCAGTCAGATCCAGGTGAAGTCATTGGACTGCCGTAAAGAATATCCTTAAGTACTTGAGAAGAACTAAGGATATGTTCCTGGTCTATGGAGGTGAAGAAGAGCTCGTTGTAAGTGGTTACACCGATGCTAGCTTCCAAACGGACAAGGATGATTATAGATCGCAATCTGGGTTCGTGTTCTGCCTAAACGGGAGCGCAGTCAGCTAGAAGAGTTCCAAGCAGGATACTGTTGCTGATTCTACAACAGAGGCCGAGTATATTGCTGCTTCAGAAGCTGCAAAGGAGGCTGTTTGGATCAAGAAATTCATTTCTGAGCTTGGTGTGATGACTAGTACGACTGGTCCAATATCTCTCTATTGCGATAATAGTGGAGCCATTGTGCAAGCCAAGGAGCCGAGGTCACATCAGAAGTCCAAATACATACTTCGGCGATATCATCTCATCCGCGAGATAGTGGACAGAGGTGATGTCAAGATATGCAAAGTGCACACGGATCTCAACATTGCCGATCAGCTGACAAAACCTCTCCCTCAGCCGAAACATGAGGCGCACACAAGAGCAATGGGTATTAGATACTTACATGATTGACTCTAGTGCAAGTGGGAGATTGTTAGTGATATGCCCTAAAGGCAACGTGAAGATGTTGGATATCATGGTCAATATTTATGTATTTATGAATAAAGTGTTATTCAGTTCCATGAAATAGACATCTTGTATTGATCAATAAGTACGAGACTTATTTATGAGACTCTATATGTATGAATCTATTTCTAAATGATCCCTGATCATATGTCATATTATTGAAACAAATATGATTCTAAGATCGGCATGTTTATTGATTGATGATCATGTCTTATAGATCATGGGTATGGAGATACCAAATCAATAAACATGGACACATGTGTTAGAGAACACACTGTTGGATAGACCCACCATGAGACACTAAAGGAATTAATGTGCCATTAGTTGCTCTCAGGTAGTGTTGGTACAAAGTCCTTAGATCTGAGATCACCATGGATTCCAACATGTGTAGTAGCCTACTTTGGGACTACCAAACGCTATTCTGTAACTAGGTAGTTATAAAGGGAGTTTTCGGATTTGCTATGAAACATGGAGTGGGATGTGAGTGATCAAGATGGAATTTGCCCTCCTTTGGAGAGATATCTCTGGGCCCCTCGAGGTAATGGATTATGGAAATGCATGGCCATGCTAAGTTGATTGAGGAGTCAATCAACAGACAGATAATCCAGTACGGTTCGAGTGAATGGTTAAGCTATTGAAGGGATGTCACACATCTTGCCTATAGCTTAATTGGTATCGTGAGGCAAAGAGATTTGTGTACACATTACAGGTTCAGAGCCGATATTATATTCTTGTATACTATGGTGTCAATATGTGCCGCTAGGCGCTGCTGTTGGACGTCGGCCGAGTTGGACTCGAGCGACGATCGGCTAAGTTAGACTATAGCCGAAACCGAGTATACCTGAACCTGCTGTGGTCGCACGCTTAAGGGGAGAAGAAAAGGCATTCGAGTTGGACTCGAATACAGCTCGACCGGATAGGGATCCGATCGGATAGGGTCCTATGGGCTTATGACGTATGGGCGGCCAACTCTGTGAGATTCGAATAGGATCTGATTCAAAATAGAGTCCTGATCGGCCACTAGTCCCAGTCGGCCAACTCTATATAAAGGAGGGAGGGGTGGAGAGCTGACACACGTCAATTGAATCGCATTGCGCCGAAATCAATCTGATCACACGCGGCTTTAGAAGTCGCCGAGATCAATCTCCATGGAAACCCTCCCCACTTTCGAGCCAAACCCTAGCCTTGCATCGCGTGCTAGCACACGGGTGTTCGGCGTTCTGTCCCCGGACGTGTGGATACCAGTAGAGGCGCTGCTACGTTGCGCGCTGTTGATCGGCTTTGGATCGGCTGCAATCGGAGTGAGGCGACTGTGGCAGATCGGCGACGAGAGCACGATCGGCTGCGACATCGACGAATCGGCTGATTGGTGAATCGACTGTCTCCAGGAATTGGCTGTTGGCTTGCGGGAATCGGCTGTCATTGGCCAGCACAGTTCCAGATCGGATAGTCCTGATTGGCTATTTCTGCTGCATACTCCAATCGGTAATGATCTATCGGCCCTTACTTGCAAGTGTTCCTTGTTTGCACGGTAGAAAAGTTTTTGTTTTTGGCTAGCGTAGCCTCCGCGTAACCCTTCAAATCGGTCATACTAGGTGCTATCATTTGTGTCTAGGCTCGCGTCTCTAGCTTGGTTTAGCCTAGGACCAGCACTTTACCACTGTTGAATGATTATTTAGCTTGCTTGTGACTAATGGTGCTAGTATTTCCTTGTGCATTGTTTCATCCTTCCTATAGCTCCACATACACAACTACAGCTTCTCCAAGTGCTTGCATTGCTGCTGCACCGATACATTGCTTTCAAGGTACCTCCCTTGCTGGTTGCCTTCACATCCTGTTTTGCAAGGTAAGAGCTAGTAAGAGCTCGTATAACGGGTTGAGAGTAAGCGCCGCCACATTGGACACATCCCAATAGGTGTAGGGCCTGTTTTCTTTCACTTGTTTGTTTGCTCTTCTCTTTCTTACTATGGCAGGATCGGAGGAAGACGAGGATCGCCAACATTCGCCCCGCACCCGTGCTCTTATACATGACGTACTGCGTCGAGTGAGGCAGCACACCGAAGGCCTTGATGCAGATTTGCAGACCACGAATGAGAAGCTTGGGCAGTTGGAGGATGCGCAGATTGCAACCAACAATCGGCTTGGTACATTGGAGACGTCCATTCAGCGAGTGGACACCAGCCTTGCTGCTCTCCTGAGGTGATTTGATGACTTCATGGTTCGTGGCAACAACAACCGTCACCCCAATAACAACTATGATTAGCAGCCCCGTCATGAACGTGAAGGGGACGAGAGCAATTATTCTGGTGATACCGAGCATGAAGTTTAGGACCGCCGACGTCCTGAACAGCACCGTCGAGGTATGGGCGGAGGACGACACCGACGTGAGGTGCATAACAACAACAACCACAATGAAGCTTTCCACAAGATTAAATTCAAGGTACTGCTTTTTGATGGCAAATATGATCCTGATGCTTACTTTACTTGGGAAATTGCTGTTGACCAGAAATTTACGTGTCATGAATTTCCTGAAAACACACGTGTTAGGGCTGCTACTAGTGAATTTACAGATTTTGCTTCTGTTTGGTGGATTGAACATTGCAAGAAAAATCCTGAAAACATACCACCAACTTGGGATGCTTTGAAAAGGTTCATGCGGGCTAGGTTTGTTCCTTCTTACTATGCCCGAGATATGCTGAGTAGGTTGCAACAATTGAGACAAGGTACTAAAAGCGTAGAAGAGTACTTTGAGGAGTTACAAATGGGCATGTTGCGTTGTAATTTAGAGGAGGATGAGGAACCTGCTATGGCTAGATTTTTGGGTGGATAAAATAGGGAGATTCAGGATATTCTTGCTTATAAAGATTATAACAATGTCACCTGTTTATTTCACCTTGCTTGCAAAGCTGAAAGAGAAGTGCGGGGACGACGTGCTACCAAGACTAATATTTCGCAGAAAGACTAGCTCGTGGCAGCCACGCATGACTTCCACTTCTACCACACGTGCTCCGCACCGTCCTCCTCATCGAGTAGGGCAGCACCTCCTCCATCCGGTGACAAGTCCCCTGCTTCCCCATCAAATTCAGCAGCAAAGACGATCCAAAAACCTATAGAGAGCTCTTCATCCGTTGCCTCCATGGGAAGAACAAGAGACATTCAGTGCCACCGCTGCAAGGGCTATAGACATATGTGAAGGGTTACGCGGAAGCTACGCTAGCCGAAAACAAAAATTTTCTACCGCGCAAACCAGGAACACTTGCAAGTAAGGGCCGATAGATCGTTACCGATTGGAGTGTGCAGCGGAAATAGCCAATCAGGGCTATCCGATCCGGAATAGTGTAGCCGATTCTCGCAAGCCGAGAGCCGATACCCGGGGACAGCCGATTCGCCAATCAGCCGACTCACAGATGCCGTAGCCGATCCGAAGCCGATCAACAGCGCGCAACGTAGCAGCCCCTCTACCGGTATCCACACGTCCAGGGACAAAACGCCGTACACCCGTGTGCTAGCACGCGATGCAAGGCTAGGGTTTGGCTCGAAAGTGGGGAGGGTTTCCGTGGAGATTGATCTCGGCGACTTCGTTGCACGCGATAGAGTTGGCCGACGGGACTAGTGGCCGATCAGGACTCTATTTTGAATCGGATCCTATCCGAATCTCACGAGTTGGTGCCCATACGTCGTAAGCCCATAGGACTCTATCCGATCGGATCCCTATCCGATCGAGCCGTATCCGAGTCCAACTCGAATGCCTGTTCTTATCCCCTTAAGCGTGCGACCCTGTAGGTTAAGGTATACTCGGTTTCGGCTATAGTCTAACTTAGCCGACCGTCGGCTCGAGTCCAACTCGGCCGACCACAACGCAGCGCCTAGCAACACATATTGACACCATAGTATACAAGAATATAATATCGGCTCGAACCTGTAATGCGTACACAAATCCCTTTGCCTCACGATACCGCTTAAGCTATAGGCAAGATGTGTGCCATCCCTTCAATAGCTTAACCATTCACTCGAACCGTATTGGATTATCTGTCTCTTGATTGACTCCTCAATCAACTTAGCATGGCCATGCATTTCCATAATCCATTACCTCGAGGGGCCCAGAGATATCTCTCCAAAGGAGGGGCAAATTCCATCTTGATCACTCACATCCCACTCCATGTTTCATAGCAAACCCAAAAACTACCTTTATAACTACCCAGCCACGGAATAGCGTTTGGTAGTCCCAAAGTAGGCTACTACACATGTTGGAATCCATGGTGATCTCGGTCTAAGGACTTTGTACCAACACTACCGAGACCAACTAATGGCACATTAATTCTGTAGTGTCTCATGGTGGGTCTATCCAACAATGTGCTCTCCAACACATATGTCCATGTCTATTGATTTGGTATCTTCATACCCATGATCTACGAGACATGATCATCAATCAATAAACATGTCGATCTTAGAATCATATTTGTTCCAACAATATGACATATGATCAGGGATCGTTTAGAAATAGATTCATACATAAAGAGTCTCATAAATAAGTCACGTATTTATTGATCAATACAAGATGTCTATTTCATGGAACTGAATAACACTTTATTCATAAATACATAAACATTGACGTGATATCCAACATCTCCATGTTGCCTCTAGGGCATATCACTAACAATCTCCCACTTGCACTAGAGTCAATCATGTAAGTATCTAATACCCATTGCTCTTGTGTGCGCCTCATGCTTCGGCTGAGGGAGAGGTTTTGTCAGCGGATCGGCTATGTTGAGATCCGTGTGCACTTTGCATATCTTGACATCACCTCTGTCCACAATCTCGCGGATGAGATGATATCGCCGAAGT
This sequence comes from Oryza australiensis, assembly GCA_019925245.2. Taxonomy (NCBI): domain Eukaryota; kingdom Viridiplantae; phylum Streptophyta; class Magnoliopsida; order Poales; family Poaceae; genus Oryza; species Oryza australiensis. The sequence goes on along the minus strand of JAIFGZ020000130.1, from coordinate 101,608 downwards.
ATGTGTTTGGACTTCTGATGTGACCTCGGCTCCTTGGCTTGCGCAATGGCTCCACTATTGTCACAATAGAGAGACATTGGACCGCGTACTAGTCATCACACCAAGCTCGAAACGAATTTCTTGATCCAAACAGCCTCCTTTGCAGCTTCCAAGCAGCAATGTACTCGGCCTCCGTTCTAGAATCAGCAACGTATCCCGCTTGGAACTCTTCCAGTGATCGCGCCTCCGTTCAGTAACACGAACCCGCATTGCGATCTATAATCATCCTCGTCTGTTTGGAAGCTAGCATCGTTGTAACCACTTACAACGAGCTCTTCTTCACCTCCATAGACTAGGAACATATCCTTAGTTCTTCTCAAGTACTTAAGGATATTCTTTACGACAGTCCAGTGACCTTCACCTGGATCTGACTGGTATCTGCTCGTAGCACTCAAAGCGTACGAGACATCTGGGCGTGTACAAAGCATGGCATACATGATGGATCCAATTGCCGAAGCATATGGAACCATACCCATCTTATTCCGCTCAACATGTGTCTGAGGACACTGATTCTTGCTAAGATTAATGCCATGTGACATGGGCAAGAAACCTTTCTTGGAATCATGCATGTTGAACCCTTTCAACACCTTGTCAATGTATGTACTTTGGCTTAATCCAATTAGCCTCTTGTATCTATCTCTATAGATCCGATGCCCAATATATATGCTGCCTCCCCTAAGTCTTTCATGGAAAAACTATTTTTCAATGAAGACTTGACGGATTCAAGCATAGGGATATCATTTCCAATCGTAATATGTCATCCACATATAAGATTAGAAATACAATTGCGCTCCCACTCGACCTTTTTGTAAACACAGGCCTCTTCTTCATTTTTGATGAAACCAAACCCTTTGATTACTTCATCAAAACGAATATTCCAACTCCGAGATGCTTGTTTCAATCCATAAATGGATTTCTGTAGCTTGCATATCTTTCCAGGTGATTCTGGATCGACAAAACCTTGAGGTTGTATCATGTATACATCCTCGCTTAGGTTTCCATTTAGGAAAGCCGTTTTGACATCCATCTGCCATATCTCATAATTGAAATATGCAGCAATCGCTAGGATAATCCGAATAGATTTAAGCATTGCGACGGGCGAGAAGGTTTCATCATAATCAACTCCTTGAATCTGTTTAAAACCTTTCGCCACCAATCGCGCCTTATATAGATGTGAACATTTCCTCATCCATATCGGCCTTTTCTTAAAAACCCATTTACACTCAATGGTTTTGACACCATCAGGTGGATCAACCAAGTTCCAAACTTGATTGTCGTACATGGATTCTATTTCGGATTTCATGGCTCCAAGCCACTTGTTGGAATCGGGTCCCACCATCGCTTTCTCATAGGTCTTAGGTTCATCATTGTCCAACAACAATATATCACGTTGTTCCGCACCTGTGTACCTGTCAGGCGCACGACGTGATCTTTCAGACCTCCGTGGGGCTGGTGTATCTACAACTGGTGGCGCAACACTTTGTTCCTCCTGTTGTGGTTCGTGGTCGCCGAAACGTTTTCGGTGTTTCTTGAACTTCTTCAAGATGCACCCTGCTCCCACTAACCCTTCTTGAAAGAAACTCTTTCTCCAAGAAGACACCATGTCGGGCGACAAACACTTTGCCTTGTTCCCGATTATAAAAGTAATATCCCTTAGTTTCCTTATGATATCCCACAAAGAAGCACTTGTCGATTTGGGTGTGAGCTTGTCGATTGTAAACGTTTTACATAAGCCTCACCTCCCCAAATTTTGAGAAAAGACAAACTAGGGGTTGCCCCGTCCATATCTCATATGGTGTCTTTTCAACCGACTTAGATGGAACTCTATTTAGTGTGAGCGCAGTTTCAAGAGCATATCCCCGAAGGATAACGGAAGATCACTTTGGCTCATCATCGACCGCACCATGTCCAACAAGGTGCGATTTCTCCGTTCGGACACTCCGTTCCATTGTGGAGTTCCTCGCGGAGTCAACGTGGAACAATTCCACAATCTTTCGATGATTACCAAACTCTTGGCTCAAGTATTCCCTCCACGATCCGATCGTAGAAACTTGATTGTTTTCCCTAAATGATTCTGTACTTCATTCGGAATTCTTTGAACTTTTCAAAGGATTCGGACTTATGCCTCATTAAGTAGATATAGCCATATCTACTAAAGTCATCGGTAAAGGTAATGAAGTACGATAACCACCTCGGCCGTTGAGCTCATTGGTCCACATACATCGCATGTACGAGTGCCAACAAGTCACTTGTTCTCTCACTGTGCCCCGTGAAAGGTGCCTTTGTCATCTTACCAAGTAAACAATACTCACATGTCTCAAATGATTCAAAATCAAAAGAGTGAAGCAATCCATCCTTATGGAGCTTCTCCATGCGTTTCTTATTTATATGGCCTAAGCGACAATGCCGATAAACGTGGGGTTTATATCATTAGAGAGTTGCCTTTCGTATTAATGTTATAGATGGGAGACGCTTCAAGATTCAAAACGTATAATCCATTCACCAATGGAGCATGAAAATAGAACATATCTCGAGATATATTGAACAACCATTGTCCATTGATCTAAAATCATATCCTTCCGCTTGCAAACATGAAGCGTAAATAACGTTTTGACTTAGTGTTGGAACACAATAACAATTATTCAATTCCAAAACTAATCCCGAAGGTAGATGAAGTGGTATCGCCGACAAGAACCGTAGCAACGCTTGCTCCATTGCCGACGCGCAGTTCACCTCGCCCTTCTCAATCCTCTACTTCTTCTCATTCCCTACAACGATTTGCAAATATGAGCTACCGATCCGGTATCAAAGACCCAAGAGTCGGTAGGTGAAGTAGCAAGATTAATGTCTATAACATTAATACCGGCGTAAGTCATACTTTGCTTCTTTTTGAGATCCTCCATGTACTTCTTGCAGTTCCTCTTCCAATGGCTGTCTCCTTACAATAGAAGCAAACGGCATCGATGCCGCCGACCCCTTCTTGCCCTTCTTTTCATTGGAGGCACTCGTGATCTCATCAGAGTTAACTTCCTCTTGGTGCAAAGTTTCTTGACAGTGGTTTGCGCTTTGCCTTCGCATCATCATCACATGATGACCGTTTTCGGATACTCTCCTCACTGTCTTTAGCATCCCATGCAATTCAGCCAAGGTTCTATCCATATTGTTCATGTGATAGTTTAATATGAATGGCTCGAAGCTCGGAGGGAGCGACCGGAGAATCACATCGCAGCCAACTCTTGGCTAAGGTGAAAACCTAGTTTTCCGACTCTCGATATAGCCAATCATCTTTATCACATGCGGACGACGGGATTCCCTCAACAAGCTCGCACGCAAACAAGGACTTTGAGGTGTTGAACCTCTCGGCCCGAGCTTGGTTCTCAAACATGCCACGCAGCCCCCGAATAATAGTGTGAGCATCGCTGCTCTCATATTGCTTCGAAGCTCGGGGACATTGTAGCAAGCATGAGACAGCTTATATCTAGGGCATCATTAGTGTGGTTCTCGTAAGCTCTCCGTGCGTTGCGGTGACATTATTTGGCAAATCCTCGGGATAGGGTACTTCAAGAACGTACTCCTTACGCTCTTGCTTGAGAACAATTCTCAAGTTGCGATACCAATCCATAAAGTTTGTTCCATTTAATTTTTCCTTTTCAAGAATAGATCGCAAATTAAAGGTACGGGTGTAGTATTAGCCGCCATTTATTCTACAACGAAAAAGCAAAGTTTAGCACAATGTTTATGCTATGTCTATTGTTAAACAATTTAACATTAGACTCCCATTACGTATTTTCCACCTTCCCTCTAGGTTACGTATTGGGTCAAGATCCACATGTTAATTAAATTTCTAGTGAGCTTTGGCATCACCGCTAGAAAATTAGTAACATCGGTAAGCAACACCTTGCTAATCACATCTCTATGTGACTCTTGTTGTTGGTGTGGCATCTCCATGCCCCGGCGCCAACCTATGCCCCAAGGCCCAAAACTGTTTTGATAGCCTTGTTAAGTAAACCAAATGCTCCTACATGTATATGTCGACATATACCCCATCGTGTTATGATAGAGAATGGCACTCTGCTGGCGCACCCACCATTGACGAGCATAACGGTGACGGGTGCAACATTTGGAAGGGCATCATTACTACTTAATTTTTCGAGGGATGCTATCCTATCAAACAAACATATCACATATGAAAGCAAGAAGAATAACATATAGTGAAATAGTATGGCCCCCTTCACATGGTGATCTCCATCTCCATGCCGGTGTACAGGATCTCCATCTTCATCACCGTTCTTTCGAGTGCCGAATGCTTGATTTCTTCAAACTAAGCTACTTGTATAGAAGCTCTAATTGAAGATTACATCGACTCGCAGGTCGTGAAAGAATATTACAAGCATTGCACGTATGAAAGAATATTAGAGGGATTGCACATATGAAAGAATATTACATGCATCACATGCATCTCATACATCTCATACATACAATAGGGCCATACCATCTCAAAGCATTCTCTGCAAAAACAAGTTAGGCATAGAAACGTTTTCTTGTTATCGCAGAGCTACGGCATCGAGACGACCTATAAGGGGGTACGCACACGGGGTCGAGGGGAAGCCGCCTCTGCGGGCTTCCGGGCAGCGCCGAACACCCACGAAATTCATAGATCCAATCTATGAATTCGCTTTGAACCATGTCGGCATAATCATATTATGCCGTCCCGATACACTATCAAGGAGATGGTTTGCGCAGGCGCGAGGCAGCTAACAAGATCGGACTACGAGATAGCTTCGGCATAATCACATTATACCGTTCCGATACACTATCAAGGAACGCTATCTCGAACCCAACTCAAACCGAGTTATATGGAAATTGCTTCGACGTAATCACATTACGCCGTTCCGATACACTATCAAGGAACGCAATTACCATTAACTCTCCTCAACAGATCCCATAAAACCGATTGATCTAATCAACCCGTGCGCAAAACTTGTTCCAGATCCAATCTAAAACCCGAACTAAGCAAGATTAGCTCTGATACCACTGAAGGGTTACGCGGAAGCTACGCTAGCCGAAAACAAAAACTTTCTACCGCGCAAACCAGGAACACTTGCAAGTAAGGGCCGATAGATCGTTACCGATTGGAGTGTGCAGCGAAAACAGCCAATCAGGGCTATCCGATCCGGAACAGTGTAGCCGATTCTCGCAAGCCGACAGCCGATACCCGGGGACAGCCGATTCGCCAATCAGCCGATTCGCAGATGCCGTAGCCGATCCGAAGCCGATCAACAGCGCGCAACGTAGCAGCGCCTCTACCGGTATCCACACGTCCGGGGACAAACGCCGAACACCCGTGTGCTAGCACGCGATGCAAGGCTAGGGTTTGGCTCGAAAGTGGGGAGGGTTTCCGTGGAGATTGATCTCGGCGACTTCTGTTGCACGCGATGCAATTGACGTGCCGCAGCTCTCCACCCCTCCCTCCTTTATATAGAGTTGGCCGACTGGGACTAGTGGCCGATCAGGACTCTATTTTGAATCGGATCCTATCCGTATCTCATAGAGTTGGCCGCCCACACGTCGTAAGCCCATAGGACTCTATCCGATCGGATCCCTATCCGATCGAGCCGTATCCGAGTCCAACTCGAATGCTTGTTCTTATCCCCTTAAGCGTGCGACCCCGTAGGTTCGGTATACTCGGTTTCGGCTATAGTCTAACTTAGCCAACCGTCGGCTCGAGTCCAAGTCAGCCGACTCACACGCGGCGCCTAGCAAAGACATATTGACACCATAGTATACAAGAATATAATATCGGCTCAACCTGTAATGCCTACACAAATCCCTTTGCCTCACGATACCGCTTAAGCTATAGGCAAGATGTGTGCCATCCCTTCAATAGCTTAACCATTCACTCGAACCGTATTGGATTATCTGTCTCTTGATTGACTCCTCAATCAACTTAGCATGGCCATGCATTTCCATAATCCATTACCTCGAGGGGCCCAGAGATATCTCTCCAAAGGAGGGGCAAATTCCATCTTGATCACTCACATCCCGCTCCATGTTTCATAGCAAACCCGAAAACTACCTTTATAACTACCCGATTACGGAATAGCGTTTGGTAGTCCCAAAGTAGGCTACTACACATGTTGGAATCCATGGTGATCTCAGTCTAAGGACTTTGTACCAACACTACCGAGACCAACTAATGGCACATTAATTCCGTAGTGTCTCATGGTGGGTCTATCCAACAATGTGTTCTCCAACACATATGTCCATGTTTATTGATTTGGTATCTTCATACCCATGATCTATGAGACATGATCATCAATCAATAAACATGCCGATCTTAGAATCATATTTGTTCCAACAATATGACATATGATCGAGGATCGTTTAGAAATAGAATCATACATAAAGAGTCTCATAAATAAGTCACGTACTTATTGATCAATACAAGATGTCTATTTCATGGAACTGAATAACACTTTATTCATAAATACATAAACATTGACGTGATATCCAACATCTCCATGTTGCCTCTTGGGCATATCACTAACAATATGATGCGTGTGATGATTGTTAGAGATGATGGTGCGTATTCCTTTGCTAGTGAATTTGATGAAGATACACTTGCTTTGCTTGCGGCTGACCATGTAGGTGAAGAAGAGGAGGAACATATTGACGCTGATGATGCAGCACACTACGAGAGCCTTGCCATGCAGCGTGTGCTTAGTGCACAAATGGAACAAGCGGAGCAAAACCAGCGGCACACTCTATTTCAAACAAAGTGTGTGGTTAAAGAGAGATCTTGCCGCATGATCATTGATGGAGGGAGCTGCAACAACTTAGCTAGCAACGAGATGGTGGAGAAATTAGCACTCACTACGCAGCCACATCCGCATCCATACTACATTCAATGGCTGAACAATAGTGGTAAGGCAAAGGTAACAAAACTTGTGCGAATCAACTTTGCCATTGGATATTACAAAGATGTTGTTGAATGTGATGTTGTCCCCATGCAAGCATGTAGCATCCTGCTAGGTAGACCTTGGCAATTTGATAGAGACTCTATGCATCATGGTAGAACAAATCAGTACTCTTTTTCATACCATGACAAGAAGATTGTGTTACATCCTATGTCTCCTGAAATGATTTTGAAGGATGAGCTTGCTAAAGTTAACAAATGGAAGAATTTGGAACATGCTAGGAGTGAAAACCAGATTGTGGTGAATGATCTTGAGCAGCAGAAAAAGAAAAATAGCAAATCTGTTCATAACAATAAAAACAAGATTAAATTGAAAGGATCTTGTTTGATTGCTACCAAATCTGAAATAAATAAGCTGATTGCTTCGACCTCCCTTGCTTATGCTTTGGTCTGCAAAGAAGCATTGATTTCACTCCATGAACTGCAGCTTGCTTTGCCTCCTGCCGTTGCTAACCTTTTGCAGGAGTATTCTGATGTGTTTCCAAGTGAGATTCCACCGGGGCTGCCACCTATCCGAGGGATTGAGCATCAAATTGATCTCATCCCTTGAGCTTCATTGCCCAACCGTGCGCCATACAGGACCAATCCGGAGGAGACAAAGGAGATCCAACGCCAGGTGCAGGAGCTACTCGACAAAGGTTATGTGCGTGAGTCTCTTAGTCCTTGTGTTGTGCCGGTACTACTTGTGCCAAAGAAAGATGGAACATGGCGTATGTGTGTAGATTGCAGGGCTATCAATAACATCACAATTCGCTACCGCCATCCCATCCCACGCCTAGATGATATGCTTGATGAGCTGAGTGGTGCCTTAGTGTTTTCCAAGGTTGATTTGCATAGTGGATATCATCAGATTCGTATGAAGATAGGCGATGAGTGGAAAACAGCTTTTAAAACTAAGTTTGGCTTGTATGAGTGGTTAGTTGTGCCTTTTGGGTTAACTCATGCACCTAGCACATTCATGCGATTGATGAATGAAATTCTGCGTGCTTTCATTGGGAGATTTGTTGTAGTATATTTCGATGACATACTAATTTACAGCAAGTCTATGGAAGAACATCTTGACCATTTACGTGTTGTTTTTCATGCCCTACGTGATGCACGTTTGTTTGGTAACATTGAGAAGTGCACATTTTGCACATGTCGAGTGTCTTTTCTTGGCTATGTTGTTACTCCACAGGGAATTGAAGTTGATCAAGCCAAGGTTGAAGCCATACATAGCTGGCAGGTACCCACAAATGTCACCCAAGTGCGAAGTTTTCTAGGACTTGCTGGTTTCTACCGTCGCTTTGTGAAGGACTTTAGCACCCTTGCTGCCCCGCTGCATGAGCTTACCAAGAAGGGTGTGATCTTCAAATGGACTGCTGCTCACCAAGACGCCTTCGACACATTGAAAGATAAGTTAACACATGCACCTTTGCTTCAGCTTCCTGATTTGAATAAAACCTTTGAGCTTGAATGTGATGCTAGTGGAATTGGTTTGGAAGGTGTCCTATTACAAGATGGCAAACCTGTAGCATATTTCAGCGAGTAGTTGAGTGGGCCTGGTTGGAACTATTCTACTTATGATAAGGAACTGCTTGCTTTGGTTCGAACTCTACAAACTTGGCAGCATTATTTGTGGCCCAAAGAGTTTGTCATACATTATGATCATGAATCTTTGAAACACATTCGCAGCCAAGCCAAACTAAACCGTAGACATGCTAAATGGGTAGAATTCATTGAGACTTTCCCTTATGTCATCAAACACAAAAAGGGAAAGGAAAATGTTATTGCTGATGCTTTGTCTAGATGTTACACCATGCTGTCACAACTTGATTTCAAAATCTTTGGCTTGGAAACAATAAAAGGACAATATGCACATGATGCTGATTTCAAAGATGTATTGCTGAATTGTAAAGAAGGAAGGACTTGGAACAAATTCGTCCTCAATGACGGGTTTGTGTTTAGGGCTAACAAGCTATGCATTCCTGCTAGCTCTGTGCGTTTGTTATTGTTGCAGGAAGCACATGGAGGAGGACTGATGGGACACTTTGGTGTAAAGAAAACAGAAGACGTTCTTGCTGCTCATTTCTTTTGGCCTAGGATGAGGAGAGACGTTGAAAGATTCATAGCCCGCTGCATGACATGCCAAAAAGCTAAGTCACGCCTTAACCCTCATGGTTTGTACATGCCTCTACCTGTTCCTAGTGTGCCTTGGGAGGATATCTCTATGGACTTTGTTTTAGGACTGCCTAGAACCAAGAAAGGGAGGGACAGTATGTTTGTTGTGGTAGATAGATTTTCTAAAATGGCCCATTTCATACCATGCCACAAAACTGATGATGCTACCCACATTGCAGTTTCGTGAGATTATTCGTTTACATGGTGTGCCAAATACAATTGTTTCTGATCGTGATGCAAAATTCCTTAGTCATTTTTGGCGAACTTTGTGGGCTAAGTTGGGAACCAAGTTGTTGTTCTCCACTACTTGCCACCCTCAAACCGATGGGCGAACTGAAGTTGTGAATAGAACTTTATCTACCATGCCTAGGGCTGTCTTGAAAAAGAACATTAAGATGTGGGAAGAGTGTTTACCTCATGTTTAATTTGCATATAATCGTTCGCTGCATTCTACCACAAAAATGTGTCCTTTTGAGATTGTTTATGGCTTCATACCACGTGCTCCTATTGATTTGATGCCCTTGCTGACTTCTGGAAAACCGAACTTTGATGCTAAGCAACGTGGTGAATTGATGCTAAAGCTGCATGAAACAACTAAAGAAAATATAGAGCGCATGAATGCTAAGTATAAATCTGCTGGCGATAAGGGTAGGAGGCACTTCACTTTTGTACTAGGTGATTTGGTTTGGTTGCACTTAAGAAAGGAGAGGTTTCCGACATTGAGAAAATCTAAATTGATGCTTCGAGCTGATGGCCCTTTTAAAGTGTTGCAACGTGTTAACGAGAATGCATATAAGCTTGATCTTCCTACAGATTTTGGGGTTAGCCCCACGTTTAACATTGCAGATTTACAACCATATTTGGGAGAAGAAGATGAGCTTGAGTCGAGGACGACTCAAATGCAAGAAGGGGAGGATGATGAGGACATCATAGCCATCGATACGTCCACCCCTCCACTTGGTCCCCTTACCCGTGCTCGTGCTTGACAACTTAACCATCAAGTAAGCTCCTTCTTAAGCTCTTGTCCATCTTGTTTAGACAACGGAGACGCGTGCACCGTTGTTTTGCTCAGAATGAAGAACAGAACAAATGGGGAATGGAATCACGAGCACCAGTGTTCGGGCAGCGTAACAGCGACAACTTCGATGCACGCGACCTCATAAGACTCCGATTGGGGTGATCTTGGACTTCCTGGAAAGCCTATCAAATCAAATTTCAAATGCATTTGGAATCAGCTTCAAATTCTTTCTGAGTCAACGGGAATCATCAAAATGGTCACGACTAGTACTGTGTTACCAGAACTTGGGCTGATGGGCCTTGTATCAAGTTGGGCCCATTAGGGGCGTGTCCTAGGGTTTGGGGGGAACCTCCTGGTCGTCTCCAACCTTACAAATACTCCAGCAGCCGCCACTCTAGGTGGGTTTTTTTGAGTGCACATTTTAGCCATTGTTGCTAGTCCGCTCGCGAGGAGCGCGTGCTGGATCGCCCTATTTTCCCGCCTTCGGAACCCCACCATATTCTATCTTGGATTTGAATCCTTCATTCCCATATGGTATTTTGAGTACCTGTTATCTTGTTCTTGCAATTTTCTTCGATTTGCTTGCAGGATTGAGAGCCCTCGTGGCTGGTGTCGTGCTCCACAAGGTGTGGCATCTTTGGAGGAGGTGTATCAGTTGCTAAGGCACACCGCTCGTGAGGGCTGTAGTCGGACCGCCAACGTCATCCCATCCCCCAAATCGAGTTACCCCCTGCCTCTCATCGAAAGATCGGGCTCCAACCCTAGCGGGTCCTTATCACTGATGACGCAATTGTTGAAGAAGGATGAGAAATTCAGTTGCGTCCTCATGAGAACAACTATCCAACCCATGATCTGGAGTTAGCTGCAGTGGTTCATGCCTTGAAAATCTAGCGGCACTACCTGATTGGCAACCGTTGTGAAGTATACATGGATCACAAAAGTTTAAAGTATATCTTCACCCAATCAGATTTAAACCTTTGTGAATGACGATGGTTGGAACTGATCAAATATTATGATTTGGGAATACACTATCGTCCCTGTCGACGGATGGGTCGGCAGTCCTCCAAGGGGGAACCCCAAGGAGGTGAAAGAGAGGGTGGTAGGGAAGCCGCCTTCCGACGGATCTGATGGTCGACTCGTGTCCTAAGATGAGCCAAGAACGAGACACCAGGGATTATACTGGTTCAGCCCTCCCAAAGGATAATAGGTCTACGTCTAGTGTTCTTTGTTGGGGTGGATGATGAACAGGGTTACAACTGTGAGAGAGTATGGAAGTTGGATCTGAAATCCTCCTCTTCCTCCTCCTCTTTCCTTCCTCCTTTGGCCCCTTCGCCCTGCCCTCCCTTTTATATCTCAAGGGGGGCAGGAACAGATGAGCTTGGGGGCGAAGAAAGCTAAGGCTAAGAGAGACAGAAAGTGGGATGCAAGGAATATCTAATAAAGTACATGTTGGTCTGCTAGGTCCTATACACCTGTTAATGACCAAATTTGGTAACCAAATCCCCGAGTCTAGAGTAGAGATTGAAGTGGAATTGGAGGAACACGTGATCTATGGAAGCAGAGTTTGTATCGGCTAAGTCCGAATCGGCTACGGAGTCAGTCGGTTGTGCCTGAATCGGACTGGGATAGTATTTCCGATTGAAGATAGAAGTAAAGCCAATCCTGAAAGGAAAGCCTGAAGATAAAATATTGGATTCGGTTTCCAAAGTGTATTAAAGATATTGCCATCTATGGATAAGGTCCTACAACGACAATTGTATCTGTTAAGTTAGTTTCCTTTTGTGATAATGTCGGTTTGTTTTGTAATCTAATCTGTAATAGGGATCGTGTCCGTCGTGGACTCATTGTGTATTTGGATATAAATAAGACCCGAGGGTTTGTAAATAATAACAATCACAATCAATACACCTTTGGCGCATCGCCAACCTTTTCGTTTTACTCTTTCTCAACAAGTTCTTGCTTTTGCTTGGGCTGCATCGACATCGATCTCTGAACGAGGTAATTCCTTGTTACAAGTGGCTTGTATCATCGGGGTTAGTGCTTCCATCATTATGATAATCTAATTTCGATGCTATAAACTGCTTATTTTATTATACACGACATATAATCTAGAACATTGTCTAGATCTATCTTGCAATCGGCTGGTTTCTCTCTGAAGACTGCAACCGATAGAGTTAGATCTAGAGGTTGATTTCGGTTATATGTTGTGTCCACCGTCTCGAAGAGTTTTCTAGCTCATACAGATTTAATATCTCTTTTTGTACTTAATGCTGCATCAAATCGACCTGTTAAGTCGCTCTTAGAGGTATATAGATCCGTTCGGCATAATGTTTTCTATTAGAGACAACGCTGGAGTTTCAGCCAACCTTACCTGTTTTAATCGTCTTTTTAGTATTAATACTACTAGATGTATTAGAACTGCCTTTTATATTTAGATCTTAACCTATTTAAATGCTCTAAGCCGGCATCAATCTGTTGAGTTATTTCAATAGCCGATTGATCTAGGTTTAGTGCATTCGTCTCAGGTTAATATCTTATATAAAACATATCGGAGTACTAGCTGATTTATATTAGACCTGCGGTATTGACTAGGTTATAAATGCATATAATTATTATCCTAATGTTCTTTTGGGCTTAAGTGATTTATACTGTCTCGGTATACTACCGATCTATCCCAATCATTTAGTCTAAATGTGCTTTGGGATAACAATTGTATGTTTATTAATTCCCTTAGCTGATCCAGTATGATCTAATATTAATTTAATGCCTATACTATGTTTCCTTATTGGTTACAGGATTAAACCAACTAGCACGCCCAAATTTCACCAAAGGCGACCAACGTGGACCTGCGCTAGAGTAAAGCAAATCTCTCAGGCCACTGCATGGGAATCAAATTTCTCATCAACACGCTTTTGGCACGCCTGGTGGGACCAATAAAGACTTCCAAGTTTGACGCGATTTCTGACACCAAGACTCCAGATATCGATCAAGAAAACGTCATCCCAGTGACAATGGATACTCTGTCGGCTGAACAACTAGCCGACAACAAGCAGATGGTTGAGCGGCTGCAGGCACATTACCTGCAATCTTTCACCCAGACCAGATCTGGGGAGGTCCTCCAGAAGTTCAAGTTCTCCATCGAAGACTTTGACATGTCTAATGAGGACAAGAAAGGAAAAAGGAAGATGGAGGACATCAAGCAGGAACAAGACGGTTCAGGCCCTTACACTCTACAGGACCGAATCGACTCGGTTGTCCATCATGCGCTCGTCATCCAAATTGGCATATGGTTAACAACCTCAACAACATGATAAGCACTGTGGTTGACTCGAAGATAGCCGAGCAGCTGCCGAGAGGGCCGACATACTTCGCTGATGGTCAGTTCCCGACCTACAGGACACTATCAACCCAGGGCTTGCCAATTCCGCCACTGGGACAGCCGAATCCTCAAGGAGGGTCTCCGATCCAACCAAACGCACAGGCATCGACATCAGAGCCGCACCCTAGGATCCTGGTCCGGCAGCAGCCTCAACATCAGGGCATCGACATCAGCCTCAACAGCAGCCGTGGTTGAAGGGTTACGCGGAGGCTACGATAGCTAAAAACAAAAATTTTCTACCACACAAACCAGGAACCTTGCAAGTAAGGGTTGATAGATCGTTATCGATTGGAGTGCAGTGCAGTGGATATAGCCAATCAGGAGCTATATGATCCAGAACAGTATTGGCCGATCACAGCCGATTTGCTGACAGGCGATTCCCCACAAAGCCGATTCGTCGAAGCCGATGCACCGCAACCGATTTGCCGATTCGCCGAACTGCGCTCGCGCTGCCAATCCGCCGTAGCCGCCTCGCTCCGATGCGCCGCAGCCAATTTGTCAGATCGCAGCTGATTTGTAGCCCACGAACAGCACCGCAATGTAGCAGTGCCTCTACCAGTATCCACATGTCCAGGGACAAAACGCCTAACACCCGTGTGCTAGCACAAGATGCAAGGCTAGGGTTTGGCTCGAAAGTGGGAAGGGTTTCCGTGGAGATCAGATTGATTCTGTTCAATGCAATGCCTCTGCTCTCCACCCCTCGCCCCTTTATATAGAGGTGCTGCCTAGGCCTATAGGCCCAACGGGACTCTATTTTGAATATGATCCTATCCGAATCCCATAGAGTTGGCCGGCCGGACTTCATAAGCCCATAGGACTCTATATTAAATCGAATCTTATCCGAATCGAGCCATATTCGAGTCCAACTCGAATGTCTGTTCTATCCCCTTAAGCGTGCGACCCTGTAGGCTAAGGTATACTTGGTTTCGGCTTGAGTCCAACTCAACCGACTGTCAATAGCGGCGCCTAGCAGCACATATTGACACCATAGTATACAAGAATATAATATCAGCTCTGAACCTGTAATGTCTACACAAATCCCTTTGCCTCACGCTACCAATTAAGCTATAGGCAAGATGTGTGTCATCCCTTCAATAGCTTAACCATTCACTCAAACCGTATTGGATTATCTGTCTGTTGATTGACTCCTCAATCAACTTGGCATGGCCATGCACTTCCATAATCCATTACCTCGAGGGCCCCAAAGATATCTCTCCAAAGGAGGGGCAAATTTCATCTTGATCATTCACATCCCACTACATATTTCATAGCAAACCCAAAGACTACTTTTATAACTACCCAGTTACGGAATAGCGTTTGGTAGTCCCAATGTAGGCTACTACACATGTTGGAATCCATGATGATCTCAGGTCTAAGGACTTTGCACCAACACTACTTGAGACCAACTAATGGCACATTAATTCCTGTAGTGTCTCATGGTGGGTCTATCCAACAATGTTTTCTCTAACACATGTCCATGTATATTGATTTGGTATCTCCATACCATGATCCATGAGACATGATCATTAATCAATAAACATGTTGATCTTAGAATCATATTTGTTCCAACAATATGACATGTGATCAGGGATCGTTTAAAAATAGATTCATACATAAAGAGTCTCATAAATAAGTCATGTACTTATTGATCAATACAAGTCGTCTATTTCATGGAACTGAATAACACTTTATTCATTTATACATAACAATTGACCATGATATCCAACATCTCCATGTTGCCTCTAGGGCATATCACTAACAGACTCCCACTTGCACTAGAGTCAATCATGTAAGTATCTAATACCCATTTCTCTTGTGTGCGCCTCATGTTTCGGCTGAGGGAGAGGTTTTGTCAATGGATCGGCTATGTTGAGATCCGTGTGCACTTTGCATATCTTGACATCACCTCTGTCCACAATGTCACGGATGAGATGATATCGTCGAAGTATGTGTTTGGACTTCTTATGTGACCTCGGCTCCTTGGCTTGCACAATGTCTCCACTATTATCACAATAGAGAGACATTGGACCAGTTGCACTGGTCCTCACACCCAGCTCAGAAACAAATTTCTTGATCCAAACAGCCTCCTTTGCAGCTTCTGAAGTAGCGTGTACTCGACCTCCGTTGTAGAATCAGCAACAGTATCCTGCTTGAAACTCTTCCAGCTGACTGCGGCTCCGTTCATGCAGAACATGAACCCAGATTGCGATCTATAGTCATCCTTGTCTGTTTGGAAGCTAGCATCGGTGCAACCACTTACAACGAGCTCTTCTTCACCTCCATAGACTAGGAACATATCCTTAGTTCTTCTCAAGTACTTAAGGATATTCTTTACGGCAATCCAGTGACCTTCACATGTATCTGACTGGTATCTGCTCGTAGCACTCAAAGCGTACGAGACATCTGGACGTGTACAAAGCATGGCATACATGATGGATCCAATTGCCGAAGCATATGGAACCATACCCATCTTATTCCGCTCATCATGTGTCCGAGGACACTGATTCTTGCTAAGATTAATGCCATGTGACATGGGCAAGAAACCTTTCTTGGATTCATGCATGTTGAACCTTTTCAATACCTTGTCAATATATGTACATTGGCTTAATCCAATTAGCCTCTTGGATCTATCTCTATAGATCCAAATGCCCAATATGTATGCTGCCTCCCCTAAGTCTTTCATGGAAAAACTATTTTTCAATGAAGACTTGATGGATTCTAGCACAGGGATATCATTTCCAATCAGTAATATGTCATCCACATATAATATTAGAAATAGAATTGCGCTCCCACTGACCTTTTTGTAAACACAGGCCTCCTCTTCATTTTTGATGAGACCAAACCCTTTGATTACTTCATCAAAAGGAATATTCCAACTCCAAGATGCTTGCTTCAATCCATAAATGGATTTCTGTAGCTAGCATATCTTTCCAGGCGATTGTGGAACGACAAAACCCTCAGGTTGTATCATGTATACATCCTCGCTTAGGTTTCCATTTAGGAAAGCCGTTTTGACATCCATCTACCATATCTCTGTTGATGAGAAATTTCTCTCACGGGCTGGCCTAGGTGATCTGCTTAGCTCCAGTGCAGGTCCTTCACGGCTACCTGTGCTATACAGGGCGTGCCAGTTGGTTTGATCTGTTAACCAACAAGAAAAATACAGATATATGCGTTAAGTGTTAAGTTAGATCCTACTGGATCAGCTGCAAGAGTCAATTTACATATATATGTTATCCCGAAGTGTATTTAAACTAAGTGACTAGAATAGATCGGCTACGCCGAGACAGTATTAACCACTTAATCCAAATATACAACGGGATAATAAAATATGTTTCAACAACCTAGCCGATACCGTAAGTCTAACCATGAATCGGCTAATACCCTGACTCATCTTTTGAAAACATATTGATCTAAGCTAAATGCGCTAAACCTAGATCAGTCGGCTGTCGGCTGTGGCTGACAAACTAATTCTGGCTTAGGGCATTTAACTAGAGCAAGATCTTAATATAAGAGACAGTTTTAACAAACCTGATAACAAATGTATCAAAAGGATATTAAAACGGATAAGGCCGGCTGAAACCCTGGCACTGTCTCTAAACATATACATCTAGCCGAATAGATCATAAAAGCTCTAAAAACGACTTAATAGATCAATATTGATGAAACATTAAGTATAAAAAGAATGACCAGATCTACTGTAGCTAATGTAAATACCTCGAGACGGTGGATATCGCATATAATCTAGGCCAAACCCTTAGATCTAGCTCTATCGGCTGCTGATTCTTGACAGAAACGAGCCGATGTCGAGACAGATCTAAGCATTGTTCTAGATTATATGTGATATATGATAACTAGCGCAACATAAATCATCGAATTTAGAGTGTCATAGCGATGGAAGCACTAAATTCGACGAGATACACCACTAATGACAAACATTTACCTTAATTCGGGGATCGAAACGATGCAGCCCGAAGCCGAATCAGTTGTTCGTCTGAGGAAAAAGGAGGCGATGCGCCGAAGGTTGTATTGAATGTGTATTGACATTATTTACAGGGATCTTGGGTCCTATTTATACCCAAGAATAACATTATCTGTACAGACCTTGGTCTTTATCTAAACTACTATTTAAAATACGACAATATCTCGGGATAAGGACCCATGCCGCATTACAATAAACAGTCTAAAAAAATTCCTAATTTACAGATACAATTGCCGTTATATGCTCTATCCATAGATGACAATATCTTTTAACGCACAATTTGGGAACCGAATCTTCTATTTATCTTTAAGCACCTTCATCGGAAACGGTTTTACCCTCTCCTCTGACTCAGCATTGGCTATCGGCTATCCCTGTACAACTCAACCTCAGCCGATTGACCTCGTAGCTGATTGTGTCACCCAGCCGATTTGATCATAGCCGATGCAGCCTCTATTTCTCCGCAGACTATTCTCCCGATCCAATTTCGCTGCAAATTCGACCTTGAACTTAGGGATTTAGTTACCAAATTTGGTCGTTAACACATGCCCCCCAAGTCCGTGATAAGATAATATCGCGGATTTGCTGCTTTTCCAAACTCCCGCTCTTTCCGACCTAAACCGTTTCGGCTGCCCAAAATATCCTTTAAATACTGCCTTCGCGGCCACCGCACGTGTCACATTACCACAAACTAATAGCCACCTCAGCAAAATCCTTGAGTTCTCCGACGACCTCCTCGACGAGCTCAGCGACCTCGGCGACCTCAGAGCCCTCGTCTTCCCCGACGAACCCGAAAAGGCGGCAATCACCGACTATGGCTTCCTCAAGCGCCCACTCTGAAGCCACCGAATCAGAATACCCAGAAGTAAGTCTCATCGGCTATCCCCCTTTACTTCTCGCAATCTAGCTTTCACCTTTTGTAATCTCATTTTTTCATCCTTTAAACCACAACATCTTGGCCACCAAATTGCAATCCCAGACCTCATCAGTCCCAATCAGTTTTTATTTGAGCCAATTGGCAACATAGACCCCAACGAACTTATCAATGCTGAAACGAACCGAGTCCCCTTCAGATTTTCTACTCCCAACTTAGCTCATTGGTCCAGTGCCTTCAAATCTTGGCCCTCAACGGGCAAAACTTGGCCAGCTTGGTACTCACGGATGTCGGCTAGGCTACGACCCACTGGACTGAGATAGGAATAAATCAATGCCTAGCCTTGACCATAGCCGATATCTCAAAGGATGAACCCCTCTTATGGGCTGCCACCTATTTCTGGTCGGATACGCTAAATGCATTCCTTTTTAGGCAAGGGCCAATGACACCAACCCTCATGGATATAGTGATGATCACAAGGTTGGACATAACATCAACAGTTGACCTAATCGGTCTCAATATCAAGTGCTCTCACAATTTCAAGACCAAAAGCATAGGGGGTTGGAGCGGATTTATTTCCATGAATATGAAGGACAGCCCAATTACTGAGAGAGAACACACCGCTTTCCTATTAATGTGGCTAGAGAAGTATGTCTTCTGTGGGTCGAGCTGTGGGCCGATGAGCAACTGGCAGCATCTAGCCGAAGCCCTAGTAAGCAAGAAACAAGTTCCTTTGGGGAAATATCTGCTTAGCTACTTATACCAAATGCTAAGTAGTGCATCGGCTCGGCTAGCTTATCAACAAGCTGTCAACACAGGAGGGCCTTGGTGGCTGTTGCAACTGTGGCTAAACCTTCACCTCCACCGGGTTGCAGAAAAGCCATCCCCACTAGAGGCTGATTTCCCCCTTAATCGAGACAAGATTTGAGGATGATGAAGAAGTAACCACCCGCAGATGCTTGTCATACGGGGAAGGCAGCAGCAACCTATCCCGGATCCAAACTAACAGCCGATCATTTCAAAAGTTGGTTTGGCAACCTGTATAATGGCTTCCCAAGCACTTCAAGGATATGGTTTGCTTATACGGATTTTGAAAGATTTGAACTCCCAGATGATTTTCGGCTAGACAAACTTAACTCCGAAAGTTATGACAAGCCGAGGGAAATCTATACATCGGCTATCACACCTTGCATACTTCCAGTCGGCATTCACCAAGGATGAAACATTCAAAAATCTTATGAATTTTATCATCCGATGGTAGCCGCAAGGCAACTTGGTATGGGTCCTGCCGATTGGCCTGTACTACGCAGACAAGATCCAAACCAGAGGCAAGATCGAGGGCGACATCATGATGAATCGGCTGCTTAATATCCCTGGCCCCCCTCTAGGCAGTATTGACAACATCGATCTGGAAGTGAGGAGGACATCAATCTTCAACTGATGGTGGAATTAATGGAAGCGGCACTTGTTCCACCAGTCGGCCTCAATGTATCTGACCATCATCGACCTAGAAAAGACTCCATCGGTAAGTATCATTTTCCTCATCTTAGTCCCTGTTTTTCTTTCAGCCCCTCTCTATATTATCGGCTGATCATGCTTTATTTATTTGCAGACAACCCACTCCTCACCTCCGCACACAAGCAATACAGGAGTGGCCATCCACTACGCCCCTGGGCTGTTATCTGGCGGCTGCGGGCTGGCCCCGTCCATCATCGGCTGCCATGCGCCGAAGGTGGGCACTTTGCTCCACGTCTAGACCCGTGAGCCGCTGCATCGGCTAAAAAGGGCGACACCGTCGGCTGAGCCTACTCCAGCTGCAGAGAAAAAGAAACGTGCTTCAAAGAAGCCGAGGACAACCCCAGCCGATGACTTGTCCCCAGTCGATCCGGACGTGGATGCGGCCCTCGAAGAAGAAGTCAGGGATGAGGAAATGGAGGAGGCCGTCAACGCTGTCGCAGCCGAAACAAGTTCTTCCGACAAGTACGCCCAAACTCCATCGGCCGAGCAGACCACTGAGCGAACTCCAAGCCCTCTGAAACGCATCCCTCGTCCTCAGTCGGTAAGTATTTTTATTGCTCAATCCTGCCGTCTTTCACCTTTTTCACATTGCAACTTATCGGCTTTTCGCGTCCATAGGCCAAGAAGTTAGCCATGAAGAAGAAAACGGCTCCCCCTCCTTCAGTAAACCTTATCTCCGTTTCTTTCTTACCAGCACGTCCAAATTTCTAACTTTGCATTTTTCAGCCTCCCCGTGCTCCAACACCTGCCCCCCGTGTATCAAGGGAGCCGACGCTGATGGCCGCGCGTGATGGTATTGCTGAAGACGTGGCTACCTTAGCTCCAGCTATCCGAGTAAGTCCTACCTAACTTTACAAATTGGCTTATTAGTCATGTCGGCTCTCTTACCAACTTTCAACTTGCAGTCTGTAGCCGATCTCCTTGGCTTTGACTTATCAGAATTCCTTGATCCCGACGAGGGCGCTGATAAAGCCGTGGTTGTATCAGATAATGAGCTACAAGCCACTTTGTCTGATATAGCCAAATGGCTAGAGTGCTCTCTAGATTCCTTGGTCACTGACTGCGGTTCCATCCGTAGTCGGTTCGAAGACATCCAAGACCGGCTGCCGGATCAGCTGGCTGACACCATTGCACCGGCCACTTTTCTGGAGGCACACCGGCATAAGCTCGAACGAGCTAAACAAAGGATAGCCGATCGCCGTGAGAACAAGGCACTGGAAGCCACCATCAAGGCCAACCAGCAAGAAATCACTGCCAAAAAGGCCAAGTTTGACGCTCTGAAGATTGAGCCGATTGCCGAACTCGATCGGCTTCGCAAACGTCGGGAAGAGCTGATAGCCGAGCTTGCAAACATCGATGCCAACATCGTGATCAAGGAACAACACGTAGCCGGCCTGCCGAAGGAGATCGAGGACCAGCGAGCAAAGATAAAGGTGGCCGTGTCAAACCTGTCGGACATGGCCAAGGCGATGAGGCCGATTCCGGGGAGCAACGCGGCCGATGCACAGGCCATAGAATAAATAGATGGGATCCGCCGCAGGGCAATATTGGCCATTAAGGACTTCCTTAGGCGCTGAGTTGGTTGTAACGGTTGGGGCGGAACTTGTGAACCTTGTAATCTAACTATCGCTTGTAATCGGCTTTTGTCGTCTCTTGTAACTGATTTGAGTTATCGTCTTGTAATCGGCTTTCGTCATCTCTTTCCACTTAACGCATGCTTGCTGATCACACCGAACTTGCTTGAAGACGTCAAAAGTTTTGAAAATCGTCTCTTCGATATCACATTGTATTATATATATGCCCCCCTAATTTCGTTGATGTCTGTGACGTCGACGAAATTATGAACTTGAACACACTTGCGTCCTGTTATCGTAACTTTCGGCCAATATCAGCCGATTATAGAGAGCTAGGGGCAAAACTAAGCTTGAAAATTACCTAAAGGCGATGCTTGCGTCACAACGCATCGGCTAACACGAATCGGCTGAACCAACAGAGCCGAATTATGAGTTGATCCAAACGCTTGGGTAGTATTTTTTCAAATATTTTCTGTTTAGAGCCCTCCCGAATACTTCTCCATTCAAACCCTCTAGCATATAAGCTCCTTTAGAGACGCATTTGTGGATCTTGAAAGGCCCTTCCCAATTTGGTGACCACTTGCGAATTTATTGTTTCTCGTTCCAATCGGCAGTATCAATTTCCAAACGAGTTCGCCCTCTTCAAAAGAGTTAGGTACAACTTTCTTATTATAATGACGGGCTACTCGTTCCTTATCCCTTGTTACCTTTTCCAAGGCCCTCATCCTTGATAAACTAGGTCTTCTGATTTGTCCACCATCAGTTGATAGTAATCATCGGCTTTGAGCTGATCTTGTAGCTAAACCCGTCTTGAGCCGATGATATTCTCCCAAGGCAATACTGCTTCGGGCCCATAGACCAGCTTGTATGGAGGGACTTGGATAGATCTGTGGCATGCCATCCGATATGCCCAAAGTGACTCGGCTAATCGGCTATGCCATTGCTTAGGGTACTCGGAAATCTTCCTCTTTATTAGTTTGATCAAACTTTTGTTTGAAGCCTCTGCTTGCCCGTTGGCCTGTGCATAGTACGGTGAAGAATTAAGTAACTTGATCCCCATACCGTCGGCAAACTGAACAAACTCGTCCGATATGAAGATAGATCCTTGGTCTGTTGTTATTGTTTGTGGGACACCAAATCGGTAGATAATGTGCTCTTTAACAAACTCGATTGCGTCCCTAGAATCAACCTTTTTCAAAAGAATTGCCTCCACCCATTTTGTAAAATAATCTGTTGTCACCAGAATGAATTTATGTCCTTTGCTTGAGGATGGATTAATCTGGCCGATCATGTCGATGCCCCATCCTCTGAACGGCCAAGGCTTTATGATTGGGTTCATAGCTGATGCTGGTGCTCTTTGCACGGTGCGGAATTTTTGACAATCCTGGTAGCCTTTATAATACTTGAAACAGTCCTCCAGCATCGTCGGCCAAAAATATCCTGCTTTCCGAAGCAACCACTTCATCTTGTGAGTCGATTGATGCATGTCGCATATCCCTTCATGTACTTCCCCGATAGCCACCTTAGCTTGATCGGTACTAAGACACTTGAGCAGCACACCATCAATCGTCCGATAATAGAGATTTTCGTCGAGCAAAACATATCTTAGAGCCTTGTATCGCAATTTCCTTGAAGCCGATTGAGAGGGGTTCTGTAAATAGTTGTAGACCTCGAACCTCCAATCATCGGCTGTCATGGAAGCGACTTCTATCTCGACTTCTTTTATCATTGGCCTGTAGCCTGATGCCCCTTGAGCTAAATCATTGGCTTCTATATTTTGCTCTCTGGGGATGTGTTTCAGTGTGACCAGCCGAAAGCTATTCATCAACTCTCGGCATTGTTGGTAGTAGACCATCAGCGCGTCGTTCCTGCATTCATACTCCCCTGACAACTGGCTGATGACCAATAGTGAATCCCCCATTATCTCTATGGCGTCGGCTTCGACTTCTTTGAGAAGATGCAATCCCTTGAGCACTATTTCGTATTCGGCTTGATTGTTTGTAGCATGGGGGTCGATAGAAAACGCAAATTCAAAGCTTGCCCCCCTAGGCGAAATAATGACCAATCCGATACCGCAGCCGTTGGTGCACACCGAGCCATAAAATGTCAATGTCTACGGCATAATTTCAATTGAGTCGATTGAGTCGTCTCTATGCTCCACGATAAAATCGGCTATAGCTTGTCCTTTAACTGCCCTGGGTGCTTGATACCTCAGATCAAATTCTATCAAGGCAAAAAACAATTTTCCAATCCGCCATTTTAAAACAAGAGCCGATAGCATGTATTTGACGACATCGGCTTTACATATTATTGTGCATTCATTGGATAGCAGATAATGTCTTAACTTCATGCATGAAAAATATAGGCACATGCACAACTTCTCCACTGGTAAATATCTTGTTTCTGCATCCAATAGCCATCAGCTGAGATAGAAGATAGCTTTTTCTTTGCCCTCAACCTCTTGAATTAGGACTGAGCCAATTGACTTATCATCGGCTGACAAGTAGAGCTTGAACAATATTCCTTTTCGTGGAGACATTAACATTGGAGGCGAGCTTAAATAATTCTTGATGTTGTCCAAGGCCTTCTGCTGCTCTGCCCCCCATGTGAATGCTTGATCGGCTTTAAGCGGAAGCAGTGGTGTGAACAGCTCCATCTTCTCTGAAAGATTGGCTATGAACCGCCTGATGAAGTTGATTTTGCTGATCAATGATTAAAGGTGCTTCTTGTCCCTCGGAGGTTGTATCGTCTTGATAGCGTTGATGCTTCTTGGTGTAACCACAATTCCTCTTTCATGAACAAGAAATCCTAGATATTGCCCGGCTGACACGCCGAACATGCACTTCAACGGATTCATCTTCAGGCCATATTTCCTTTTTCGCTCCAAAACCTGCTTTAGATCGGCTTTGTGGTCCTCTATCTCCCTGGACTTGACAACGACATCGTCCTGTAGATCTCCACCAGAGAGCCGATCATGTCGTGGAAGATATAATTCATGGCCCATTGATATGTTGCCCCAGCATTTGTCAGCCCAAACGTCATAACGACCCATTCATATAAGCCGATTACTCCAGGACATCGAAAAGCAGTTTTGTGAATGTCCTCTTCGGCCATGAAAATTTTGATTGTAGCCTGCATTGCCATCCATAAAGCTGATGATTTTGTGGCCTGATGCAGTGTCTACGAGCAAATCGGCTATAGGCATTGGGTATTCATCTTTGGGGGTAGCCTTATTTAAGTCTCTAAAATCGATGCATATCCTAAGTTTGCCATTCTTTTTCAATACTGGGACAATGTTTGAGACCCACTCGGCGCATTGGCAAGGCTGAATGAATCCAGCATCATATAGTCGAGTTATTTCAGCTTTGATCGCATCATACATATCGGCTTTGAACCTCCTGGGAGATTGTTTGAATGGCCGATAGCCTGCCTTGATTGGGAGTTGATGGACGACTATAGATCGGCTAAGACCAGGCATCTTGAAATACTCCCAAGCAAAACAATCTTTGTATTCTTTTAACAAAACAATAAGCTAGGATCTACAATGAGAAGATAAATTTCTGCTAATATACGTCGGCCTAGGCCTGTCTCTAGAGCCTATGTCTATTTCTTCTAACTCGTCGACTGACGTGAAGCCTTGCCCTAGCTTGCCATCGTCTTCGTCCGCGGTGTCCATGCCGTAGACGTTCGAGCCCTCCACGACGTCTTGCTCAAAGCAGCAGCTGCGGCCCATCGTCTCCAATCGGCTGTATGGCAGAATCAAACACTTTTAGAAAATCAGCTTGCCAGATTTTCTCAGACAAACAATCAATGCCATCGATTTCCCAGAGTGGCAAATCGGCATTGGCGACGCTTACTGACCTGTCGGCTGGTACAATCTCTACCTTGTCGCCGTCCCATTGAAGTAGACACTGGTGCATAGTGGAAGGGACACAATAGTTGGCATGTATCCAGTCCCTCCCGAGCAGCATGTTGGTTTTGATCAGGTCTTCGGCTCCCTTTACCAATTTTCTGAATGTTGCATAGGGCATAAGGTTCACTGCAGCTCCCCCAACCACTAGCAATTTTTACATCGGCTTGCCGTTAACGAAGCTTTTTATGTACAGCGGCTTTAGATGCTGATTTTTGGTCCCCTCTAGCTTGTCGAAAACTGCTTGGTCCGGGGATAGTGCTAGCTTGACCAAGGCGTTTTCGATATTGTCTCCATCGGCCTCAAGGGCACCAAATTCGGCTGGCAGAATGAATACCATATTGACTGATGCAGAGACTTTGTCTTTCCCTTTGGCTGCCCTTTTGGCTCGATTGGCTGAACTCTCTCTGGTCTGTTCCTTGTTGGCTGTGGCGATTTTGTTTTTGGGGATCCATCGCCTCTTGATCTTACCCAGCCGACGGCGTTGTTCTTCGATCATCTACCAAACTTCTTCTTTCCTTCCTTCACGCTTTAGCCTTTGAATTCTTCGTTTCAGCGTTTTGGTGAAGAGGTTAGAGGGGAACCATTGGGGATTGCCCGATTCTTCATCATCGGCCTCTCCTTCGTCGTAGTGGTCATCGTTCTCGTCTTCGTCAAAGAAGTCTTGATGGATCGGTCCTAGCCGATCGTGAACGGACTGCCAGCGTCGGTTGAGCTGTATGGCCCTTGGGACGAACTGAGTTGGACTGGTGATCGGCTGGCTTCTGTGTTCGTCCTCGCGGTAGTCGCTGCAGGCCGGGCAATTATCTAGCGTCGACAATCTCATCTCGGTCTCCCAGCAATGCCAGAAAAATTCGCAATGCCAATGAGGATCGGCACCGCTGTGGTTCCCACCGTACCGGCAACCTCGTGTCTCTGGCTCTTGTCGATAAAATCTTTCAAACCGAGCCTCTTCCCGCCAATGTTGCTGTTGGAAGCGGCGTCGGCCGTTCGTGTTGATCGGCCGTCGATCAGCCGATCGGGCAATGGGGCGCACCATGTTGACTGGCGCAGCTTGGCTTCCGGTCGGCCTATCCTCTGCCTTGACCCCTTCTAATGTTTCGGCTAAGCTGTACGTCATTATGCGCTGCCGATCAGCTTGCCTGGGGGTGGTTTGAACCATATTGATCGAGAAGGGGTTGCCATCTACCTTCATCGGCCGAGCGGAATCGGCAAACTTGAGTCTCCCGGCCTCTATTGCCGACTAGATCTGCTGCTTGAAGACTTTACAGTCGTTGGTGGCATGGGATGTAGAGTTGTGCCACTTGCAGTACTTTTTCTTCTTTAGTTCTTCAGCCGATGGGATCACAAGGTTTTCGGGAAGTTGGTTCTGTTTCTCCTTGAGCAATAAGTCAAAGATCCTATCGGCCTTGGTGATGTCAAAGTCATATTTTTCCTCTTTGGCCGTCTTCAGCAGCCATTGACAGACGATGGCCTTTTTATTCTTGGCCCATTCAGCTGCCGCCACCTCTGCATCATTGTCGCTGGAATCGGAGCCCGGTTCAACGATGACTTACGGCCTTACTGGTGTTGAAACCTTTGCTCATGGGCCGTCACCTTCTACGCTAGATGCGCGAGGCTGTCGAAATATTGAGCGGAGAAGTGCTCGCGGATCGGCGCGATTAGACCGTGGAAGGCCAAATCGGCTAGCTGGGCGTCCGACATCACCAGGCTGTAGCATCGGTTTCTCATCTCTCTGAAGTGTTGGATGTAATCCTGAACCGATTCGTTGTGTTTTTGCCTGATACTGGTGAGGTCCGACAACTTCATTTCATGGTTGCCGGTGTAGAAGTAGCTATGGAATTGTTTTTCGAGATCGACCCAGCTCTGAATTGAGTTGTAAGGCAATGAAGAGAACCAGGTGAAAGCTGATCCCGAAAGAGACAAGGGGAACAGTCGAACTCTCAAGGCATCTGTAGCCGATGCTTCGCCGCACTGCGCCAAGAACCGGCTGACATGCTCATAGGTTGACACGTTGTCTTGCCCTAAGAATTTCAAGAAGTCTGGGACTTTGTACCGGTTGGGCAATGGAATTCGCTCAAAATACTCCGGATAAGGATACCGATACATGTTCCCTGAGTCCTTTGGCTTGAGGCCGAATTGATCGCGCATGACGTCTGCAATCAAATCAGCCCAGGTCCGGTTGTCCTGTTGTATCGGCTCATATTGATCATATGGTGCGGGTGCTTGCCGATACGTGGTGGTGGCGTCTGAGGCCTGTAGTGATGATCTTGACGGTCTCCTTGATACTGGTACTGGAACGGATGATCAGCGGGAGGCGGCCGATTTGTCGGTGGTGGCGTTGGTGGGGCCGAGAACAGCTGTCGGCCACTGGCGTTGTACTGTCTATCCAGGCCGATCTGGGCAACCGGCTCCAATTGCCGATTGTCGTCGAATATGTTGGCGATCTGATCCTGGGGCAGTGGTTGTTGTCGGTTCAGCATGGTGATCACTGGTCTCGCAGCCGATCCGGACGGATTCGACTTGTTGAGGACACCTCCTGGCGGCCCTGGTTGTGCTGGCGGTGGAATCGGCCGATTCTGGGTGGCCAATGTCCTGTAACCAGGAAACTGGCTGTCTGTGAAGTAAGTCAGCCCCTGCTACAGTTGGTCAGCTATCTTGGCATCGACCACAGTGGCAATCATGTTGTTAAGAGTGTTGACAAGAATGCCACTCTGGTTGACCAGCGCATGGTGCACAGCCGAATCAATTCAGTCTTGCAAAGTATGCAAAGTCGAGTCATCTTCATCTTGAATCGGCTCCTCCGCCTTCTATTTGCCCTTTGATCCGCTGGAGGAGGACGCCTTGAGTTCGTCCATGCTGAATTTGTACTTTTGATGCACAGCCCCAGACCTTGTCTAGGTGAACGACTGTAGGTAGTTGGCTTGAAGCTCTTCAACCATCTTTTTGTAGTTGGCTTGATGTTCAGCCGACAATTGTTTCATCTTCACGGGCACGACGTTGTCCTGAGAAACGCTGAGGCTCTTGAGGTCGACCATCTTGTTAGCTGCCTCGATGCGCCCTAGTCGAGTTGATAGTGACAGTCCCACCGGGCGTGCCAAGAAGCGTGTTGATGAGAAATTTCTCTCACGGGCTGGCCTGGGAGATCTGCTTAGCTCCAGTGCAGGTCCTTCTCGGCTACCTGTGCTGTACAGGGCGTGCCAGTTGGTTTGATCTGTTAACCAACAAGAAAAATACAGATATATGTGTTAAGTGTTAAGTTAGATCCTACTGGGTCGGCTGCAAGAGTCAATTTACATAGATATGCTATCCCGAAGTGTATTTAAACTAAGTGACTAGAATAGATCGGCTACGCCGAGACAGTGTTAACCACTTAATCCAAATATACAACGGGATAATAAATATATGTTTCAACAATCTAGCCGATATTGTAAGTCTAATCGTGAATCGGCTAATACCCCGACTCATCTTATGAAAAGATATTGATCTAAGCTAAATGCGCTAAACCTAGATCAGTCGGCTATCGGCTGTAGCTGCCAAACTGATTCTGGCTTAGGGCATTTAACTAGAGCAAGATCTTAATATAAGAGGCGGTTTTAACAAACATGATAGCAAATGTATCAAAAGGATATTAAAATGGATAAGGCCGGCTGAAACCCCGGCACTGTCTCTAAACATATACATCTAGCCGAATAGATCATAATAGCTCTAAAAACGACTTAATAGATCAATATTAATGCAGCATTAATTATAAAAAGAACGACCACATCTACTGTAGCTGATGTAAATACCTCGAGACGGTGGATATCGCATATAATCTAGGCCAACCCTTAGATCTAGCTCTATCGGCTGCTGATTCTTGACAAAAACGAGCCAATGTCGAGACAGATCGAAGCATTGTTCTAGATTATATGTGATATATGATAAATCATCGAATTTAGAGTGTCATAGCGATGGAAGCACTAAATTCGACGAGATACACCACTAATGACAAACATTTACCTTAATTGGGGGATCGAAATGATGCAGCCCAAAGCCGGATCAGTTGTTCGTCTGAGGAAAAAGGAGGCGATGCGCCGAAGGTTGTATTGAATGTGTATTGATATTATTTACAGGGATCTCGGGTCCTATTTATACCCAAGAATAACATTATCTGTACAAACCCTGGTCTCTATCTAAGCTACTTTTTAAAATACGACAAATTCCCGGGATAAGGACCCATGCCGCATTACAATAAATAGTCTACACAAATTCCTAATTTACAGATACAATTGCCGTTACAGGACTCTATCCATATATGGTAATATCTTTTAACGCGCAATTTGGGAACCGAATCTTCTATTTATCTTTAAGCACCTTCATCGGAAATGGTTGTACCCTCTCCTCTGACTCAGCATCGGCTATCGGCTATCCCTGTCCAACTCAACCTCAGCCGATTGACCTCGTAGCCGATTGTGTCACCCAGCCGATTTGATCATAGCCGATGCGGCCGCTGTTTCTCCAGAGACTATTCTCCCGATCCGATTCTGCTTCAAATTCGACCTTGAACTTAGGGATTTAGTTACCAAATTTGGTCTTTAATAATCTCATAATCGAGATATGCAGCAAACGCTAGAATAATCTGAATAGACTTAAGCATTGCGACGGACAAGAAGGTTTCATCATAATCAACACCTTGAATCTGTTTAAAACATTTCGCCACCAATCACGCCTTATAGATGTGAACATTTCCATCCATGTCGGCCTTTTGTTAAAAACCCATTTGCACTCAATGGTTTTGACACCATCAGGTGCATCAACCAAGTTTCAAACTTGACTATCATACATGGATTCTATTTTGGATTTCATGGCTCCAAGCCACTTGTTGGAATCGGGTCCCACCATCGCTTCCTCATAGGTCTTAGGCTCATCGTTGTCTAACAACAATATATCACGTTGATCCGCACCTGTGTACCTGTCAGGCGCATGACGTGATCTTTCAGACCTCCGTGGGGCTGGTGTATCTACAACCGGTGGCGCAACATCTTGTTCCTCCTGCTGTGGTTCCGTGGTAGCTGAAACATTTTTTGGTGTTTCTTGACTTCTTCAAGATGCACCATGCTCCCACTAACCCTTCTTGAAAGAAACTCTTTCTCCAAGAAGACACTGTGTCGGGCGACAAACACTTTGCCTTGTTCCCGATTATAAAAGTAATATCCCGTAGTTTCCTTAGGATATCCCACAAAGAAGCACTTGTCAGATTTGGGTGTGAGCTTGTCGGACTGTAAACGTTCTACATAAGCCTCACATCCCCAAATTTTGAGGAAAGACAAACTAGGGGGTCGCCCTGTCCATATCTCATATGGTGTCTTTTCAACTGACTTAGATGAAACTCTATTTAGTGTGAACGCAGCTGTTTCAAGAGCATATCCCCAGAAGGATAACGAAAGATCACTTTGGCTCATCATGGACTGCACCATGTCCAACAAGGTGCGATTTCTCCATTCAGACACCCCATTCCATTGTGGAGTTCCTGGCGGAGTCAACTGTGGAACAGAGTCAACTGTGGAACAATTCCACAATCTTTCAGATGCTTACCAAACTCTTGGCTCAAGTATTCCCCTCCATGGTCTGATCGTAGAAACTTGATTGTTTTTCCTAAATGATTCTGTACTTCATTCTGGAATTCTTTGAACCTTTCAAAGGATTCGGACTTATGCCTCATTAAGTAGATATAACCATATCTACTAATGTCATCGGTGAAGGTAATAAAGTACTGATAACCACCTCTGGCCGTTGAGCTCATTGGTCCACATACATCAGTATGTATGAGTGCCAACAAGTCATTTGCTCTCTCACTGTGTCCCATGAAAGTTTGTTATCTTACCAAGTAAACAAGACTCACATGTCTCAAATGATTCAAAATCAAAAGAGTGAACCAAGCCATCCTTATGGAGCTTCTCCATGCGTTTCTGATTTATATGGCCTAAGCGACAATGTTAGATAAACGTGAGGTTTGTATCATTTGGGAGTTGCCTCTCTGTATTAATGTTATAGATGGGAGACGCTTCAAGATTCAAAACGTATAATCCATTCACTAATGGAGTATGAAAACAGAACATATCCCTGAGATAAACTGAACAACCATTGTCCATTGATCTAAAATCATATCCTTCCGCTTGCAAACATGAAGCGGAAATAACGTTTTGACATAGAGTTGGAACACAATAACAATTATTTAATGCCAAAACTAGTCCTGAAGATAAATGAAGTGATGTAGTGCCGGCAGCAATTGTAGCAACACTTGCTCCATTGCCAACGCGCAAGTTCACCTCACCCCTTCTCAAGCTTCTACTTCTTCTCATCCCCTGCAACGATTTACAAATATGAGCTACTGATCCGGTATCAAATACCCAAGAGTCAGTAGGTGATGTAGCAAGATTAATGTCTATAACATTAATACCTGAAGCAGAAGTCGCAATTTGCTTTTTTTTAAGATCCTCCATGTACTTTTTGTAGGATCGAATACCCAAAGTAAAGCCAACCAGAGGAGGAGGGGTGAATGGTTTATGTATCCCAAAAACAAGTTTTAGCAGAAATAAAACTTAACCTCTGATCTGGAACTAGTCGGTCTGACCACCCTGTAGTGCTGGTCTGACCGCCCGATATACGCCGGTCTGACCGCCCATGTAGCCGATCGCCGTGCCTTAGCCGATTCCCGAATGCAGCCGATCGCCAATGAAGCCCGGTGTGACCGCAGTCGTGCGTGCGGTCTGACCGGTGAGTTGAGTCGGTCTAACCGTAGTTTAGACCGCCGCACCGAGGAAGAAGATAACACAAAGAATTCTCCAAGAAGATTAATCTTTATTGAATCTCTCGTGTTTACAAAGTGCAAACAAAGCACTCCTCACAAAATCTCAAGCTAAACTTGAAACCCTAACTCAAAACTCTCTAAAACTCGATACCAAAGCGATACCAAGATGCCACGCCTCCCCTAACTATTTATACACAAGACCCGCAGCCCAAAGCCACAAATCCAACTCATATAGAAAGTCCTAAACACCTAGGAAAGCTTCTCATATAAGTACAAACTTGATATAAACCAACCGTCACAATCTCGGTCTTTCCAAAACCGAAATTCCGCTTTCCATACGCGCACAATATATCCATCGTATGCCATATGGAAACTTCACCAATTATGTGCACTAATATCTACCCTTAAGTATCCTGCATTATCTCCATCTTGGACGTCATCTTATCTGCAAGTTGACTCCATCTCGATTACCGACAACACTTTCCCAAGGCATAAAGATTACCTGCACAGAATTAAACAAAGAATACCATATTCGAGCACAAGCTATCTCGAACTTGACTCATTGTTAGCATAAATGAACGTACACGTGCATAGGAAAATGAAACTCCCATGTATATGCAAGGAAACAAACCGAAACCAAAACTGAATCGAAATCGGCAACCAGTCAGACTGACTCGACCGGTCTGACCGCAGTTGCCTGCCTGGTCTGACCACACGAACACCTCCGGTCAGACCGACAGTACAAGCCCGGTTAGACAGGCTGTGCAGCTGACCAAACACTGTTTATTGTCCGAAAATTCAACTATCTCCAAAACCACTTTGTCAATAAATCTCCACATAACAAAACACACAAAGCAATAATCCCAGATGCCAATTGTTCTTCATCAAATGAAGAATCAAACACACTTTGATTTTACAATCTCCCCCTTGATGAACACATTGGCAAACAAAACAAAAAGTGTTGTTTTGGTGTTTGGACAATTAAAAACGAAAATGATAAAAAGCATTTGAGTGCTCAAAAATCAAAGAAAATTTCTCCCCCTTTTGAAAAGAAAGAAAATCCCTTGACCCCAAAAAAACTTGCAGTCTGTCTTTGTGACTTTTATTCTCCCATGAAAAAACCTTGTTTGTTCTCCCCCCATGTGACATTTAATCAAAGACAACTTTTGTTCTCCCCTTTTGACAATGAATTCATCAAGCATAGGAATTATGTTTATAAATATTCAAGAGCTTAGCACATACATAGAGCAAGTTATGTCATGTGTTGCAATAATAAGAAGATGAACTTATTAATTATATAGCAAATATTCACTAGAGTATAATCATGAATCAAATATTTTATAATTAAGATCAATAATGCAATAGTAAAGCATGATTTCAAACGAATTATAATGCAACATCTTTACAAGCACATTGGTTGTAAAATAAACCCAAATATATATACCTATTGCAATTTATATTCTTTCTCAAATTGACCTTATTGCACACATAATTCAAGAGAAAATTTGTCATAGTAATTTGAGCCATATTTGTTGCTCATATTTTTCTCTCAATTATTAAGGTACGTCCTTGTCGTCAAGACAATTTCCAAGGATTCGGCACCCATTATTTTTGCTCACATTGAATACGTCCTTGTCGTCAAGACTGTTTCTAAGGATTCGGTATTCATTTTTTTCTCTCATAGATAATAATTTAGTCTCTTTTCACAACGAGCAAATTTAAAGTAATTTGAGGAATAAAAATTCAACATAATACATATAGAACCATTTATAATCCAACATATGCACTAGTATCAACATTGCATATTTCTTTAATTAAAGTATGATTTTAAAGTGTCATGCATTATTTCACTTAAATATAAAGTCTAGATCACATAAAAATACTAGAATACATACAAGCTATGCTAGTGAAAAATAAAGCTTCATAATATTGCTAGCATGCTCATGAACAACAATATGTATGGATAAAGCTCTCTTTCCAGTTTATTCTCATGATGTATAGCTTGATAAAACAAAGAGCACAAAAACTCCCCCTCAAAACATGCCAAAAGGATGAATGATTCCCAATTTCCATCGAAGAAATGCAAAGCGAGAAAAATCCAATGGTTTTGTGAAAATATCAACAAGTTGCAATTTTGTGTCCAAAAATTTCAATTTAACATCCTTCTTCTCAACATGATCCCGCAAGAAGTGAAAGCGAATATCAATGTGCTTAGTGCGTGAGTGTTGAACAGGATTCTTAGCAATGTTTATGGCACTTGTATTATCACAATAAAGAGGCACTTTTTCAAAATCAAGACCATAATTTTTCAAGGTAGAAATAAGCCAAACAATCTGTGAACAACAACTAGCAGCAGCAACATATTCAGATTCAGCAGTGGATTGAGCTACGCTAGATTGTTTCCTAGAGGACCATGCAATCAATGAAGTTCCAAGAAAATGACATGTTTCAATAGTACTTTTTTATCAATTCTACTACCCGCAAAATCAGCATCGGAATATCCACTTAAGCAAATAGAAGATGAAGTAGAATACCAATTCCAAACTCAAGTGTATGATTCAAATACCTCATAATGCGCTTGACCGCTTGACGATGTGAAGCACGAGGAGAAGCTTGAAAGCGTGCACATAAACACACAACAAACTGTATGTCTAGTCTAGAAGCAGTTAGATACAACAAAGATCCAATCATGCTTCTATACTCCTTTTGATCCACAGCTTCACCATCTTCATCGGGATCAAGAACAGCAGTAGAACCAATAGGTGTAGATATTGGCTTGCAGCTCTCAATCTTAAACCTGCGCAAAAGATCTTTGGTGTACTTTGTTTGATGGACAAACGTACCTTGAGGTGTTTGCTTAATTTGCAATCCCAAAAAGTATGACAGTTCACCCATCATGCTCATTTCAAATTCCCTGCGCATAGTCTCGACAAATTCTACAACCAAAGTGTGAGTTGAACAACTAGATGATATCATCAACATAAATCCAAACGAAAAGTTGATTTTCACCATGCTTAAGAACAAAAAGCGTTTTGTCATTTTTTCCCATTTGAAAACCTTTTTCAAGCAAAAAGTTCTTGAGTCTATCATACCATGCTCCAGGTGCTTGTTTCAAACCATACAAGGTTTTTGACAATTTAAAAACATGGTTGGGAAAATCAGGATTTTCAAAACCCGGTGGTTGTTTAACGTAAACTTTCTCCTGTATAAAGCCATTAAGAAAAGCACTTTTAACATCCATTTGATAAAATTTAAAACCTTTGGAAGCAGCAAAAGCTAGCAAAAGTCTAATTGCCTCAATCCTAGCAACAGGAGCAAAAGTTTCATCAAAATCTAAATCCTCCACCTGAGTAAAACCCTGAGCAACAAGTCTAGCCTTATTTCGAACAATCAAACCATCCTCATTTTGTTTATTTTTGAAAACCCACTTGGTTCCAATAACATTATGTCCAGAAGGAGGTTCATCTAAAGACCAAACTTTGTTTCTTTCAAAATTTTCAAGTTCTTCATGCATGGTGTTAATCCACGATTCATCAGTTCAAGCATGAGTAACATCTTTGGGTTCAAAAGAAGCAACAAAAGCAAAATTCACAAAATCATGCGCAGTTACCTTAGATCTCGTCGTCCGCTCATGAAATTACCTATTATTTGTTTCGACGGATGTTGTCGCTGAATGTGCAAAGGTGCAGTGATCTCAGAAGTTGATTCACATTCTAGTTCAGCACTCGTCGTAGTCCCCGACGAATCCTCTTGATTGGAATTGACAGAATCCGAAGCGGTCGGCCCCTGCCGGTCTAACCGGGCCTTTGGCCGGTCTGACCGGGCAGCCTCCTCCGATCTGACCGGCGGCCCTCGGCCGGTCTGACCGGGCAGGTCGACTTTGTCGTCTTCCTCATCGCTTTCGTCGTCGAACATGCGACCATCCTCCCCCTGAGCCTGTGGCAATGTACTTGAAAGTTCTAGTCTAGTACCGGGACTAACCTCATTAAAAGTGACTTCACAAGTCTCGACAATTTTGTTAGTCTCCAAAATAAGTACACGATAGCCATAAGTGTGTGCGGGGGTATCCAAGAAATAAACCATCAGTTGAACGTGATTCAAACTTGTCCAAATTTCCAGGTTTTAAAACGAAGCACTTGCAACCAAAAACACGCAAATGTGAAACTTTGGACTGACGACCAAATCGAAGCTCATAAGGAGTTTTGCCAAGTTTAGATCGCAAGAAAATACGATTAGAAACATAGCAAGCAGTGTTAATAGCTTCGGCCCAAATTTTTCTAGGAGTGTGATATTCATCTAGCATTGTCCTAGCCATCTCAACCAAAGAGCGATTTTTTCTTTCAACAACGCCATTTTGTTGAGGAACACAAGGAGAAGAAATTGATGTTCAAAGCCTCTTTCATTGCAAAATTGTTCAAAAGAAGCATTTTTAAATTCACCACCATTATTGCTTCTAATTGTTTTCAAAGAATTGTGAAATTCACAATTTAAGTGAAGAACCAAACTCCGAAAGTGTCGAAAGGCCTCATCCTTGGTTGCCATGAAGAAAACCCAAGAATATCGAGAAAAGTCGTCAACAACAACCAACACATACCATTTTCCCCTGACAGATTGCACTCTAGCTGGACCAACAGTGTCCATGTGTAAAAGCTGTCCCGGTGCATCCGTCATCACAGAAAGAATCGGTGTGTGGAAGAAGCAACCATTTTACCATGACGACATGGTGCAAAAACCAAATCATGATCCCTTTTGAGTTTAGGCAAACCACGAACAAGATCTAAACCACTTAATCGAGTTAAATGATCAAAACCAACATGCCCAAGTCTGCGATGCCAAAACATCAAATCTTTGTTGATTTTCGCAACTAAGCATGTTACAACAGGAGAAACAGGGTTTTCAAAATTAGCTTTAAAAACTCTCCCATAACGAGAAATGTTCAAAACAGAATCACCACAAGAATCAAATATTTTACTTCCAGTTTTCTTGAAATGAACTTCAAAGTTTTCATCAACAATTTGTGAAACTGAAAGTAAATTGTACTTTAAATCCTCGACCAAAGCTACCTTTTTTAATTCAAATTTGTCACTTACCTTGACGGATTCGGTAGCAAGAACAGCACTTGTTGAAGCATCCCCAAAGATTATCGATTCCGTCTTGGATGCCATCTTGAGGTAGGAGAACCAATTTTTTTCTCCGGTCATGTGGCGCGAACAACCGGAGTCCACGATCCACACGTTCTCCTTCCTCGCCACGAAAGCCTACACAACAAAAGATGTCGAAGCCTCAGTACTGGGGTTAGTCAAAAGAAATTTAGGAATCCAGTACTAAGACACACGACCAACAAATCCAATAGGCACAAATCCACGAGCAAAAACAGTTTTGGAATTTTCAGAAAAATTCCTTCGGGCCGATCGACTGGCGAATCTGCGGCCCGACTCCAGGGCGGCATCGCCGGCCCGACCCAGAGGCGTGTCGTCGGTCGACCGAGCACCATGGCCGGTCGACCGGTGGACCATCGGCGGACCGGCCTTCCCCAAGGAAAGCCATATTTTTCCCACTTTGATTTTGCAAAATTATTCTCTCTTTCCTTTCTCTATTTTCGTACTAATCTGAAACAAAAACCAACAAGATGACCATCTTTACCACAAAAAGATCAAGAAAACTTTTCTTTAGTGGTAGATGATTTTGAAAAATTATGTTTAGTTTCTTTTAGATAAACGAAAGAGATGGCAAATTTTCGATTTAAAAACTGTTTTCATGGTATTAGGTTTTGTCAAGATTTCACCATTTTCAGTCATTCTTAAAACATTTGGAGGATTTTTGGTGAAATATGAGCATCCAAACATATTCCCTTATTGTCGCTACACACTTTAGATTTGTCCAAAATCATGTTAAGTTGTTTCTTACCGTCGAAAAATTTTTGCAAAGAACTTTTCAAGTAAGAAACTTCTTTTCAAGATTAACACAATTTTCACAACCAATCATGACATCTTTACCTTTGCGACATTTAGAGGAAGAAGCTACCTCATCTTGTTTAAATATATCTTCCATGTGCTAAACACGAGCTAAAGCATCTTTTAATTTCAATTCATTAGCATCACAAGTTAAACAAGGTTTAGTAGCCAAATCATGTGAATCTCTAATTTTTGAAATCTCAAGCATTAAAACCTCACAATTTTTTGCAATCATCATCATTAGGAATAAGAGATTTCAATCTATCAATTTCAGCATTCAAAGATTCAATCACAAATTATTGTTTTTTAAACATCTTTTCACATTTTTTATTCTTTGCACTTAAAACAAGAATTGCTTCCTCAAGCGAGCTTACCTCATTGTCTTCCTCTTCAGAATCTTCATCTCCACGTGTCATGAGACAAACGCCGGAGATGTTCTTGCCCTTCTCTTCTTCGCTATCGGAGTCTATGTCTCTTAGGTGGTTCAAAAGCGGCATAGACTTGGCTCAACACCTTCTTGATCATCTCCTTCGAGCGCCTCCCCTTGGGCTTGTCGTCCTTCACCTTCTCCCCGCTCTTGTCCTCCTTTTTGCTTCTCCCAAGCTTGGGGCAGTTGAAGTGGATGTGGTCCAAAGCGCCGCGTTCAAAGCACCGAGCTGGTCCTCCTCTTTTCCTGAC
Organism: Oryza australiensis; assembly: GCA_019925245.2. Lineage (NCBI taxonomy): Eukaryota > Viridiplantae > Streptophyta > Magnoliopsida > Poales > Poaceae > Oryza > Oryza australiensis. The sequence continues at coordinate 62,756 of JAIFGZ020000130.1, read as the reverse complement.
TTTGTTCATAGCTTGAGAAAGTTTGTTAGCAGCAAGAGCCAAATCCTCCTCCTCGAATTGCTCAAGTTGTTCATCGGACATGGCATTAATCAAAGCAAGAGCACTTGGAGACGATGAAGATGCAACATTAGAAGACATTGAAGAAGAAGAAACCAAAGCATTTGACGTGGACTCAATTTTTCGAGAAAGAATGTTCATCTCATGAGTTTTGAGTTTAGTGTAAAGAGAATCCAAAGTCAAAGTAGCCATATTGACAGATTCTTGAATTGAAGTCACTTTCATCTCCCAAATAGACATGTCAAGACCATTCAAAAAATGACGAGAAATGTTAGATTGTGGATAATTAGTGTCATAAGAAGAATCAACAGATCTAAGATCGCTCAAGATTTTATTAAACCTACCAAGATAGTCATTCAAAGCTTTAGCAGGTTTTATCTCAAATTTTATGTATTCCTTTTTAAAAAGGTCTCGACGAAGTTCTTTTATATTAGTAGTTCCTTGATGAAAGTTTTTCAAAGCATTCCAAATCTCGTTGGCGGTTTGAAGATGTGAAACGCGATCAAAATCCGAACGAGAAATCCCATTTAACAAAATATTACGAGCTTTGCAATTGTTATTAAACTCAGTTTTCAAAGCATCAGAATTAATCACTTCGGGAATAGTGTAGGGAAGAGCAACCTTTTGCCACATATCATAGTCTTGAGCCATGATGTAAGATTGCATCTTACAACACCAATAAGTGAAGTCGGTTCCATCAAAAACATGCGGCTTAGTGGAAAATTTATCCGACATGGCGAAAAACTTTAGATCGATAAAAATCCAAAGCAGAAAAACAAGGCTCTGATACGATCGAATACCCAAAGTAAAGCCAACCAGAGGGGGGTGAATGGTTGATGTATCCCAAAAACAAGTTTTAGCGGAAATAAAACTTAACCTCGATCTGGAACAAGTCGGTCGACCGCCTGTAGTGCCTGTCGATCGCCGATATACGCAAGACCCGCAGCCCAAAGCCACGAATCCAACTCATATAGAAAGTCCTAAACACCTAGGGAACCTTCCCATATAAGTACAAACTTGATATAAACCAGCCGTCACAATCTCGGTCTTTCCAAAACCGAAATTCCGCTTTCCATACGCACACAATACCTCCATCGTATGCCATATGGAAACTTCACCAATTATGTGCACTAATCTCTACCCTTAAGTATCCTGCATAATCTCCATCTTGGACGTCATCTTATCTGCAAGTTGACTCCATCTCGATTACCGGCGACACTTTCTCGAGGCATAAAGATAACCTGCACACAATTAAACAAAGAATACCATATCCGAGCACAAGCTATCTCCAACTTGACTCGTTGTTAGCATAAATGAACATACACATGCATAGGAACACGAAACTCCCATGTATATGCAAGGAAACAAACCGAAACTGAAACCAAATCGAAATCGGCAACCAGTCGGACTGACTCGACCAGTCTGACCGCAGTTGCCGGTCTGATCGCACGAACACCTCCGGTCAGACCGACAGTACAAGCCCGGTCAGACCGGCTGTGCAGCCGACTGAAGAGTGTTCATTGTCCGAAAATTCAACTATCTCCAAAACCACTTTGTCAATAAATCTCCAAATAACAAAACACACAAAGCAATAATCCCATATGCCAATTGTTCATCATCAAATGAAGAATGAAACACACTTTGATTGTACACTTCTTGCAGTTCCTTTTCCAGTGACCTGTCTCCTTGAAATAGAAGCAAACGTCATCTGATGTTGTGGACCCCTTCTTGCCCTTCTTTGCGTTGGAGGCACTCGCGATCTCATCGGGAGTTAGTTTCCTCTTAGTGCAAAGTTTCTTGACAGGTGGTTTGCGCTTAGCTTTCTGCATCATCATCACATGATGACCATTTTTCTGGATACTCTCCTCAGTCGTCTTTAGCATCCCATGCAACTCGGCTAAGGTCTTATCCATACTATTCATGTGATAATTCATGAATGACTTGAAGCTCGGAGGGAGCGACTGGAGAATCACATCAGTAGCCAACTCTTGGCTAAGGGGAAAACCTAGTTTTTCCAGACTCTCAATGTAGCCAATCATTTTTATCACATGCGGACTGACGGGACTCCCCTCAACAAGCCTGCACACAAACAGGGACTTTGAGGCGGCCCTAGCTTGGTTCTCAAACATGCCACGTAGTCCCTGAATAATATTATGAGCATCGCTGCTCTCGTATTGCTTCTGATGCTCAGAGGACATTGTAGCAAGCATGAAACAGATTATGTCTAGGGAATAATTAGTGTGCTTCTCATAAGCCCTCCGTGCAGAAACAGTAGCATTATTAGGCAAATCATCAGGATAGGGTACTTCAAGAATGTACTCCTTGCGCTCTTGCTTGAGAACAATTCTCAAGTTGCGATACCAATCCATAAAGTTTGTGTCATTCAATTTTTCTTTCTCGAGAATAGATCACAAATTAAAGGTACTGGGTGTAGTATTAGCTGTCATTATTCTACAACAGAAAAAGCAAAGTTTAGGACAATGTTTATGCTACGTCTATTGTCAAACAATTTAACATAAGACTCCTATTACGTATTTTACACCTTCCCTCTAGGTTACGTATTGGGTCAAGATCCACATGTTAGTTAATTTCTAGTGAGCTTTGGCATCACTGCTAGAATATTAGTAACATGGGTAAGCAACACCTTGCTAATCACATCTCTATGTGACTCTTGTTGTTGGTGTAGCATCTCCATGCCCCAGCGCCAACCTATGCCCCAAGGCCCAAAACTGTTTTGATAGCCTTGTTAAGTAAACCAAATGCTCCTGCTGTATATGTCCGACATATACCCCCTCGTGTTATGATAGAGAATGGTACTCTGCTTTGGCAGACCCACCATTGACGAGCATAACGGTGACGGGTGCAACATTTGGAAGGGCATCATTGCTACTTAATTTTGTGAGGGATACTATCCTATCAAACAAACATATCAATATATGAAAGAGGGTAGAATAGCAATTAATGAAATAGTATGGCCCCGTTCACATGGTGATCTCCATCTCCATGCCGGTGTAGAGGATCTCCATCTGCATCACAGTTCTTCCAAGTGCCGAATGCTTGATTTCTTCAAACAAATGATGCAATCCCGCTAGGGTTTAGTCCCGATCTTTCGATGAGAGGTGGAGGATAACTCGATTGGGGAACGGAGGCGACGTTCACGGCCCGACTACAACTGTCCAAGGACGATGCGCCTTAGCAACTGATACACCGTCTCCGATGGTTGACGCGATCTTGCGGTGCGCGACAACCTAGCCACTAGGGCACTCGTCCTGCAAGCAATCGAAGAACAAGCAAGAACAAGTAAAACAAGCACTGAAATTGCTACATATTAAGATGAAATATTCAATCTGAATACACGATACGGTGGGGTTCCGAAGACAAACAGACGGACAGTCTAGCCGACACGCGCGCTGTGTGCATGTAGCAAAAGGCTAACTCTAATCAACAAAACCCGCCCTTCTTGGTGGCGGCTGAAGGTTTAAGAAGAGGGGAGAGACGACCACAGGGGTGCCGGGGTCATGCTAAACCTTAGGATGCGCCCCTAAAGGGCCCAACTGGCCCATTGGGCCAAAAGAGGTGACGCAGCACCAAGGACAGAAAACACTCGGTAGAAAAAGGACAATTGCGGCCGTTCCAGGACAGATATTGACATGGGGCCAGATCCATTTGAAAGTAGACTTGATAACCTTTCCATCAAATACTTGCACGCCCAAATCGGAGTTCGCATGAAGTCGTGGCGACCATTAGAACATGGCACCGTGCTGCAGTCCGAATCTACCCCGCGCGAATCCTCTTCCCGTTGGATCCTCTCCATGATTCCTGAGTAAAACAAAAGTGCACGCGCCTCCAGGGTATAAAGAAGAGGAACATACACTTAAGAATGAACTCACCTGATGGTTGAGTTGACGTGCACGAGCGCGGGTTATTGGACCATGAAGTTGTACGTGTGGAGGCATGAATGTATCGGTAATGTTGATGTCCTCATCATCGTCCCCTTCTTGCATTGGAGTCGTCCTCGACTCAAGCTCATCTTCGTCTCCCAAATATGGCTTTAAATCTGCAACGTTAAAAGTGGGACTAACCCCAAAATCTGCAGGGAGATCAAGCTTGTATGCATTTTCATTAATTTTTTCAAGCACTTTAAAAGGTCCATCAGCTCTAGGCATCAACTTAGACTTTCGCCAAATCAGGAAACCGTTCCTTTCGCATATGTAACCAAACCAAATCACCAGGTTTCAAAATTCAATTGACGTCTACCTTTGTCACCACCAAGCTTGTAGTTAGCATTCATGCGCTCTATGTTTTGTTTAGTTGTTTCATGCAGTTTTAACATCAACTCAGCACGTTGTTTAGCATCAAAATTCAGTTTTTCAGAATATGAGGCAAACATTCTTCCCACATCTTAATATTTGTCTTTAAAACAACCCTTAACATAGTAGACAAAGTCCTATTCACAACTTCAGTTTGCCCATCAGTTTGGGGATGACAAGTAGTAGAAAACAAAAGCTTAGTTCCCAATTTAGCCCACAAAGTTCTCCAAAAATGGCTGAGAAATTTAGTGTCACGGTCTGAAACAATGGTGTTTGGCACACCATGCGAGCGAACAACCTCCCGAAAGAACAAGTCAGCAATATGAGTAGCATCATCAGTTTTATGACATGGTATGAAATGTGCTATTTTAGAAAACCTATCCACAACCACAAAAATGCTATCTCGCCCCCTCTTGGTTCTAGGCAAGCCCAACACAAAATCCATTGAAATATCTTCCCAAGGAACACTAGGAACAGGTAGAGGCACATACAAACCATGAGGATTTAAGCGTGACTTAGCCTTTTGACATGTCGTGCAGCGAGCCACAAATCTCTCCACGTCTCTTCTCATCCTCGGCCAAAAGAAATGGCTAGCAAGGATGTCCTCCATCTTCTTGGCACCAAAGTGCCCCATCAACCCACCGCCATGCGCTTCCTGCAGCAACAACAAACGAACAGAGCTAGCTGGAATGCATAGCTTGTTAGCTCTAAAAATAAACCCATCATTGAAGACTAATCTGTTCCATGTCCTTCCATCCTTACAGTGCAACAACACGTCTTTAAAATCATCATCATTCACATATTGGGCTTTGATTGTTTCTAGGCCAAAGATTTTGTAGTCAAGTTGTGTCAACAAAGTATATCTCCTAGACAAAGCATCAGCAATGCCTACGATTCAGTTTGCCCTGACTACGAATATGCTTTAAAGATTCATGATCAGAATGTATGACAAATTCCTTGGGCCATAAATAATGTTGCCATGTTTCCAGAGTTCTCACAAGAGCATACAATTCTTTATCATAAGTAGAATAATTCAGAACAGGCCCACTCAATTTTTCACTGAAATATGCAACGGGTTTTCCCTCTTGTAGCAAAACACCACCCAATCCAATCCCACTAGCATCACATTCGATTTCAAAAGTCTTATTAAAATCTGGAAGTTGGAGGAGACGTGCATGTGTCAACTTATCTTTTAACTTGTTGAAGGCGTTCACTTGTGTGGTGCCCCATGTGAAAGGCACCTCCTTCTTTGTAAGCTCATTCAGCGATGCAGCAATGGTGCTGAAATTCCGCACGAAGCACCGATAAAATCTTGCAAGTCCTAAAAAGCTTCGAACCTGTGTTGCCTCGACCTTGGCTTGATCAACCTCAATTCCGTGCGGAGTTAGCCAAGAAACGATACACGATCGGTGCAAAAACTGCACTTCGCAAGGTTACCAAACAAACGTGCATCGTGCAAAGCATTAAGAACAACACGTAAATGATCAAGGTGTTCCTCTAAAGATTTGCTATAAATCAGAATATCATCAAAGTATACCACCACAAATTTGCCAATGAAAGAACGCAAAACCTCATTCATCAACCTCATGAAAGTGTTGGGTGCATTAGTTAAACCAAAAGGCATCACTAACCACTCATATAATCCAAACTTAGTTTTGAAAGTTGTTTTCCACTCATCTCCCAACTTCATACGAATCTGGTGGTATCCACTACGCAAATCAACTTTAGAGAAGATAGTAGAGCCACTCAATTCATCAAGCATATCGTCTAACCTAGGAATTGGATGACGATATCTAATGGTAATGTTATTAATAGCTCTACAATCAACACACATACACCAAGATCCATCTTTCTTGGCACCCAAATCACCGGCACAGCACATGCACTAAGAGACTCTCGTACGTACCCTTTATCAAGCAACTCTTGAACTTGACGCTGAATTTCATTGGTCTCGTCAGGGTTGGTTCTGTATGCCGCGCGGTTGGGTAGTGAAGCCCCCGGAATCAGATCGATTTGATGCTCAATTCCACGCACCGGTGGCAGCCCCGGTGGTACATCATGGGGAAAAACATCCTCATACTCCTGCAAAAGATTAGTGACCGCAGGTGGAAAAGAAACAGGTATATCCTCAAAGGAATACAAAGCATCCTTGCGTACAAAAGCATAGCATACGGTTTCGCTTGTATCCAAATTGGCAACATCGGATTTAACGACAAGCATGCAAGAACCTTTCAATTGAATCACATTTTTATTGTCGATTTAGATTCTCTCTTGTTATGTTGCACATGTTCTTTGGCTACAATCTGATTTTCACTTATAGCATGGACCCGATTCTTCTCTTTCTTAGCTGTAGAAACATCATCCTCAAAAACAGCTTCAGGGATCATGGGATGCAACACAATTTTCTTATCATGGTACATAAAAGAATACTGATTTGATCTACCATGATGCATAGAATCCATATCAAATTGCCATGGCCTACCTAACAGAATATGACAAACTTGCATAGGTACAACATCACACTCAACAACATCACGATATGTCCCAATTGCAAAATTAATGCGCACCAGCTTGGTTACCTTTGCCTTACCACTGTTATTTAGCCATTGAATGTGATATGGGTGGGGATGTGGTTTGGTGCTGAGTGCAAGCTTCTCCACCATTTCGCTGCTAGCCAAGTTGTTGCAGCTTCCTCCATCAATGATCAAGCGGCAAGAATGCTCTTTAATGACGCACTTTGTTTGGAACAAGGTGTGCCGCTGATTTTGCTCGGCCTTCTCCATTTGTGTGCCGAGCACACGCGCACAATGAGGCCGCGTAGCGTTCGCAAGATCGCACCAATATGTTCTTCTGTTCCCTCATCATCATCTTTGACTACCAAAACACGCTTGCTGGGGCAGTCACGCTGGACATGCCCATAGCCCTTGCAACAGTGACACTGGACATCTCTTGTTCTTCCAGTGGATGCAACGAAGAAGCACTCGCGGCGGCTCTTCGGGTCTGTCTCGGTGGTGCACTAACAGCCGGGACACGTGGCTTGTCGCTGGATGGAGAAGGTGCTGACCGCCGAGGTATGGAAGATGGTGAAGGAGTAGAAGGCGTGCGTGGCAGCCATATGTCGATTTTCCTACAAAAACATTAGTCTTGGCACTAGCACGTCGTCCCTGCACTTCCCTTTCAGCTTTGCAAGCAAGATGAAACAATCGAGTCATATTAGTGCAATCTTTGTAGTTCACAATGTCATAGATCTCATGGTTTAGACCACCCAAAAATCTAGCCATAGCAGCATCCTCAGACTCGTCTAAATTACAGCGAAGCATGCCCATTTGTAATTCCCGATAATATTCCTCTACACTTTTAGCACCTCGCCTCAATTGTTGCAATTTATTTAACAAATCACGTGCATAGTAAGAAGGAACAAATCTAGCCCGCATGACCCGTTCTCAAAGCATCCCAAGTCTGTGGCATGTTGTTAGGATTTTTCTTGCCATGTTCTATCCATCACACAGAGGCAAAAGCAGTGAACTCACTAGTAGCAGCTCTAACTCTAGAGGTCTCAGGGAATTCATGGCATGCAAATTTTTGATCAACAGCAATCCCCCATGTAATGCATGCATCAGGGTCATATTTTTCATCAAAACGAGGTATCTTAAATTTGACTTTAGAAAAAGCATCTTCATTGTGTCGAAACTCGGTTTCGGCAATAGAAAATTGGGGGTGCAGTCAAGATCGCCAAGCTCGATGGGTTAGATGGAAAACAAGGTTTAGACAGGTTCAGGCCCTCTCGTGAGGTAATTCCCTACTCCTGTTTCGGTGGATTCGATCCGCCGAGTGTCTTTATTGATCTCGTGATCTAAAGCGGAAGGCTAAAAGCTGATCTAACTTCTCATGAAGCATACGATCTAAAGCCGATATCCCCTTAAGGGACGCCCCTCACCCCCCTTATATAGTCTTGGGAGGTGGGCTTACAAATCGGAAACCCTATCTTACTCTAAGTCGGTTTTCTCAATCTTACCAAACTATGACTATGAGCCGTTGCCTTATCTAATCGGCAACGTAATACCCAAGTCGTAGTTGGTTTACAGATATGACAGGCGCAATCTATCCCTACCTCTAGTCGGATAAGCTTGCCATGTAGATACCCGATTGCCATAATCTCCACAGTAGCCCCCGAGTCCTTTTCAGTCGACGAGACAACTCAGCTTCAAACCGAAACAGTACGCAGCCAAAAATCTCTTTGGCCGAGTGCTTCTGGCGCCGAGCGATTCCATCATCTCTGCCTGAATCTTCCCGAGTAGCTCCAAAGACTGTGAAGGGCTGGGAAATATCTCAAAAATTCTCAAAAATAAATATCTAGGTGCATCTCCTGATGCACCTAATTAGGTGTAGCCCCCGACTATGTGATTAGTCAAAAATAGACTAATCATATAGTCAAGAACTATAAAAATCATACTCATATGAATACTTAGCTTATGCTAAAGCAATCATAAAAATCTCATCACTCGGTAAGCTCATGCTCATCCGAGTGAATTTGCCCGAGTCACCTCGGAACAAATAACTCAATCAATCCTTATGGATGAAAAGCACTCGGTAAGCTCATGCTTATCTGAGTGGATCTGCCGAGTCATCTCGGAACAAATATTCCAATCATCCCTCGTGGGTAAGAAATCAATTCTCTCGGTAAGCTCATGCTTATACGAGCTGATCTTCCCGAGTCATCCCGGAAATTTGCCCGAGCCATCTCGGAACAAATAATTCTCATATAAATGCTTAGCTCAAGCTAAAGCAATCATAAAAAATCACATCACTCGGCAAGCTCATGCTTATCCGAGTAGTTCGCCCGAGTCGTCTTGGAACAAATAATTTATTTAGCCCTCATGGGTAAGAAATCAATTCACTCGGCAAGCTCATGCTCATCCGAGTTAACTTGCCCGAGTCATCTCAGAACAAGTAATTCTATCGACCCTCATGGGTAAGAAAATCAATTCACTCGGCAAACTCATGCTTATCCGAGTTGATTTGCCCGAGTCATCTCGGAACAAATAGCTTAATTGACCCTCGTGGGCAAAAAACACTCGGCAAGCTTACGCTTATCCAAGTTAACTTGCCCGAGTCATCTCGAGACAAATAGTTTAATCAACCCTCGTGGGTAAATACACTCGGCAAGCTCATGCTCATCCGAGTTAACTTGTCCGAGTCATCTCGGGACAAATAATCTAATCAACCCTCGTGGGTAAAAACACTCGGCAAGCTCATGCTCATCCGAGTTAACTTGTCCGAGTCATCTCGGGACAAATAATTTAGTCAACCCTCATGGGTAAACAAATTTTTCAGTCATCGAAAAATATGACCAAAATATTAAATAGCTCCTGCCATAATATTGGTCTTAATCTAAAAAGATCTTCACCGGGTGGAATAAATAGCATTGATATAATCATTTAATCAAATGCTTAAAAACCAAACAGTTCTGTCATCGGGACAGCCATAAAAAGCTTAACTGTTTGTCACCTTTCAAATTGCATCGTGCCAACTTCTCATGAAGTTATGCAAACCGCGGTATGAAAGGATTTTAAAGGTATTGGGCTATGTGACACGTGCATATTGCCAGGGCAAATCTGCTTAAGTCCATCCGCTTAAGTCCCTAAGGACACGTGTCAAGCCACACCTTAGCTGGGCCGCAAGTCTCTCATGGGCTCGGCCCAATCGCGAGATAACTTGGCAAAAACCCTCAAGTCTTTTTACGAAGCCTCGAGGTCATCCTCGACACTTCATCTTCCCCAACAATTTCCTCTTTTGCTGCACTGTTCACCAGCTCTCCGTGGAGAACCCTGAACTCGTTTGCATGCAAATCCATCCATCTAGGAACTCTTGTTCCATCACAAGCCATCTTCCGCATCCAGCCACCAAGATTCCCTTGTCGTCCGAGGTTCAGTCGGGAGTAAGTTTAATCATCTTGGTCTCTTTATGCCTCCGATGTGAACTTGTAGGTATCTAGCTTATTTATGTTAATGCCTTGACCCGAGTCTTCATAGAAAATTTCTTAAGTAATTTTCGTCCGACTGTCACCAAGCCTAAACTTGATTAGATCATCAGAAAATTCTCAGTCCTTATCTATTAAACTCAAATCAAGAAACATTAAACAATGATAAACCAAATATAAACAAGTTGTCGAAGAAAACCATGCTTTATTGACACGTATGCCACCCATTGTAACAACTCAAGAAGTCATCTTGCTTGAGATTGGCGATCAAGAATAACATGAAACTTATGGCAATTTAAGCATAGTATCGTCGAAGATGTTCAATATTCCAGGAGTTCTTCACCATAGATCGATCTTCGCGCTTTAGTCGAAATGCTCTTGGCCGAGTCACCTCGCGATTATGTATGGTCCTTCCCATAGTGAAGATAATTTGTGATGGTCCTTGATGGTCTGGATCTTGCGTAGAACCAAATCATCGACAATGAAAGCTCGCACCGAACATTGCGACTATGGTATCTTCTAAGTCCTTGAAGATATCTTGCCACGGATCAAAGAAGATTTTCTTTGCTTTGGCGTCGCCTTGTCCCGACTTGGCTATCCTCTTTGTAGAAATTTCACCCTCTTCGATGTTGATGTAGCCGGTCGGATTTCTTCCGGCCACGTGATCTCTCACAAGATTGGGCCATATCGCAGCTTTCTTTGTCGCAGGTGAAGACTTGTTTGACATCGCTGCGCAGGGTGATGACGCCGTTAGGGCCGGGCGTCTTTATGCAGGCCTTCTGATGATCGCGTGGTAGGCCGTCTTTGAAGTCGACCACCCCGAAGGTGGTATTCTCCATTCGGAAATTCTCGCGAACTCCGGAGGTGACTGGAAGGGCGATGTGCCCGAGTGGTGTGGGCGACAGCCCCGGGATCACTCCGTGGAAGGAGGCTGAGCTTGCCTTCAACTCAGTTCTCAGGATTTGTATCTCATCCAGGGTCTTGACGAATAGGAGATTGAGGACGCTGCCCCCATCGATGAGGACGCGCTTCAGCTCGATGTTCTGAACCACCAGGTCAAGTACCAAGGGATACTGCCCTGGGTGAACCACTCGGTCAGGATGATCCGAGCGATTAAACGTGATGGCCACCTCCGACCATCGTAGATGTTGTGGGACTTCGGGTTGTGCCGCATTGACCTCACGGTCCATCAGCTTTTGCTTCCTCTTGGACTCATAAGCCTGCGGCCCCCGAAGATGTGATTCAGCACGCCCACGTGGTCTTGAAAAGGCTCCGAATTTCCAGTCGGGTTATTCTTCTTGGTTCCCGATGGACCGGCTTCATCGGTCGGCTTCTTGTTTAACCGTGTCGCATATTGCTCGGTGAATTGCTTGTAGATGATGCATGCACTGAGCGTTCATGATCGTTCATGATTGCGTCGTAGGCCGCAACTCGAGGACGGCATTGAGAGTTGGATGTTGTGGCAACCAGGTCTTCGTGCCGACGCTTGCGGTCTTTCTGGGGCTGATTGCTGCTGTCGTTATCCTTCCTCGGATGCTGGCTTCCTTCCGAGTGCTTGTCATCCCTTTTGTCAGGCCGGTTTTGGCGTGCCGCCTTGATTGCATCGTTGGACTTGGCGTAGGAGTTCGCCGTCTCGAACATTTGTTTCACCGTCTTCGGTGGCTTGCGCCCGAACTTCCCGATCAACAGTTCATCACGGACTCCCTTCTGGAAGGCGGCGATGATGATGTCATCGGTGATGTTGGGGACCTTGTTGCGTTTTTCGAAGCAGCGTCGAATGTAATCCTTCAGAGGCTCGTCCGACTTCTAGATGACGTTGTATAAGTCAAAGTGTGTGCTGGGCCTCTCGAAGGTGCCCTGGAAGTTGGTGATGAAGTGGTCCCTCAGCTCGCTCCATGAGCCGATGGAGCCTCTTGGCAGGCTCGTGAGCCAGTTCCTGGCTGAGTTGGCGAGGGCCACGGGCAGATAGTTGGCCATAGCCTTGTTGTCACCGCCTGCTGCGCGGATGGCGAGAGTGTACACGGTAAGCCACGACTCGGGGTCGGTCTTGCCGTCATATTTCTCTATTCCTGTTGGCTTAAAACCATTCGACCAGTGCACTCGGCGGAGCTCCCGAGTGAAAGCTGGCACTCCATCGTCGCTGCTATCGGGTGATCGCCTCCGATCTTCCCGAGTGCATCGGTCTCGCTCCTGGTGGCAGCGATCAAGGACTTCCCGCAGATCACTCGGCGGGGTCTTCGGTTGGTTGGTTGGGTAGCTGGAGCTGTTGTTGCAGCGGACGTGGTGGTGGACGGGTGGACGTCTGTGCCGTTTGTCGCGGGAGTCGGCTGTTTGATCCTGGTACTTCAGTGTGGACTCGCGGCGTGGGCCTCTTGGCCTTGTCGTCGATTGATCTGGCTCGGGCCTCTTATAGTCTCCTGACCTTAGAGGCAGGAGTCGGCTTTTGTCGGGCGTTTCAACCACGGACTCAGTCGGCCTTCGTGCCGAGGTGGTGGGGTGACCGTTGGCTGTGGCCGCGACGATGGTCTTGATCTTGTCAAGTACTGGAGTCACGTCAGCGGTGCCGTCTCCATGACGGTGTCCAGGAGTGTGAGCGTGGCAACAGCGTTCTGCTATGGCGTCTGGAAGATGTTGGCGTTGCGGACCCGCGTTTGAAGAATAGCCTCCTGAGCGGACCGTCTGGCTGCCCGTAGATCCTGCTTTCTTCTGTCGGCTTCCTCCTTGCGCTTCTTCTCTTCTTCTGCTAGCTTGCGCTCTTGCACGATCCTGGCTCGCTCTTCTTCCGCAGGCCTGCAGGCCATGGCTGAGTCGGACTCGGCCACTTCAGCCATGAGGACATCGAAGCACTTCGGTTCGTAGTCCTTGTTGTCGTCGGAGTCGTCGGCTTTGTCCGAGGGGATGCCATAGAGGTCATCCAAGCCGGCGGAGCTGAGATATTCGTTGAGCTCCAAAGATGAGCATGAGCCGAATGGCTGGAGGATGACAGCGATCTTCCTCGATCCTGGATAGCCCAGGTCTGGATCGTTCCAGTCCGGGTCAGAGCTTGGTGATGCGGGCTCCTCCGAGTGGGTCGACCTCGACTCGAGGGAGAGAAGATTGCCGTAGATCTCAGCGGCGTTTGGTAACCAAAACGGCGCCGAGAGGTCTTCTTCCAAGTAGATCGCCTCCGTTGGGGAGACGAGAAGATCGGTGCAGATTTCGGCGGTGTTCGGCAATCCGAACGGTGCCGAGTGAATTCCTTCGTTGGAGTGGGCGGATTGCATCTTGGTCTTCAAGATGTCGTTGTAGATCTTGGCGCTGTTCGAGAGCCCGAATGGCGCCGAGTGGATCTCTCCTTCCGACTGGTTCGGATCCGAGTCGAAGGAGAAGTCGTCGGAGTAGTTGGCGGCGAAGTCGCCGAATCCTGAGGGAGATCCCATCACGCTTGTCGGCGAGATTGTTGAAGAAGTCTTGACGCGCGGGACCCTACCTGGCACGCCAACTGTCGAAACTCGGTTTCGGCAATAGAAAATTGGGGGTGCAGTCAAGATCGCCAAGCTCGATGGGCTAGATGGAAAACAAGGTTTAGACAGGTTCAGGCCCTCTCGTGAGGTAATACCCTACTCCTGTTTCGGTGGATTCGATCCGCCGAGTGTCTTTATTGATCTCGTGATCTAAAGCGGATGGCTAAAAGCTGATCTAACTTCTCATGAAGCATACGATCTAAATCCGATATCCCCTTAAGGGACGCCCCTCACCCCCCTTATATAGTCTTGGGAGGTGGGCTTACAAATCGGAAACCCTATCTTACTCTAAGTCGGTTTTCTCAATCTTACCAAACTATGACTATGAGCCGTTGCCTTATCTAATCGGCAACGTAATACCCAAGTCGTAGTTGGTTTACAGATATGACAGGCGCAATCTATCCCTACCTCTAGTCGGATAAGCTTGCCATGTAGATACCCGATTGCCATAATCTCCACAATTGCGTACCTCTCGTCGGCGGTGTTCTCCCATGCCTCTATGGTTGTTACGTAGCCGACGGCGATCACGAGCGTTGCGGTCATCATGTTCAGTGTCAGCGGTATAGTCACCATCGAAGTTGTCCTCACCGTACTCACCATCAACGTCATCTTCATCACGCTGATCATGGCCCCGAGCATTGAGGTTATCAAAATGCCTCACAAGTGTAGCAAGGCTGGTGTCAATACGCGCAACCGATGCCTCCAACCCGGCGAGCTTGGTTGTGGCATCGATCTGTGTGGCCTCCAGTTGCCCGATTTTGTCATTCGTCACCTGCAAATCTGCATCAAGTCCTTCTGTGTGCCGCTTCACTTCCCTTGCAAAATGTTGTATGATGCGTCTGGTGCGTGGAGAATGGGATGCACCTTCTTCTTCCTCCGAGCCTGCCATGGTTAATATAACAAAACAACAATGAAAACAGTTGACAAGATTAATCCCTACAACTATTGGGGTGTGGCTACTGAAAGGCGCTCGCTCTCAGCTTATCTCACAAGCTCTTACCAGTTCTTACCATTCTCACAGGAGGGGTGACAACAACCGACAAGTCTGCAACCGTGGAACGAGGTGTATCGGCGCCGTAGCAACAAGGCTGTTGTCAAGCCGTAGTCGTATGTGTGGAGCTGTAGGAGGGCTGAAAGTAATGCACAAGGAAGTACTAGCAACCACGTTAGTCAAAGCAAATTGAGTAAACGCTCAAGGTCGGTACCGTGCTGGTCCTAGGCTAGACGAAATAGAGACGCGAGCCTAACCACAAAGGACGCCACAAGATACAAACCCAAACAGACACGATCATAGGAAGGTGGAGACAAAGGGGACTAGGTGGAAGGAAGGTTCTCACGAGCCGGCCCCTTTCTCTTTTTTTTTTGCTCTCTTTTTTTTTTTTTTTTCTTTTTTTTTTGCTGTTCTCTCTAGTGCTTTGAGGAGAGAGATGCGACTTTTTTATTTTTTTTTTTTTGATATTTTTTTCACAACCAGGGGCACACTAGAACCAACCACAAAAATTCTTAGCTCAAACGGACAAAATATGAGGCACGTGAAATTTTTCAAAGTTTTACCGAAAGGGGTTCCGAAGCTTCTCGCCACGAAAACAGAATTTAGCAAGCAGAATTTGGTGATTTTAAAATTGCCGAACCCAGCGAAGCAAGGAACAAACTGATGTAACTTTTTCTGTAGATGTCCGTGGATATCTTATTTGCCTAATTTCGAGCCCGTATGAGAAAGATATCACTGTTTTAAGGTAGGCAACTCGAATCGGGACTCTATTTCCTTTCTTGCGATGGCTGGATCAAAGGCAAGACAGATTATACATGAAAACAGATCAAACTATGGAAGGAAAGTAATTGGTGGGTGGCAGCGATGGTGGTGATGACGGCTAAAACAAAGGTGATGGCGGCGATGGTGAATGTGGGGGTATGTGGTGGCAAGAACTCGAAACTCTAATCGCCTAAACACTAAGACCAGCACATTGACACAACCATGCAATCAAAGACTCAACAAGCCCTAACTAAGCAGTCCTAGTAAAAAAAGGGTCAAAGGGTTTTTAGGATTGATCTAATCTACTATTTTTTGGCTTTTTCTGGACTATAGAAAACAAAATTAAACAACGAAGGGCAAAAAATCTCTCACCGATCAACCGCGCTCTGATACCAACTGATGCGATCCCGCTAGGGTTTAGTCCCAATCTTTCGATGAGAGGTGGAGGATAACTCGATTGGGGAACGGAGGCGACGTTCACGGCCCGACTACAACCGTCCAAGGATGATGTGCCTTAGCAACCGATACACCGTCTCCGATGGTTGACGCGATCTTGTGGTGCGCGACAACCTAGCCACTAGGGCACTCGTCCTGCAAGCAATCGAAGAACAAGCAAGAACAAGTAAAACAAGCACTGAAATTGCTATATATTAAGATGAAAGATTCAATCTGAATACACGATACGGTGGGGTTCCGAAGACAAACAGACAAACGGTCTAGCCGACACGCGCGCTGTGTGCAAGTAGCAAAAGGCTAACTCTAATCAACAAAACCCGCCCTTCTTGGTGGCGGCTGAAGTTTTAAGAAGAGGGGAGAGACGACTACAGGGGTGCCAGGATCGTGCTAAACCCTAGGACGCGCCCCTAACGGGTCCAACTTGATACACAGCCCATTGGGCCAAAAGAGGTGATGCAGCACCAAGGACAGAAAACACTCGGTAGAAAAAGGACAATTGCGGCCGTTCCATGACAGATATTGACATGGGGCCAAATCCATTTGAAAGTACACTTGATATCCTTTCCATAAAGTAATTGCACGCCCAAATCGGAGTTCGCATGAAGTCGGGCGACCATTAGAACTTGGCACTGTGCTGCAGTCCGAATCTACCCCGCGCGAATCCTCTTCCCGTTGGATCCTCTCCATCATTCCTGAGTAAAACAAAAGTGCACACGCCTCCAGGGTATAAAGAAGAGGAACATACACTTAAGAATGAACTCACCTGATGGTTGAGTTGACGTGCACGAGCGTGGGTTATTGGACCATGAAGTTGTACGTGTGGAGGTGTGAATGTATCGGTAATGTTGATGTCCTCATCAACTAAGCTACTACTATAGAAGCTATAATTAAAGATTACATCGACTCGTAGGTCGTGAAATAATATTACATGCATTGCACGTAAGAAAGAATATTACAGGGATTGCACATATGAAAAAACAAGTTAGGCGTAGAACGTTTTCTACCTATCACAGAGATACGGTATCGAGACGACATATAAGCGGGTACGCACAAGGCGGTCCCGGAACACCACACGAAATTCATGGATCCAATCTATGAAATTGCTTATGGAAACCATATCGGTATAATCACATTATGCTGTCCCGATACACTATCAAGGGAGATGGTTTGTGTAGGCGCGAGGCAGTAATCAAGGTCAGACTACGAGACAACTTCGGTATAATCACATTATACCGTTTTGATACACTATCAAGGAACACCATCACGAATCCAACTCAAACCGAGTTCTATGGAAATTGCTTCGACATAATCACATTACGCTGTTCCGATACACTATCAAGGAACGCAATTACCATCTACTCTCCTGAACAGATCACGTGAAACCGATTGATCTAATCAACCCGTGCAAAACTTGTTCCAGATCTAATCTAAAATCTGAACTAAGTAGGTTTAGCTCTGATACCACTGAAGGGTTACGCGGAGGCTACGATAGCTAAAAACAAAAATTTTCTACCGTGCAAACCAGGTACCTTGCAAGTAAGGGTCGATAGATCGTTACCGATTGGAGTGGAGTGCAGTGGATATAGCCAATCAGGAGCTATCCGATCTGGAATAGTACTGGCCAATCACAGCTGATTTGCTGACAACCGATTCCCCACACAGCCGATTCGCTGAAGCCGATGTGCCGATTCCACAGCCGATTTGCTGATTCGCCGAACCGCACTCATGCTGCTGATCTGCCGCAGCCGCCTCGCTCCGATGCGCCGCAACCGATTTGTCCGATCGCAGCTAGTTCGTAGCCGACGAACAACACCGCAATGTAGCAGTGCCTCTACCGGTATCCACACGTCCAGGGACAGAACGCCTAACACCCGTGTGCTAGCACAAGATGCAAGGCTAGGGTTTGGCTCGGAAGTGGGGAGGGTTTCCGTGGAGATCAGATTGATTTGGTTCAATGCAATGCCTCTGCTCTCCACCCCTCGCCCCTTTATATAGAGTTGTCGCCTCGGCCTATAGGCCCAGCAGGACTCTATCTTGAATCGGATCCTATCCGAATCTCATTGAGTTTGCCGGCCGAACTTCGTAAGCCCATAGGACTCTATATTAAATCGAATCTTATCCGAATCGAGCCATATTCGAGTCCAACTCGAATGTCTGTTCTATCCCCTTAAGAACGCGACCTTGTAGGTTCAGGTATACTCGGTTTTGGCTCGAGTCCAACTCAGCTGACTGTCAATAGTGACGCCTAGCAGCACATATTGACACCATAGTATACAGGAATATAATATCGGCTCTGAACCTGTAATGTGTACAGAAATCCCTTTGCCTCACAATACTTATTAAGCTATAGTCAAGATGTGTTCCATCCCTTCAATAGCTTAACTATTCACTTAAACCGTATTGGATTATCTGTCTATTGATTGACTCCTCAATCAACTCGGCATGGCCATGCACTTCCATATTCCATTACCTCGAGGGGCCTAGAGATATCTCTCCAAAGGAGGGCAAATTCCATCTTGATCATTCACATCCCACTACATGTTTCATAGAATAGCCGAAGACTACTTTTATAACTACCCATTTACGGAATAGTGTTTGGTAGTCCCAAAGTAGGCTACTACACATGTTGGAATCCATGATGATCTCAGGTCTAAGGACATTGCACCAACAGTACTTGAGTCCAACTAATGGCACATTAATTCCTGTAGTGTCTCATGGTGGGTCTATCCAACAATGTGTTCTCTAACACATGTCCATGTATATTGATTTGGTATCTCCATACCATGATCTATGAGACACGATCATCAATCAATAAACATGCCGATCTTATAATCATATTTGGTCCAATAATATGACATGTGATCAGGGATCGTTTAGAAATAGATTCATACATAAAGAGTCTCATAAATAAGACACGTACTTATTGATCAATACAAGTTGTCTATTTCATGGAACTGAATAACACTTTATTCATTTATACATAAACATTGACCATGATATCCAACATCTCCATGTTGCCTCTAGGGCATATCACTAACAGTGGTGCCCCGACAATGATGAAGGAACAGGTGAGGAATATGTTCAACGCCAATTGGCGGCCAATCATGTCCAATGAGCCGATTGGACAAATCACCCCGTCGCCACATCATAGTCCCGCCGGCAATCGGCTACTTCCTGAACAATCACCACTGATCGTGTCTCGACCTCCTCTCGCTGCAAATCAGTTCAAATACCAATATCCAGGAGGCCACTTTGAGCAACAACATCAGCCATAGATGCCACCACTTCAGTATCAGTAAGGACCCATTCACTACGAGCACTACGAGCCGATGCCTGAAGTTCAAGCTCAGGAAAATAGACCTTGGGCCGATCTGATTGCCGACGTCATGCGCGATCAGTTCGGCCTCAAACCCAAGGATTCCGGCAACATGTACCGGTACCCATATCCATAATACTTCGAGAGGGTGCCACTGCCAAACGGTAAAAGGTGCCGGATTTCTCAAAATTCTCCGGACAAGACAACGTGTCCACTTACGAACACGTCAGCCGATTGAAGGGTTACGCGGAGGCTACGCTAGCCAAAAACAAAAACTTTTTACCGCGCAAACCAGGAACACTTGCAAGTAAGGGCCGATAGATCGTTACCGATTGGAGTGTGCAGCGGAAACAGCCAATCAGGGCTATCCGATCTAGAACTGTGCTGCCGATTGCCGCAAGCCGACAGCCGATACCCGGGGACAGCCGATTCGCCAATCAGCCAATCGCTCTGATTGCAGCCGATCCGAAACCGATCAACAGCGCGCAACGTAGCAGCGCCTCTACCGGTATCCACACGTCCGGGGATAGAACGCCGAACACCCGTGTGCTAGCACGCGATGCAAGGCTAGGCTCGAAGGTGGGGAGGGTTTCTGTGGAGATTGATCTCGACGACTTCTAAAGCCGCGTGTGATCGATTGATTTCGGCGCAATCAATTGACCTGATTTCCTACGCAGCTCTCCACCCTCACCCCTTTATATAGAGTTGGCCGACTGGGACTCGTGGCCGATCGGGACTCTATTTTGAATCGGATCCCATCCGAATCTCATAGAGTTGGCCGCCCATACGTCGTAAGCCCATAGGACTCTATCCGATCGGATCCCTATCCGATCAAGCCGTATCCGAGTCCAACTCGAATGCCTGTTCTTATCCCCTTAAGCGTGCGACCCTGTAGGTTCAGGTATACTCGGTTTCGGCTATAGTCTAGCTTAGCCGATCGTCGCTCGAGTCCAACTCAGCCGACCCGTCAACGGCGGCGCCTAGCGGCACATATTGACACCATAGTATACAAGAATAATATCGGCTCGAACCTGTAATGTGTACACAAATCCCTTTGCCTCACGATACCGTTAAGCTATAGGCAAGATGTGTGCCATCCCTTCAATAGCTTAACCTTTCACTCGAACCGTATTGGATTATCATGTCCGTTGATTGACTCCTCAATCAACTCGGCATGGCCATGCATTTCCATAATCCATTACCTCGAGGGGCCCAGAGATATCTCTCCAAAGGAGGGGAAAATTCCATCTTGATCACTCACATCCCACTCCATGTTTCATAGCAAACCCGAAAACTACCTTTATAACTACCCGATTACGGAATAGCGTTTGGTAGTCCCAAAGTAGGCTACTGCACATGTTGGAATCCATGGTGATCTCAAGTCTAAGGACTTTGTACCAACACTACCGAGACCAACTAATGGCACATTAATTTCGTAGTGTCTCATGGTGGGTATATCCAACAATGTGTTCTCTAACACATATGTACATGTTTATTGATTTGGTATCTCCATACCCATGATCTATGAGACATGATCATCAATCAATAAACATGCCGATCTTAGAATCATATTTGTTCCAACAATATGATATATGATCGAGGATCGTTCGAAATAGATTCATACATAAAGAGTCTCATAAATAAGTCACGTACTTATTGATCAATACAAGATGTCTATTTCATGGAACTGAATAACACTTTATTCATTTATACATAAACATTGACGTGATATCCAACATCTCCATGTTGTCTCTAGGGCATATCACTAACAATCTCCCACTTGCACTAGAGTCAATCATGTAAGTATCTAATACCCATTGCTCGTGTGTGTGCCTCATGTTTCGGCTGAGGAGAGGTTTTGTCGGCGGATCGGCTATGTTGGGATCCGTGTGCACTTTGCATATCTTGACATCACCTCTGTCCACTATCTCGCGGATGAGATGATATCGCCGAAGTATGTGTTTGGACTTCGATGTGACCTTGGCTCCTTGGCTTAAGCAATGGCTCCACTATTATCACAATAGAGAGGCATTGGACCAGCGCACTAGTCATCACACCAAGCTCGAAACGAATTTCTTGATCCAAACAGCCTCCTTTGCGGCTTCCGAAGCAGCAATGTACTCGGCCTCCGTTGTAGAATCAGCAACGATCCCGCTTGGAACTCTTCCAGTGATGCGCCTCCGTTCGGGCAAAACACGAACCCATTGCAATCTATAATCATTCTTGTCTGTTTGGAAGCTAGCATCGGTGTAACCACTTACAACGAGCTCTTCTTCACCTCCATAGACTAGGAACATATCCTTAGTTCTTCTCAAGTACTTAAGGATATTCTTTACGGCAGTCCAGTGACCTTCACCGGATCCGACGGTATCTGCTCGTAGCACTCAAAGCTTACGAGACATGCGGGCGTGTACAAAGCATGGCATACATGATGGATCCAATTGCCGAAGCATTTGGAACCATACCCATCTTATTCCGCTCATCATGTGTCGAGGACACGATTCTTGCTAAGATTAATGCCATGTGACATGGGAAAGAAACCTTTCTTGGAATCATGCATGTTGAACCTTTTCAACACCTTGTCAATGTATGTACTTTGGCTTAATCCAATTAGCCTCTTGGATCTATCTCTATAGATCCGAATGCTAATATGTATGCTGCCTCCCTAAGTCTTTCATGGAAAAACTATTTTTCAATGAAGACTTGACGATTCTAGCATAGAGATATCATTTCCAATCAACAATATGTCATCCACATATAAGATTAGAAATACAATTGCGCTCCCACGACCTTTTTGTAAACACAGGCCTCTTCTTTGTTTTTGATGAAACCAAACCCTTTGATTACTTCATCAAAACGAATATTCCAACTCCGAGATGCTTGCTTCAATCCATAAATGGATTTCGTAGCTTGCATATCTTTCCGAGCGATTCGGATCGACAAAACCCCGAGGTTGTATCATGTATACATCCTCGCTTAGGTTTCCATTCAGGAAAGCCGTTTTGACATCCATCTCGCCATATCTCATAATCGAAATATGCAGCAATCGCTAGGATAATCCGAATAGATTTAAGCATTGCGATGGGCGAGAAGGTTTCATCATAATCAACTCCTTGAATCTGTTTAAAACCTTTCGCCACCAATCGCGCCTTATAGATGTGAACATTTCCATCCATATCGGCCTTTTCTTAAAAACCCATTTACACTCAATGGTTTTGACACCATCAGTGGATCAACCAAGTTCCAAACTTGATTGTCGTACATGGATTCTATTTCGGATTTCATGGCTCCAAGCCACTTGTTGGAATCGGGTCCCAGACATCGCTTCCTCATAGGTCTTAGGTTCATCGTTGTCCAACAACAACATATCACGTTGTTCCGCAGCTGTGTACTGTCGGGCACACGACGTGATCTTTCGACCTCCGTGGGCTGGTGTATCTACAACTGGTGGTGCAACACTTTGCTCCTCCGTTGTGGTTCCGTGGTCGCTAAAACGTTTTCGGTGTTTCTTGAACTTCTTCAAGATGCACCTGCTCCCACTAACCCTTCTTGAAAGAAACTCTTTCTCCAAGAAGACACCGTGTCGGGCGACAAACACTTTGCCTTGTTCCCGATTATAAAAGTAATATCCCTTGGTTTCCTTAGGATATCCCACAAAGAAGCACTTGTCGATTTGGGTGTGAGCTTGTCGGATCGTAAACTTTTTACATAAGCTTCGCATCCCCAAATTTTGAGAAAAGACAAACTAGGGGTTGCCCTGTCCATATCTCATATGGTGTCTTTTCAACCGACTTAGATGGAACTCTATTTAGTGTGAGCGCAATGTTTCAAGAGCATATCCCCGAAGGATAACGGAAGATCACTTTGGCTCATCATCGACCGCACCATGTCCAACAAGGTGCGATTTCTCCGTTCGGACACCCCATTCCATTGTGGAGTTCTGGCGGAGTCAACGTGGAACAATTCCACAATCCTTCGATGATTACCAAACTCTTGGCTCAAGTATTCCCTCCACGATCGATCGTAGAAACTTGATTGTTTTCCCTAAATGATTACGTACTTCATTCTGGAATTCTTTGAACTTTTCAAAGGATTCGGACTTATGCCTCATTAAGTAGATATAACCATATCTACTAAAGTCATCGTAAAGGTAATGAAGTACGATAACCACCTCGGCCGTTGAGCTCGTTGGTCCACATACATCGGTATGTATGAGTGCCAACAAGTCACTTGCTCTTTCACGTGTCCCGTGAAAGGTGCCTTTGTCATCTTACCAAGTAAACAAGACTCACATGTCTCAAATGATTCAAAATCAAAAGAGTGAAGCAATCCATCCTTATGGAGCTTCTCCATGCGTTTCTTATTTATATGGCCTAAGCGACAATGCCGGATAAACGTGGGGTTTATATCATTAGAGAGTTGCCTTTCTGTATTAATGTTATAGATGGGAGACGCTTCAAGATTCAAAACGTATAATCCATTCACCAATGGAGCATGAAAATAGAACATATCTCTAAGATATATTGAACAACCATTGTTCATTGATCTAAAATCATATCCTTCCGCTTGCAAACATGAAGCGGAAATAACGTTTTGACATAGTGTTGGAACACAATAACAATTATTTAATTCCAAAACTAATCCGAAGGTAGATGAAGTGGTAGTGCGTGCCGACAAGCAAGCGTAGCAACGCTTGCTCCATTGCCGACACGCAGGTTCACCTCGCCCCTTCTCAAGCCTCTACTTCTTCTCATTCCCGCAACGACTTGCAAATATGAGCTGCGATCCGGTATCAAATACCCAAGAGTCGTAGGTGAAGTAGCAAGATTAATGTCTATAACATTAATACCTGAAGCGAAGTCGTACTTTGCTTCTTTTTGAGATCCTCCATGTACTTCTTGCAGTTCCTCTTCCATGGCCTGTCTCCTTGCAATAGAAGCAAACGGCATTTGATGCCACCGACCCTTCTTGCCCTTCTTTGCATTGGAGGCACTCGCGATCTCATCGGGAGTTAACTTCCTCTTGGTGCAAAGTTTCTTGATAGGTGGTTTGCGCTTAGCCTTCGCATCATCATCACATGATGACCATTCTTCTGGATACTCTCCTCACTGTCTTTAGCATCCCATGCAACTCAGCCAAGGTTCTATCCATATTGTTCATGTGATAATTCAATATTAATGGCTCGAAGCTCGGAGGGAGCGACCGGAGAATCACATCGAGTAGCCAACTCTTGGCTAAGGGGAAAACCTAGTTTTCCGGACTCTCAATGTAGCCAATCATTTTTATCACATGCGGATCGACGGGATTCCCTCAACAAGCTCACGCAAACAAGGACTTTGAGGCGTTGAACCTCTCGGCCCGTGCTTGGTTCTCAAACATGCCATGCAGTCCCTGAATAATTGTGTGAGCATCGCTGCTCTCATATTGCTTCGAAGCTCGGGGACATTGTAGCAAGCATGAGACAGCTTATATCTAGGGCATCATTAGTGTGCTTCTCATAAGCCCTCCGTGCGGTTGCGGTGGCATTATTTGGCAAATCCTCGGGATAGGGTACTTCAAGAACGTACTCCTTACGCTCTTGCTTGAGAACAATTCTCAAGTTGCGATACCAATCCATAAAGTTTGTTCCATTTAATTTTTCCTTTTCGAGAATAGATCGCAAATTAAAGGTACTGGGTGTAGTATTAGCCGCCATTTATTCTACAACAGAAAAAGCAAAGTTTAGCACAATGTTTATGCTATGTCTTTTGTTAAACAATTTAACATAAGACTCCCATTATGTATTTTCCACCTTCCCTCTAGGTTACGTATTGGGTCAAGATCCACATGTTAGTTAATTTTCTAGTGAGCTTTGGCATCACTGCTAGAAAATTAGTAACATCGGTAAGCAACTCCTTGCTAATCACATCTCTATGTGACTCCTGTTGTTGGTGTGGCATCTCCATGCCCGGCGCCAACCTATGCCCCAAGGCCCAAAACTGTTTTGATAGCCTTGTTAAGTAAACCAAATGCTCCCGCATGTATATGTCCGACATATACCCCTCGTGTTTTGATAGAGAATGGCACTCTGCTTTGCGGACCCACCATTGACGAGCATAACGGTGACGAGTGCAACATTTGGAAGGGCATCATTACTACTTAATTTTGAGAGGGATGCTATCCTATCAAACAAACATATCACATATGAAAGCAAGAAGAATAGCATATAATGAAATAGTATGGCCCCCTTCACATGGTGATCTCCATCTCCATGTCGGCGCCGAGGATCTCCATCTTCGGCACCATCTTCCAAGTGCCGAATGCTTGATATCTTCAAACTAAGCTACTACTATAGAAGCTCTAATTGAAGATTACATCGACTCGCAGGTCGTGAAAGAATATTACAAGCATTGCACGTATGAAAGAATATTACAGGGATTGCACATATGAAAGAATATTACATGCATCACATGCATCTCATACATACAATAGGGCCATACCATCTCAAAGCATTCTCTGCAAAAACAAGTTAGGCGTAGAAACGTTTTCTACCTATCACAAAGATACGGCATCGAGACGACCTATAAGATCGGACTACGAGATAGCTTCGGCATAATCACATTATACCGTTCCGATACACTATCAAGGAACGCTATCTCGAACCCAACTCAAACCGAGTTACATGGAAATTGCTTCGACGTAATCACACTATGCCGTTCCGATACACTATCAAGGAACGCAATTACCATTAACTCTCCTCAACAGATCCTGTAAAACCGATTGATCTAATCAACCCGTGTGCAAAACATGTTCCAGATCCAATCTAAAACCCGAACTAAGCAAGATTAGCTCGATACCACTGAAGGGTTACGCGGAGGCTACGCTAGCCGAAAACAAAAACTTTTACCGCGCAAACCAGAACACTTGCAAGTAAGGGCCGATAGATCATTACCGATTGGAGTGTGCAGCGAAATGACCAATCGGGGCTATCCGATCCGGAACTGTGCTGCCGATTCCCGCAAGCCGACGCCGATACACGGGGACAGCCGATTCGCCAATCAGCCAATCGCTCCGATTGCGGCCGATCCGAAACCGATCAACAACGCGCAACGTAGCAGCGCCTCTACCGGTATCCACACGTCCGGGGACGAACGCCGAACACCCGTGTGCTAGCACGCGATGCAAGGCTAGGCTCGAAGGTGGGGAGGGTTTCGTGGAGATTGATCTCGACGACTTATAAAGCCGCGTGTGATCGATTGATTTTGGCGCAATCAATTGACCTGATTTCCTACGCAGCTCTCCACCCTCACCCCTTTATATAGAGTTGGCCGATGGGACTCTATTTTGAATCGGATCCCATTCGAATCTCATAGAGTTGGCCGCCCATACGTCGTAAGCCCATAGGACTCTATCCGATCGGATCCCTATCCGATCGAGCCGTATTCGAGTCCAACTCGAATGCCTGTTCTTATCCCCTTAAGCGTGCGACCAAGGTTCAGGTATACTCGGTTTCGGCTATAGTCTAGCTTAGCCGATCGTCGGCTCGAGTCCAACTCAGCCGACCCGTCAACAGCGGCGCCTAGCGGCACATATTGACACCATAGTATACAAGAATAATATCGGCTCGAACCGTAATGTGTACACAAATCCCTCCGCCTCACGACACCGGTTAAGCTATAGGCAAGATGTGTGCCATCCCTTCAATAGCTTAACCTTTCACTCGAACCGTATTGGATTATCCGCATTGATTGACTCCTCAATCAACTCAGCATGGCCATGCATTTCCATAATCCAAGACCTCGAGGGCCCAGAGATATCTCTCCAAAGGAGGGGCAAATTCCATCTTGATCACTCACATCCCACTCCATGTTTCATAGCAAACCCGAAAACTACCTTTATAACTACCCGATTACGGAATAGCGTTTGGTAGTCCCAAAGTAGGCTACTGCACATGTTGGAATCCATGGTGATCTCGGTCTAAGGACTTTGTACCAACACTACCCGAGACCAACTAATGGCACATTAATTCTGTAGTGTCTCATGATGGGTCTATCCAACAATGTGTTCTCTAACACATATGTCCATGTTTATTGATTTGGTATCTCCATACCCATGATCTATGAGACATGATCATCAATCAATAAACATGCCGATCTTAGAATCATATTTGTTCCAACAATATGATATATGATCAGGGATCGTTTAGAAATAGATTCATACATAAAGAGTCTCATAAATAAGTCACGTACTTATTGATCAATACAAGATGTCTATTTCATGGAACTGAATAACACTTTATTCATTTATACATAAACATTGACGTGATATCCAACATCTCCATGTTGCCTCTAGGGCATATCACTAGCACCGATTCCTAGCTCAATGCGGGGGGGCATCGGCTACAAACCCGCTCAGGGTGCTCTTGTTCCCGCTATCTCTTTTGGGATCAGCTTTTACCTGGTTTTCTTCCTTGCCGTACAACTTGGTTCAAAGCTAGGCCAATCTCGAGAAACAATTCTACAGCTACTTCTACTCCGGCACCCACGAAATGAAGCTGTCGGATCTTACCGGCATCAGGCAAAAACACGAAGAATCGGTTCAAGATTACATTCGAGCTTCAGGGATAAGAGAAACCGTTGCTATAGCCTGGTGCTATCAGACTCGTAGCTAGCCGATTTGGTTTCTCACGGACTCTTGGCTCCAATCCGTGAGAGGTTTTCGGCTCAAGACTTTGAAAGCTTGGCCCAGAAGGTGACAGCCCACGAGCAAAGATTTCAAAAATCCAAGAAGGCCTTGAAGAAAGTTACCCACGTCGCCTACGCAACGGACACAAATTCAAGCGACAGCGATGCAGAGGAGGCAGCAGCTGAGTGGACCAGAAACAAGAAGGCGATAACCTGCCAATGGCTGAAAAAGTCGGCTAAGGAGGAGAAATATGAGTTTGATATCACTAAAGCCGACAGGATTTTCGATCAGCTGCTGAGGGAGAAGCAAATTCGGCTGCCGGACAACCACATTATCCCATCGGCCGACGAGCTCAAAATGAAAAGGTACTGCAAGTGGCACAACACCACCTCCCACAGCACCAACGATTACAAGGTCTTCCGCCAACAAATCCAGTCAGCCATCAAAGCCAGGAAATGAAATTCGAAGAATCAGCTAAGCCGATGAAGGTCGATGGTAACCCTTTCCCGATCAACATGGTCCAAGCCGGCCCCAGGCGAGCTGATTGGTATTACCGAATGACATACAGCTTAGCCAAAACACTAAAATCAGTTAATGCTGACTCAGGAGCATCCTACAGAAAGCCGACTAGAGATGCAGTTGCCCCAATCAACATGGTGCACGCCACTGGCCGATCGGCCGATCGTCGGCCCAGGCAGACGGACAGCCGACTGTGATTCCAGCGTAGAGTGCGAGAAGAAGAAGAGAGCCGGCGCGGTAAGCCATACCACAGGACACCTGATCGGCTAGGCGTGGCGTATTACCGTCGCCATGACGGCTGTGACCCGCATTGGCACTGCGAGTTCTTCAGGTTCTGTTGGGAGTAAGGAATGCGTCTGCCCACCCTCGAATATTGCCCAGCATGCAGCGAGTACAGGGAGGACGAATACAGGGGACAACAAAATGGAAAGTCCTAGCCAATTCATCCCCCGAGCCATTCAACTTAACCAACGGAAACCTTCAGTCCATGATCGGCTTGGCCCAATCCACCAGGACTTCTTTCGAGAAGAGGATGAAGAAGAGGCTAGTGAAGAGCAATCGGCCAATCCCCAATAGTGCCCCTCGGACCTATCCACTAAAACACAGAAAAGAAGAATTCAGAGGATCAAGAGCGAGGGCAGGAAGAAGAAGTCCAACGGATGATCCAACAGCAACAACGTCGGCAGTGCACAAAAAAATGGTGCGCCAAGAAACAAGCGGCCCCAGCCGACGAAAGCCCAGCCGACAAAGCCAAAAGGGTGGCAAAAGGTAAAGGAGTGGTCTCTGCATCGGTCAACGTGGTTTTCATTTTGCCAGCCGAGTTTGAGGCTGTCGAGGCCGATGCAGACACAATGGAAGAAACCTTGGTTAAGCTGGTACTATCCTCAGAACAAGCTATCTTCGAGAAACCTGAAGGAACCGAGAATCAGCACTTGAAGCCCTTATACGTCAAAGGATATGTCAATGGGAATCCGATGTCCAAGATGCTGGTTGATGAAGGGGTTGCACTTAACCTAATCCCTTACGCAACCTTCAGGACGCTAGGAAAAGGGGCCGAAGATCTGATCAAAACCAAAATGGTGCTCAAGGACTTCGGCGGCAACCCTTCAGAAGCCAAGGGAGTTTTAAACGTCGAGCTGACCGTCGGTAGCAAGACCATGCCCACAACGTTTTTTGTCATCGATGGTAAGGGGTCATACAGCCTGCTGCTTGGGTGGGACTGGATCCATGCAATTTGTTGCATCCCTTCCACAATGCACCAAATCTTAGTCAGTGGCAAGGCGACAAGACAGAAATCGTGCCAGCCGACAGGTCATTCAACGTCGCTAACGCCAATTTGCCTTTGTGGGAAATCGACGGTATTGATGTCCTATCCGGCAAAGTTTGGCAAGCCAATTTCTTAAAGGTGTTCGATTCTGATAAATAGCCCATTGGAGACGAGGAGCCTCAATTATTACTTTGAAGGCGTCGTGGAGGGCTCGAGCGTCTACAACAAGGACACCGTGGACGACAACGATGGAAAACTCGGGCAAGGTTTTATGTCGGCCGACGAGTTAGAAGAGGTTGATATAGGTCCAGGAGATAGGCCTAGGCCGACATATATTAGTAAAAATTTGTCTTCCAATTTTAGAACCAACCTTATTGATATGTTAAAAGAATATAAAGACTGCTTTGCTTGGGAATACTTTGAGATGCCTAGTCTTAGCCGATCTATTGTTGAACATCGGCTCCCTATCAAGCCTGGATATCGCAGTACAAACAGCCTCCCAGGAGGTTTAGAGCCGATATGTATAAAGCAATTAAAGCTGAAATCACTCGGCTATATGATGCTGGATTCATTCGGCCCTGCCGATATGCAGAGTGGGTTTCAAATATAGTTCCAGTGATGAAGAAGAATGACAAACTTAGGGTGTGTATCGACTTCAGAGATTTAAACAACGCCACTCCTAAGGACAAATACCCAATGCCCATAGCCGATTTGCTAGTAGATGTTGCCTCTGGCCACAAAATTATAAGTTTCATGGGTGGCAATGCAGGTTACAATCAAATCTTTATGGCCGAGGAGGACATCCACAAGACGACTTTTAGGTGCCCAGGAGCAATCGCCCTATATGAATGGGTCGTCATGACGTTCGGCTTGAAGATGCTGGGGCTACGTATCAAAGGGCCATGAATTATATCTTTCATGATTTGATTGGCTTTTTAGTGGAAATCTACATCGATGATGTCGTCATCAAATCCAAGGAAGTAGAAGACCACATAGCCGATCTGAGGAAGGTTTTGGAGCGAAAAGGAAGTATGGCCTAAAGATGAACCCGACAAAGTGTGCGTTCGGCGTATCGGCTGGACAGTTTCTGGGTTTTCTTGTTCACGAGAGGGGAATCAAAGTCACGCAGAGAAGTATCAATGCCATCAAGACGATTCAGCCTCCAAAAGACAAGAAGGAATTGCAATCCTTGATCGGCAAAATCAACTTCATCAGACGGTTCATTGCAAATCTGTCCGAAAAGATGGAGCCGTTCACACCATTGCTTCGGCTGAAGACCGATCAAGCATTCACTTGGGGGCAGAGCAACAGAAAGCTTTGGACAACATCAAGGGTTATCTATGTTCCCCTCGAGTCCTGATTTCTCCACATAAAGGGGTGTCATTCAAGTTATACTTGTCAGCCGACGAGAAATCAATTGGCTCAGTTTTGATTCAGGAGGTCGAAGGAAAGGAGAAGGCAATCTTTTATCTCAGTCGACGGCTTCTGGATGCAGAAACAAGATATTCACCAGTGGAGAAGTTATGTTAATGCCTGTATTTTCATGCACGAAGTGAAGGCATTATTATCCAACGAGTGTACTGTGGTATGCAAAGTCGACGTAGTCAAATACATGTTATCGGCTCCAGTTCTAAAAGGACGAGTTGGGAAGTGGATATTTGCCCTAACAGAGTTTGATCTGAGATATGAGGCACCCAAGGCCGTAAAGGGACAGGCTATAGCCGATTTTATAGTAGAGCACAAAGATGATTCAATCTGCTCAGTGGATATCATGCCTTGGACTCTAACTTTTGATGGCTCGGTTTGCACAAATGGGTGCGGCATCGACTTAGTAATAATTTCCCCAAGGGGGCAAGCTTTGAGTTTACTTTTTCAATCACACCCCATGCAACAAACAATCAAGCCAAATATGAAGCCATGCTAAAGGGATTACAATTGCTCAAGGAGGTCGAAGCCGACGCCATCGAGATACTGGGAGACTTACTGTTAATCATCAGCCAGTTGTCAGGAGATTTGAATGCAAGAACGACGCGCTAATGGTCTACTATCAAAAGTGCCGAGAATGGATGGACAGCTTTCGGCAAGTAACATTGAAACATGTCCCCAAGGAAGAAAATGCAGAAGCCAATGATCTAGCTTAGGGGGCATCAGCCTATAAGCCGATGACGAGATAAATCGAAATAGAAATTGCAAATATGTTAGCCGACGATTGGAGATATGAAGTATACAACTATCTGCATAATCCGTCCTAATCGGCTTCAAGGAAATTGCGTTACAAGGCTTTGTGATACATTTTGCTCGATGAAGATTTATACTATCGGAAGATTGATGGCGTGTTGCTCAGATGCCTAAGCGCCGATCAAGCCAAAGTGGCTATTGGAGAAGTTCACGAAGGAATCTATGGCACGCATCAATCGGCTCACAAGATGAAGTGGCTACTTTGGAGAGCAGGATATTTTTTGGCCGACGATGCTAGAGGATTGCTTCAAGTATTACAAGGGCTGTCAAGACTGCCAAAAGTTTGGAACCATACAGAGGGCGCCAGCATCGGCTATGAACCCCATCATCAAGCCTTGGCCGTTCGGAGGTTGGGGAATTGACATGATCGGCCAAATCAATCCACCTTCAAGCAAAGGACATAAATTCATATTGGTAGCTACCGATTATTTTACCAAGTGGGTGAAAGCAATTCCCTTAAAGAAGGTTGACTCTGGAGACGCAATCGAATTTGTGAAGGACCACATTATATACAGATTCGGCATCCCTCAAACTATCACCATGGATCACGGATCAAGATCCACAAATGCGTCTCTAAAGGAGCCTACATGCTAGAAGGATTAGATGGAGAGGTATTTGGAAGGGCTCTTAATGGAAAATAATTGAAGAAATATTATCCTAGCGTTTGGATCAACTCGTGATTCTGCTAAGTTGTGGCCGACTCATGCTAGCCGATGTGTTGTGCAGATACACGCATCGCCTTTAGGACATTTTACCCTAAGTTTTTCCCCGGGTTTTCCCAAATTGGCTCAGTCTAACCGACAAATGTTAGATTGTTCGGATTACTAATTTTATCAATGTTGAAGACATCATCGACAAAATTAGGGGGGCATGAATAATACAAAGTTAGAAATCACAATCGGTGGACGAAATTTTGGAAATTTTTCAAGCGGTTCAGGACATAGACACAAGTGAATCGACGGAAGGCATATAAGTAACGCTAGGAGCACAGCAAGCTAATTACGGAGTTGTACATACAGAGCAAACTACAAGCGTTTAAGAACAGTCAGCTGATTACAAAGGCCTATAAAGCGTTCGCCCGACTTTGAGATTACAAGTTCAAGATTTCAAATCGGCTCAGTGAGACAAAAATTCATTAATGGCCGATATAGCCTGGCGGCGGATTTGGTCGATGTCCTCGATTGCCTTCGCGTCGGCTGCATCACTCCCAGGGTGGGCTTCAAGGCCTTTGTCAGGTTAGACAAATTTGCCACTGAAGCTTTGATTTTTGCCCTTTGGTCTTCAATCGCCTTGGGGAGGCCGGCTAGGCGTTGTTCCTCCGAGCCGATTTTGGCGTCAAGCCTGGCAAGTTCGGCCGTCACCTCTTCCCGACGTTTGCACAGCCGATCCAGCGTAGCATTTGGTTCGGACTTCATGTCGTCAAGCTTTGCTTTCTCGGCAATGATTGCCTGCTGATTGATCTCAATAGTGGCCTCCAGCACCTTGTTCTCCCGACAATCGGCTAATCTTTGTTTGGCCCATTCGAACTTATGCCGATTGGCCTCGAGGAACGTAGCCGGCGCAACGGTATTGGCTAGCTGATATGGGAGCCGATCTTCGATTTCTTCAAATCTGTTTCTGATCGACCCACAATCAGCGACCAGGGCGTCGAGGGAACTCTCTAGCCGCTGGGCTATGTCCGACAGAGTGATCTTCAAATCTTCATTCAGTGGGACCAAGGCTTTGTTGGTTTCTTGGTCTTCGTCCATGAATTCCGTGAGGTCAAAGGGGAGAAGATTGGCTACAGTCTGCAGAGTGAAAAGGAATTGGGGAGTTAATAGGAAATCGGTGAACCGATTTACAGAGTTAGAGGAAACTTACTCGGATAGCTGGGGCTGAGGTCGCCTCGTCGTCAGCATCGCCTCCACCAGGAGCCAATTGCATGCGTTCACTCGACATGATGGGAGCAGGTGTTGAGGCATGAGAAGGCCGAAAAGAGATGAGCTCAAGAATCGGCTAATCAAAAAATTGAAATTAGTAAAACTCATCGGTGAAGGAGGAGCCGCCTTTTTCCTGGAAGCTACTTTCTTTGTTTGCAGACACAAAATCTTGATAAGGAATGGATGTAAAGATACTGAAAAGCTAAGTAGTGGAAGAGGTTTACCGGTGCAGGACGGGGAGCGCGCCTTGGGGGACTCGGAGTTTTCTCAACAGGCTGGTCATCAGCCGACGGGGTCCGGGCATATTGATTTGAAGAACTTGTCTCGGCTGCAGCAGCATCAACAGCTTGGTCCGTCTTCTCATCTCTGACTTCCTCCTCGAGGACTGCATCTACGTCCGGGTCGATGGGACGCAAGTCGTTGACTGGGTTCTTCTTCTGCTTCTTTGCAGCCTTTTTCTTCTCAGTAGCCGTAGCTGATGGCTTTCTCCTCTTTTGTCAACGAAGTGGCTCGCGTGTCTGGCCGTGCAGCAGCGTTGACACTTTCAGTGCTTGGAAGCCGATTGTAGAGGGAGCTAGTCCGCCACGGCTTGGCAGCAGTCCAGAGGCATAATGAAGCATAGTCCTGGTGTTGCTCACGTGAGGAGGGGAGGAGTCAATTGTCTGGAAAAGTAGGAAAACATTTTATAAGGCATTTGAATATTAACCGATGAAGTGAAAGTTGGGGGAATAAGATACTTACTGATGGAATCAGGTCCGGGTCGACGATAGTCAGGTACATGGAGGACGATTGGTGAAACAGGTGCTGCTTCCATTCATTCCACCGTCGGCTGAAGGCGATTGTCCTCGTTACGGCCAAGTCAATGTTTTCTATGTTACTGAGGGGGGCCTTCAATGTCCAGCAGCTGATGCATCATGAGATCTGAGACGATTTTTCCTCTGGTTTGGATTTTTTCTGAGAAGAACAAACTGATTGGCAGTTGACCCATGCCCAGTTGCCTGGCAGCACTTGTGGGGTGGTAGAATTCATATGATTTCTGTACATTCCTCCCTTGGTGGATGTCGACTAGAGGGATACAAGGAGATATAGCCGACACGAAGATTTCCCTTGATTTCTCAAACTTTTCAGAATTAATCTCGTCCAGCCTGAAGTCATAAGGGAGCTCGAAGCGTTCAAAATTCTCATAGGCGAACCAAATTTTTGAAGTGGCTGGGAATCCATTATAGAAGTTGCTGAACCAGTTTTTGAAATGAAAGCTTAGATCCAGAGTAAGAAGAAGCTGCTTCTCCAAATGATAAGCATCGGCGTGTCGTAACTTCTTTGTCATCTGCAACCCTTGGTTCAGCTAGCGGGAAATTGGCTTCAAAAAGGTCTGGCCTTTGAGCGGCTTTATAAGTGTGGAGGTTTAGCCATAATTGCAGTAGCCACTAGGGACCTCCGATATTAATAGCCAATCTGGAAGCAAGCTTAGCCGATGCACTGCTCAGCATTTGGTAAAGGTATCCAAGGAGATATTTTCCAAGGGGGATTTGTTTCTTCTGTACCAAAGCTTCGGCTACATGTTGCCAGTTGCTTGTTGGACCATAGCTCGACCCACAGAAGACGAACTTTTCCAACCACATGAGGAGGAAGGTTATGTGCTCTCTATAAACCCATTCCACCCTCCGATGCTCTTTGTCTTAAAAGAATGGTGGCATTTGGTGGTGAGGCCGTGGGGATTGAGTACCGAGATGATGTCATGTCCTGTGATCATCAGACGTCCAAGAGTGTTGGTGTCATCGGTCCTTGCCTAAACAGCAAGGCATTGAGGGTGTCTGACCAGAAATAACTGGTAGCTGACAAGAGGGATTCATCCTTAGTCATGTCGGCTATAGTTAAAGCTAGGCATTGTGATATTCCTAGTTCGTTCCAGTGGACTTGTTTCCCTGCCGACATCCTAAGGTACCAAGCTGGCCATGTCTTATCAGTTGAAGGCCACGATTTGAAAGCCCTAGACCAGTATGCTAAGTTAGGGCTAGAAAATCTGAAGGGGATCCGATTGGTTTTGGCATTAATAAAATCAGAAGGGTCCAAATTGCCGATTGGCCCTAGCAGGAATTGGTTGGGGTGCAGAAGGTTTGGGATCGCAACTTGGTGGGAGAGATGCTACAGTTAAAACATAAACAAGAGCAAAATTACGAAAGGAAAACGACTAAGTTGCGGTGAGAAAGGGTTGTAGCCGACGAGACTTTCCACGGGGTACTCTGCTGGGGGTGTGCCGGAAGGGGTGCTGGAAGACGCCATTGCGAGGAAAGGATGCTGCCGCGGAGAGGATTGCCGGTGGATGCGCCTTTTTCGCTTCGTGAAAATCGCCAAGTAAGAATGAAGAGGTTTTTGGCTAGGGTTTGGATGGAACACAGAGTGATAGCGTAAATTTGTTAAATTTGCTTGGTGTGAAACGGGTATTATTTAAAGAGTTTTTTTGTGCAAGGCAGACTCGATCTAGGGTTGCGCTGAGTTTGAAATTGCATCAAACCCACAACATTATCATATCGTGGACTTGGGGGGCATGTGTTAACGACCAAATTTGGTAACCAAATCTCTGAGTTTGGAGCAGAGATTGAAGAGGAATTGGAGGAAAATGTGATCTGTGGAAGCAGAGTTTGTATCGGCTAAGTCCGTATCGGCTACGGAGTCAGTCGGCTATGCCTGAATCGGACTGGGATAGTCGATTCCGATTGAAGATAGAAGTAAAGCCAATCCTGAAAGGAAAGCCTGAAGATAAAATATTGGATTCGGTTTCCAAAGTGTATTAAAGATATTGTCATCTATGGATAAGGTCCTACAACGACAATTGTATCTGTTAAGTTAGTAAATAATAACAATCACAATCAATACACCTTCGGTGCATCGCCAACCTTTTCGTTTTACTCTTTCTCGATAAGTTCTTGCTTTTGCTCGGGCTGCATCGACATCGATCTCCGAACGAGGTAATTCCTTGTTACAAGTGGCTTGTATCGTTGGGTTCAGTGCTTCCATCGTTATGTTACTCTAATTTTAATGATATAAACTGCTTAATTTATCATACACGGCATATAATCTAGAACAATGTCTAGATCTATCTTGCAATTGGCTGGTTTCTCTCTAAAGACTACAGCCGATAGAGTTAGATCTAGAGGTTGATTTAGGTTATATGTTGTGTCCACCATCTCGAAGAGTTTTTATTAGCTCATACAGATTTAATATCTCTTTTTGTACTTAATGCTGCATCAAATCGACCTGTTAAGTCGCTCTTAGAGGTATATAGATATGTTTGGCATAATGTTTTCTATTAGAGACAGCGCTGGAGTTTCAGCCAACCTTAATTGTTTTAATTGTCTTTTTAGTATTAATACTGCTAGATGTATTAGAACTACCTTTTATATTAAGATCTCAACCTATTTAAATACTCTAAGCCGACATCAATCTGTTGAGTTATTTCAACAGCCGATTGATCTAGGTTTAGTGCATTCATCTCACGTTAATATCTTTTTATAAAACATATCGGAGTACTAGCCGATTTATATTAGACCTGCAGTATCGGCTAGGTTATAAATGCATATAATTATTATCCTAATGTGCTTTTGGGCTTAAGTGATTTATACTCTCTCGGTATACTACCGATCTATCCCAATCACTTAGTCTAAATGTGCTTTGGGATATCAATTGTAGGTTTATTAATTCCCTTAGCAGATCCAGTAGGATCTAATATTAATTTAATGCCTATTCTATGTTTTCTTGTTGGTTATAGGTGTTAGTGATATGCCCTAGAGGCAACATGGAGATGTTGGATATCACGTCAATGTTTATGTATTTATGAATAAAGTGTTATTCAGTTCCATGAAATAGACATCTTGTATTGATCAATAAGTACGTGACTTATTTATGAGACTCTATATGTATGAATCTATTTCTAAATGATCCCTGATCATATATCATATTATTGGAACTAATATGATTCTAAGACCGGCATGTTTATTGATTGATGATCATGTCTCATAGATCATGGGTATGGAGATACCAAATCAATAAACATGGACATATGTGTTAGAGAACACATTGTTGGATAGACCCACCATGAGACACTACAGGAATTAATGTGCCATTAGTTGGTCTCAGGTAGTGTTGGTACAAAGTCCTTAGACCTCAGATCACCATGGATTCCAACATGTGTAGTAGCCTACTTTGGGACTACCAAACGATATTCCGTAACTGGGTAGTTATAAAAGTAGTCTTCGGGTTTGCTATGAAACATGGAGTGGGATGTGAGCGATCAAGATGGAATTTGCCCCTCCTTTGGAGAGATATCTCTGGGCCCCTCGAGGTAATGGATTATGGAAATGCATGGCCATGCTAAGTTGATTGAGGGGTCAATCAACAGACAGATAATCCAATACGGTTCGAGTGAATGGTTAAGCTATTGAAGGGATGACACACATCTTGCCTATAGCTTAACTGGTATCGTGAGGCAAAGGGATTTGTGTACACATTACAGGTTCAGAGCCGATATTATATTCTTGTATACTATGGTGTCAATATGTGCTGCTAGGTGCCCCTGTTGACAGTTCGGCTGAGTGGACTCGAGCCGATGATCGGCTAAGTTGGACTATAGCCGAAACCGAGTATACCTGAACCTACAGGGTCGCACGCTTAAGGGGATAAGAACAGGCATTCGAGTTGGACTCGGATACGGCTCCATTGGACAGGGATCTGATCAGATAGAGTCCTATGGTCTTACGACGTATGGGCGGCCAACTCTATAAGATTCGGATGAGATCCGATTCAAAATAGAGTCCTGATCGGCCACTAGTCCCAGTCGGCCAACTCTATATAAAGGGGGCGAGGGGTGGAGAGTTGCGGTACTGCATTGAACCGAATCCGCAACAGAAGTCGCCGAGATCAATCTCCACGGAAACCCTCCCCACTTTCGAGCCAAACCCTAGCCTTGCATCGTGTGCTAGCACACGGGTGTTCGGCGTTCTGTCCCCGGACGTGTAGATACCGGTAGAGGCGCTGCTACGTTGCGCGCTATTCATCGGCTGTGGTACTTCGGAGCAAGGCGGCTGTGGCAGATCGGCTGCGGTCGAGCACGTCGGAGCGAGGCGCGAGAACGTGGTCAGACGACTTGGTGATTCAGCTACATCGACGAATCGGCTGATTGATGAATCGGCTGTCCCCGGGAATCGGCTGTCATCGGCGGCACGGTTCCGGATCGGATAGCCACGATTGGTTTTCCGGTGCATACTCCAATCGGAAACGATCTATCGGACCTTACTTGGAAGTGTTCCTGGTTTGCGCGGTAAAAATTTTTGTTTTCGGCTAGCGTAGCTTCCGCGTAACCCTTAAATAGGATCAAACCAACTGGCACACCCAAATTTCACCAAAGGCGACCAACGTGGACCTGCACTAGAGTAAAGCAAATCTCTCAGGCCAATGCGTGGGAATCGAATTTCTCATCAACAACAACGTGGGTATCTTGTACTCCTACAACCTTGGAACCCTACTTCTGTGCCGCCAGGTGGTGTCAGATGCTGCCGGGCTGTCTGCGCCCTCTTCCTCCATGCCTGCCAAGTTTCTTCCGGAGGATGCTCGAGGTCGAGCGACGAGTCGGGGTCGAGAGAAGGGGCCGAGGTCGGACTCGGGGGAAGGCCGGAATGTTCGACCCCAAGTGGGGGTCGGGCTCTCGATCACATCCCGAGGGCACTTGGTTTGACTTCTGTTGGGGTTCTGATGAGGACATCAACACTACCGCATCCATGCCTCCACACGTACCACTTCATGGTCCAATAACCCGCGCTCGTGCACGTCAACTCAACCATCAGGTGCGTTCATTCTTAAGTGTATGTTCCTCTTCTTTATACCCTGGAGGTGCGTGCACTTTTGTTTTACTCAGGAACGATGGAGAGGATCCAACGGGAAGAGGATTCGCGCGGGGTAAATTCGGACTGCAGCATAGTGCCAAGTTCTAATGGTCGTCACAACTTCATGCGAACTCCGATTTGGGCGTGCACGTACTTGATGGAAAGGTTATCAAGTCTACTTTCAAATGGATCTGGCCCCATGTAAATATCTGTCCTGGAACAGCCGCAATTGTCCTTTTTCTACCGAGTGTTTTCTCTCCTTGGTGCTGCATCACCTCTTTTGGCCCAATGGGCCGTGTATCAAGTTGGGCCCATTAGGGGCGCGTCCTAGGGTTTAGCACGACTCCGGCACCCCTGTGGTCGTCTCTCTCCTCTTCTTAAACCTTCAGCCGCCACCAAGAAGGGTGGGTTTTGTTGATTAGAGTTAGCCTTTTGCTACTTGCACACAGCGCGCATGTCGACTAGATCGTCCGTCTGTTTGTCTTCGGAACCCCACCATATCGTGTATTCAGATTGAATCTTTCATCTTAATATATAGCAATTTCAGTGCTTGTTTTACTTGTTCTTGCTTGTTCTTCGATTGCTTGCAGGACGAGTGCCCTAGTGGCTGGGTTGTCGCGCACCGCAAGATCGCGTCAACCATCGGAGACGGTGTATTGGTTGCTAAGGCGCATCGTCCTTGGACAGTTGTAGTCGGGCCGTGAACGTCGCCTCCAATCCCCAATCGAGTTATCCTCCACCTCTCATCGAAAGATCGGGACTAAACCCTAGCGGGATCGCATCAGGTTCAATCCGGGTTTTTGAGGCACCCCCGGTGACACCTCCCACAGCAACCCCCGAGCCTAAGGAGGGATGTAGCATCCATCCTTAGGGTCAGAGTTCTTTCAGAGTGTTGTCTTCAATGGATCCCCAGAGCTTTGAGCCACGGTTTTGGCAGGTGCACCGCCTAGGTGCACCTGCCATGTGTAGCCCCTGAGCCTAAGGCTGAATGGAACATTCGGCCTTAGGGTCAAGATTTCTTCCAAGGTGTCGATCCCTAGCAGTTTTTGTGAATCGAGATTTTGCAGGTGCACCACCTAGGTGCATCTGGCAGGTGTAGCCCCTGAGCCTAAGGTCAGATGGCACATCCGAGACTAGGGTCGAATCATCAAGAGCGTTTTGTCAATCTCCCAATGATCCCAGCGATGCCCGAGGTATCCAAAAAGCCGGTTCGGTTTAAAAGCTTCCCTTTCGATAAAA
This sequence comes from Oryza australiensis, assembly GCA_019925245.2. Classification (NCBI taxonomy): domain Eukaryota; kingdom Viridiplantae; phylum Streptophyta; class Magnoliopsida; order Poales; family Poaceae; genus Oryza; species Oryza australiensis. Next base: position 21,656 of record JAIFGZ020000130.1, on the reverse strand, counting down.
CTTTGAAAAATTTCACGTGCCTCATATTTTGTCCGTTTGAGCTAAGAATTTTTGTGGTTGGTTCTAGTGTGCCCCTGGTTGTGAAAATAATATCAAAAAAATAGAAAAATAAAAAACCGCATCTCTCTCCTCGGCACTAGAGAGAGAACAACAACAAAAAAAAAAAAAAAAGGAAAAAAAGAGAGCAAAAAAAAAAAAAAAAAAAGAAAGGGGCCGACTCGTGAGAGCCTTTCCTTCCACCTAGTCCCCTTTGTCTCCCCCCGTGATCGTGTCTGTTTGGGTTTGTATCTTGTGGCGTCCTTTGTGGTTAGGCTCGCGCCTCTATTTCGTCTAGCCTAGGACCAGCACGGTACCGACCTTGAGCGTTTACTCAATTTGCTTTGACTAACGTGGTTGCTAGTACTTCCTTGTGCATTACTTTCAGCCCTCCTACAGCTCCACACATACGACTACAGCTTGACAACATGCCTTGTTGCTACGGCGCCGATACACCTCGTTCCACGGTTGCAGACTTGTGGGTTGTCATCACCCCTCCTGTGAGCATGGTAAGAACTGGTAAGAGCTTGTGAGATAAGCCGAGAGCGAGCACCTTTCGGTAGCCACACCCCAATAGTTGTAGGGATTAATTCTTGTCAACTTTTTTTTTTTTGTTTTGTTATATTAACCATGGCAGGCTCGGAGGAAGAAGAAGGTGCATCCCATTCTCCACGCACCAGACGCATCATACAACATTTGCAAGGGAAGTGAAGCGGCACACAGAAGGACTTGACGCAGATTTGCAGGTGACGAATGACAAGATCGGGCAACTGGAGGCCACACAGATCGATGCCACAACCAGGCTCGCCGGGTTGGAGGCATCGGTTGCGCGTATTGACACCAGCCTTGCTACACTTGTGAGGCATTTTGATAACCTCAATGCTCGGGGCCATGATCAGCGTGATGAAGACAACGTTGATGGTGAGTACGGTGAGGACAACATCGATGGTGACTATACCGCTGACACTGAACATGATGACCGCAACGCTCGTGATCGCCGTCGGCTATGTAACAACCGTAGAGGCATGGGAGAACACTGCCGACGAGAGGTACGCAAAATGAAGATGCTTTTTCTAAAGTCAAATTTAAGATACCTCCTTTTGATGGAAAATATGACCACGATGCATACATTACATGGGAGATTGCTTGTTGATCAAAAATTTGCATGCCATGAATTCCCCTGAGACCTCTAGAGTTAGAGCTGCTACTAGTGAGTTCACTGCTTTTGCCTCTCTGTGGTGGATAGAATATGGCAAGAAAAATCCTAACAACATGCCACAGACTTGGGATGCTTTGAAACGGGTCATGCGGGCTAGATTTGTTCCTTCTTACTATGCACGTGATTTGTTAAATAAATTGCAACAATTGAGGCGGGGGTGCTAAAAGTGTAGAGGAATATTATCGGGAATTACAAATGGGCATGCTTCGCTGTAATTTAGACGAGTCGAGGATGCTTGCTATGGCTAGATTTTTGGGTGGTCTAAACCGTGAGATCTATGACATTGTGGACTACAAAGATTACACTAATATGACTCGATTGTTTCATCTTGCTTGCAAAGCTGAAAGGGAAGTGCAGGGACGACGTGCTAGTGCCAAGACTAATGTTTCTGCAGGAAAATCGACATCATGGCTGCCACGCACGCCTTCTACTCCTTCACCATCTTCCATACCCGGCGGTCGGCCCCTTCTCCATCCAGCGACAAGCCACGTGTCTCGTCTTAGTGCACCGACTAAGACAGCCGGCGGCGCCGTGAGTGCTTCTTCTTTGCATCCACGGAAGAACAAGAGATGTCCAAGTGTCACCGTTGCAAGGGCTATGGGCATGTCCAGCGTGACTGCCCTAGCAAGCGTGTTTTGGTAGTCAAAGATGATGATGAGGGAACAGAAGAACATATTGGTGCTCGATGCGCGAACGCTACGACACCTCATTGTGCGTGTGTGCTCGGCACACAAATGGAGAAGGCCGAGCAAAATCAGCGGCACACCTTGTTCCAAACAAAGTGCGTCATTAAAGAGCGTTCTTGCCGCTTGATCATCGATGGAGGAAGCTGCAACAACTTGGCTAGCAGCGAAATGGTGGAGAAGCTTGCACTCAGCACTAAACCACATCCCCACCCATATCACATTCAATGGCTAAACAACAGTGGTAAGGCAAAGGTAACCAAGCTGGTGCGCATTAATTTTGCAATTGGGACATATCGTGACGTTGTTGAGTGTGATGTTGTACCTATGCAAGCTTGTCATATTCTGTTAGGTAGGCCATGGCAATTTGATATGGATTCCATGCATCATGGTAGATCAAATCGGTATTCTTTTATGTACCACGATAAGAAAATTGTGTTGCATCCCATGACCCCTGAAGCTGTTTTTGGGGATGATGTTGCTAGAGCTAAGAAAGAGAAGAATCGGGTCCATGCTATAAGTGAAAATCAGATTGTAGCCAAAGAACATGTGCAACATAACAAGAGAGAATCTAAATCGACAATAAAAATGTGATTCAATTGAAAGGTTCTTGCATGCTTGTCATTAAATCGATGTTGCCAATTTGGATACAAGCGCTGTATGCTATGCTTTTGTATGCAAGGATGCTTTGTTTTCCTTGGAGGATATACTGTTTCTTTTCCACTGCGGTCACTAATCTTTTGCGGGAGTATGAGGATGTTTTTCCCTAGGATGTACCACGGGCTGCCACCGGTGCGTGGAATTGAGCATCAAATCGATCGATTCCGGGGACTTCACTACCCAACCACACGCCATACGAACCAACCCGACGAGACCAAGGAAATTTAGCGTCAAGTTCGGAGTTGCTTGATAAAGGGTACGTACGAGAGTCTCTTAGTCCATGTCTTTGTGCTGGTGATTTTGGTGCCTAAGAAAGATGGATCTTGGCGTATGTGTGTTGATTGTAGAGCTATTAATAACATTACCATTAGATATTGTCATCCAATTCCTAGGTTAGACAATATGCTTGATAAATTGAGTGGCTCTACTATCTTCTCTAAAGTTGATTTGCATAGTGGATACCACCAGATTCGTATGAAGTTGGGAGATGAGTGGAAAACAGCTTTCAAAACTAAGTTTGGATTATATGAGTGGTTAGTGATGCCTTTTGGTTTAACTAATGCACCTAGCACTTTCATGAGGTTGATGAATGAGGTTTTGCGTGCTTTCATTGGCAAATTTGTGGTGGTATACTTTGATGATATTCTGATTTATAGCAAATCTTTAGAGGAACACCTTGATCATTTACGTGCTGTTTTTAATGCTTTGCGCGATGCACATTTGTTTGGTAACCTTGGAAAGTGCAGTTTTTGCACCGATCGCGTATCGTTTCTGGCTATGTTGTTACTCCGCAGGGAATTGAGGTTGATCAAGCCAAGGTCGAGGCAATTCAGAGTTGGCCGCCTCCTAAAACGGTCACAAAGGTTCGAAGCTTTTTAGGACTTGTAGGATTCTATCGGTGCTTCGTGCGGGATTTCAGCACCATTGCCGCACCGCTGAATGAGCTTACAAAGAAGGGAGCGCCTTTCACGTGGGGCACCGCACAAGTGAATGCCTTCAACATGTTAAAAGATAAGTTGACACATGCACCTCTCCTCCAACTTCCAAATTTTAATAAGACTTTTGAACTCGAATGTGATGCTAGTGGGATTGGATTGGGTGGTGTTTTGCTACAAGAGGGAAAACCCGTTGCATATTTCAGTGAAAAATTGAGTGGGCCTGTTCTGAATTATTCTACTTATGATAAAGAATTGTATGCTCTTGTGAGAACTCTGGAAACATGGCAACATTATTTATGGCCCAAGGAATTTGTCATACATTCTGATCATGAATCTTTAAAACATATTCGTAGTCAAGGCAAACTGAATCGTAGGCATGCTAAATGGGTTAAATTTATTGAATCTTTTCCTTATGTCATTAAACAAAAGAAGGGAAAGGAGAATATCATTGTTGATGCTTTGTCTAGGAGATATACTTTGTTGACACAACTTGACTACAAAATCTTTGGCCTAGAAACAATCAAAGCCCAATATGTGAATGATAATGATTTTAAAGACGTGTTGTTGCACTGTAAGGATGGAAGGACATGGAACAGATTTGTCTTCAATGATGGGTTTATTTTTAGAGCTAACAAGCTATGCATTCCAGCTAGCTCTGTTCGTTTGTTGTTGCTGCAGGAAGCCCATGGCGGTGGGTTGATGGGGCACTTTGGTGCCAAGAAGATGGAGGACATCCTTGCTAGCCATTTCTTTTGGCCGAGGATGAGAAGAGACGTAGAGAGATTTGTGGCTCGCTGCACGACAAATATTAAAATGTGGGAACAATGTTTGCCGCATATTGAATTTGCATACAATCGTTCGTTGCATTCCACTACAAAGATGTGCCCTTTTGAGATTGTTTATGGATTTTTGCCTCGTGCTCCTATTGATTTAATGCCTTTGCCATCTTCTAAAAACTGAATTTTGATGCTAAACAACGTGCTGAGTTGATGTTAAAACTGCATGAAACAACTAAAGCAAACATAGAGCGCATGAATGCTAACTATAAGCTTGCTGGTGACAAAGGTAGATGTCAATTGAATTTTGAACCTGGTGATTTGGTTTGGTTACATTTGCGAAAGGAACGGTTTCCTGATTTGCGTAAGTCTAAGTTGATGCCTAGAGCTGATGGACCTTTTTAAAGTGCTTGAAAAAATTAATAAAAATGCATACAAGCTTGATCTCCCTGCAGATTTTGGGGTTAGTCCCTCTTTTAACGTTGCAGATTTAAAGCCATATTTGGGAGACGAAGATGAGCTTGAGTCGAGGACGAGTCCAATGCAAGAAGGGGAGGATGATGAGGACATCAACACTACCGATACATCCACGCCTCCACACGTACAACTTCATGGTCCAATAACCTGCGCTCGTGCACATCAACTCAACCATCAGGTGCGTTCATTCTTAAGTGTATGTTCCTCTTCTTTATACCCTGGAGGTGCGTGCACTTTTGTTTTACTCAGGAACGATGGAGAGGATCCAACGGGAAGAGGATTCGCGCGGGGTAGATTCGGACGGCAGCACAGTGCCAAGTTCTAACGGTCGTCACGACTTCATGCGAACTCCGATTTGGGCGTGCAAGTACTTGATGGAAAGGTTATCAAGTCTACTTTCAAATGGATCGGGCCCCATGTCAATATCTGTCCTGGAATGGCTGCAATTGTCCTTTTTCTACCGAGTGTTTTCTCTCCTTGGTGCTGCGTCACCTCTTTTGTCCCAATGGGCCAGTTGTGCCCGTTAGGGGCGCGTCCTAGGGTTTAGCATGACCCCGGCACCCCTGTGGTCGTCTCTCCCCTCTTCTTAAACATTCAACCGCCACCAAGAAGGGCTGGTTTTGTTGATTAGAGTTAGCCTTTTGCTACTTGCACACAGCGCGCGTGTCGACTAGACCGTCCGTCTGTTTGTCTTCGGAACCCCACCATGTCGTGTATTCAGATTGAATCTTTCATCTTAATATATAGCAATTTCAGTGCTTGTTTTACTTGTTCTTGCTTGTTCTTCGATTGCTTGCAGGACGAGTGCCCTAGTGGCTGGGTTGTCGCGCACCGCAAGATCGCGTCAACCATCGGAGACGGTGTATCGGTTGCTAAGGCGCATCGTCCTTGGACGGTTGTAGTCAGGCCGTGAACGTCGCCTCCGTTCCCCAATCGAGTTATCCTCCACCTCTCATCGAAAGATCGGGACTAAACCCTAGCGGGATCGCATCAGGTTCAATCCGGGTTTTTGAGGCACCCCCGGTGACACCTCCCACAGCAACCCTCGAGCCTAAGGAGGGATGTAGCATCCATCCTTAGGGTCAGAGTTCTTTCAGAGTGTTGTCTTCAATGGATCCCCAGAGCTTTGAGCCACGGTTTTGGCAGGTGCACCGCCTAGGTGCACCTGCCATTTGTAGCCCCCGAGCCTAAGGGTGAATGGAACATTTGGCCTTAGGGTCAAGATTTCTTCCAAGATGTCGATCCCTAGTAGTTTTTGTGAATCGAGATTTTGCAGGTGCACCGCCTAGGTGCACCTGGCAGGTGTAGCCCCAGAGCCTAAGGTCGGATGGCACATCTGAGACTAGGGCCGAATCATCAAGAGCGTTTTGTCAATCTCCTAATGATCCGAGCGATGCCCGAGGTATCTCAAAAGGGGTTAGCCAAGACGAACAGTTTTGCCACCCGGACGCGTTTGACTGTCCCTGCTTCGACCGAGGGGTAGGCCATTTGGCCTTCAGCCCCTAAGTTGGAAAGTCCACTGCCCAAGGGTAGTGAGGATGGGTGAGGTGTTCGGGGCTACAGGCCCTTGGGCTCGAGGTAGCCCCGACCTCACTTGTGGATTAGCTCGGAAACCCACATTCGAGTCATCAAGGTCACCGCCCTAGGGCGGCGAAGAACATGGTTATGGTTGAGACTACTGCCTGAAGGCACATGGTAGCCACGACCTTGACCGGGGTCTAGCTCGGAGCCTGCTCCGAGTTGAGAAGAACCCGACCCAACGGCAAGTGGGGTTTTGCCAATATCAAAGTAAAGTCCTCTGGCATTCTCTGCTACTTCTTGTTTATGGCGTGAGGATTTGGAACGTCGCTGCATCACATTGAAATTTTGGCATCCCACCCTTTCCCAAGTGTTAGGCAGCGCTGACAGTTGAGATGGGAAAGGTGGTGTGACCTTACGGCGAGTTCTTCAGAGTGGACGACAGAAGTTGTGTAGACGTCACTTGCCCTTCCAAAGATCCGACGGCCTAGATTTTACCCGAAGTCGACGTGTCAAGCTAAGAAGTTGGATGGGCGAGAGGTGCTTCGGATGTTCTGCGCTGATCATAAATGACGCTACACGTTTTCTGAAAATCGTGCCAGTGAGCCCAACGCCATCTCCCTATTTAAACTCCATTTCAGCGGGCTCATCTCCTTATGCCATCTTACTTCTCCACTTTGAGGAAGAGAAAGTTTCTTAGTTCTACTGCCTCCATTCCTCAACCTTCTTCTTCTTCTAAGTGGTATTAGGCTCATGGCCTCGTCGTCGAGTTCCAGTGAAGGTTGGAGTTCGATTGGGAGCCTTGAGAATCGACAGCGGTAGGTAGGCTTAACCTCTCTCCCTTGCCTGAATGTTTTCTCCATTCCTCTAGTAGAGCTTCACCTACCAGGTTTTGATTGGTGTTATTTCAAAGCTGGAGATTGTGGAGATACGCCTTCCCATTGCAACGACCGAGCAGAAAGGGAAGCGGAAGCTAACTCCTTCTGCAGAGGCATGGCCGAGCGTCCACGGGGAGGGGGGCGGGCAAGAGTAAGGACCTGCCCCCAAGCATGCATGCCGGGGTGCTGTGAAGTTCATAGCGTCCACCAGGTGAGCACCATGGTTGCGTTTTATTGGCACTACCAACGCTAACAGGAAGCCGTCGATGGTCGACCCTTGCCGCTACGGGTCGTCATCTATTGGAGGAGCTGTAGTGGCTGCACCATCTTCACAGTAGACCCAAGCCCTCATCTGGGACTTGGCCGGCACGCTCGACGATGCGGAAGCAACGGCGTCAGCATCGGAGGTGGCGGTGGCGGAGCTGGAGAAGAAGTTGGCGGCCACCGAGGCGGCCAGGGACAAAGCCTTGGCCAAAATGTCCGAGGATCAAGCCACGCGGGTGGGCGCTGTCCATAAGTACTATCCTCTTCAATTCCTTTGTTGTCAAAGTAGGAGTGTGCCTTAGCCGACCTATTTCGTGACCACGCCAACTGGCGGGAGCCGGTCGATGGCTTCGTCGACTCGGGGACAGCCTGAAGACGATCGACGGGCGATGGGAGATCTGTTCGGAGGTAGCCCAGACACTCTCCTCCGAGATCGATCCGGACACATCGTCATTCATCCCAAACGATAGCGCGCTTCAGGCACGTCTATTGTGTGGACGGGAACTTCTCCGGCGCTACGCCCACGGGTGGCCAAGACTGCGGCGACGCACGTCCTTGGCGTTGTACAAAAGCTGTACCCCCGGGTGGACATCGACGCGATGCCGAGGGGTTGCCTGCTGGCGTCGAGTCAGGCGACGTTGACGGTATCTACGCTTCCGTAGAGTCGGCAGCGGATAAAATTGTGAGCAACATGGTCCTATAGGTTACAAAAACCTTAGGCCTTGTTGTTCCAATCATCCCAGCATGAGCACACCCTCGGCGCGGTCTGTGGAACAAATAGTAAAAGAGGGCGTCGACATTGCTGCATGTTAGGAGGACCTCGGGGCCTATGTATGTTCATTACCTTGCGAGAAATAAACAAAACTTTTGTTAGTCTTCTTTGTATGCAATCTTCGACTCGTAGTATGTCCAAAGTTTTTTTTGGATACCCAACACATCACTATGCGACAGATCGTCCGAGCGACCTCGTCCTTCAACAGTCTGAGTTTGGAGGGCAAAATAGTCAAACTCGGGAAGGGCTATCACCTTGGGATAGCTTACACCGAGTGACCTAGGCCGTCTACAAACCGATGACCAGAAGGCTTCTGGTCAAACTCTTGGACATCTGCGAGGGGGAGTAGATCCTGCCGAGCGATCACGGCGTCAACGGACCAAGTCCGGAGGGTTGCCGATCAAACTCCAAGCAGATCCTTCTCCTTCATAGCGGGTCAGAGCGCGAGGAGGCAGCCTTCTGTTCGTCTCCTGACCGGCCTCCGATGCCGAGTGTTCTTCAGACCGTAATAGACGGATCTGAAGGCTTCCTCAATCGACTCGCACCGATCCAACCAAATGCATGACGAACAGGAGGGCGGGGAATGATCGGTGATCACTCGATATGCGTATAACCCTCATGACCGAGCAATGGAAGCCAGTAGGACTAGTCCAGGCGAGCATTCGGTCAAGCAAGGTCACTTAGTTGTGTATGCATTGGGTGAACGCGAGGTCGCCGACGTCCGTCCAAGCTCTGGGGTCTAGCCCTCGAAATAGAGCGAGTTGGGCCATCAACAAACATTGTCTTGGTGGCTCGAGTCGAGCTCCTGGCGTCTTAGTCATATACACGAGATTCGGTCGTTTTGAGCCCCAACTCACTCGCCGGCACTTGACCGAAACACAGTCAGCCCGACCCCAGCTAGCCCCGGATAGGAATGAAGTCACTACTTGAGGGACTCGAGCCGAGCCAACCACGTTTAGTCGAAGCGGGTAATGAATGAGCCCCTGAGCAGCTCAAGCACAGTAGGTAGAATAGTTTCTCTGAAACCCTTAACTAAGGGCCACATCACTCAGGCTTTGCCACGAGGGTAACTGCGTGAGAAGGGATCAACGCGGCTGGCGATACTACTCGGGAGGGCTTTCCAAGCCCCTGAGCCATTTTGGGGGTCGGGTATATGATGTGCAGGTATGGTTTATAGATAACTGAAATATACAGAATTGAAGGGGTCGGGGTTGGGTACTCAGTTGTTCAAGTGTAGAATCAGCGCATGTGCTCAATGTTCCAAGATTTTGGCACTTCCAATCCATCTTCGCGAATCAGCTTGTAGGAGCCCAGACGGGTAATGGCGGAGATGATGAAGGGGCCGTCCCATGGGGGTGAAAGCTTGATCATGCCGACGGTGGACTGCACTCTTTGAAGAACCAGGTCACCGACCCTAAAGGATCTTCCCTGGACATTGTGGTCATGGTATCAGCAAAGCGCCTGTTGGTACCGATCCATCTGAATTGCGACGGCCATACGCTGTTCTTCGATGCTATCGATGTCCTCGACCCACGTTTGCTCGGCCAACCCTTGGGGATTCGTGAAGCACGTTGTTGACGAGAAATTTCTCTCACGCGCTGGCCTGGGAGATCTGCTTAACTCCAGTGCAGGTCCTTCTCGGCTATCTGTGCAGTATAGGGCGTGCCAGTTGGTTTGATCTGTTAACCAACAAGAAAAACAAAAGCATATATATGCTATCCCAAAGTATATTTAAGCCAAGCGACTGGAATGGATCGGCTATACCGAGACAGCATCAGCCGCTTAACCCAAATACAGTACAGGGCGAGCAAGTTGGTTTGATCTGTTAACCAACAAGAAAAACAAAGGGATTTGCATTAAGTGTTACGTTAGATCCCCACTGGATCGGCTGAGGGAATCCATGAGCATATGTATGCTATCCTAAAGTATATTTAAACCAAGCAACTGTAATGGATTGGCTATACCGAGACAGCAGCAACCGCTTAACCCAAATATAGTAAAGGATAATAAATATAGGTATTGATAACCTAGCCGATACTGGAAAGCTAACAATGAATCAGCTAGTACTCCGATGATTCTTATGAAAAGATATCATTCGTGAACCAGATATGCGTAGCCTGGGAAATCGGCCGTCGGCTGTTGATGGCAGGCCGATTTTGGCTTATGACGTCCGACAAGAATGGAATCTTAGCATAAGAGGCAGTCCTAATATAAATCTAGTAATAAATATACTAAAAGAAATATATTAGGGGAGATAAGGCCGGCTGAAACCTCGGCACTATCTCTTAAACATATAAATCTAACCGAACAGATCATTGGGAGCTCTAAAAATGACTTAATAGTTCAATGTTGATGCAGCATTAAGATCTCTCGAGAAGGTGGATACCGCACATAAACCAGCCAACCATTAGATCTAGCTTTATTGGCTATGGGTTCTTGATAGAACTGGCCAATGGCAGGATAGATCTAAACATTGCTCAAGTTTATATGCGATATATGGTAAATAGCGCAGTATAAACCCCTGAATCTAATGTGTCATTACGATGGAAGCACTAGAATCAGCAGAACATACCACTAATGATAAGCATTTACCTGGATTTGGGGATCGAAATGATGCAGCCCGTAGCCAAATCAATTGCTCGTTTGAAGAAAAAGGTTGGCGATGCACCGAAGGTTGTTTGATTGATTGTATTATCATGATTACAGGGGATCTCAGGTCCTATTTATACCCAAGATAACATTATCTGTATAGACCCTGGACTCTATCTAAACTACTATTTAAAATACAACGATATCCTGGGGAGGACCTGAAGGGTTACGCGGAGGCTACGCTAGCCGAAAACAAAAACTTTTACCGCGCAAACCAGGAACACTTGCAAGTAAGGACCGATAGATCGTTACCGATTGGAGTAGAGTACAGCGGAATAGCCAATCGGGGCAATCCGATCCGGAACAGTGTAGCCGATGACGCCCGATTCCTAGGGACAGCCGATTCACCAATCACCTGATTCGCGGATGTAGCCGATTCGCCGAGTCGTCGACCGCGTTCTCACGTCTCGCTCCGATGCGCTCGTCCGCAGCCGATCGCCGCAGCCGCCTTGCTCGAAGTACCACAGCCGATGAAGAGCGCGCAACGTAGCGCGCCTCTACCGGTATCCACACGTCCGGGGACGAACGCCAAACACCCGTGTGCTAGCACGCAATGCAAGGCTAGGATTTTGGCTCGGAGGTTGGGAGGGTTTCCGTGGAGATTGATCTCGGCGACTTCATTGCGGATTCGGTTCAATGCGATACAATCCCGCAACTCTCCACCCCTCGCCCTTTATATAGAGTTGGCCAACCGGGACTAGTGGCCGATCAGGACTCTGTTTTGAATCGGATCTCATCCGAATCTCACGAGTTGGCCGCCCATACGTCGTAAGCCCATAGGACTCTATCCGATCGGATCCCTATCCGATCGAGCCGTATCCGAGTCCAACTCGAATATCTATTCTTATCCCCTTAAGCGTGTGACCCGTAGGTTCGGTATACTCGGTTTCGGCTATAGTCTAACTTAGCCGATCGTCGGCTTGAGTCCAACTCAGCCAACTGTCAACGGCGGCGCCTAGCAGCACATATTGACACCATAGTATACAAGAATATAATATCGGCTCGAACCGTAATGTGTTCACAAATCCCTTTGCCTCACGATACCGCTTAAGCTATAGGCAAGATGTGTGCCATCCCTTCAATAGCTTAACCATTCACTCGAACCGTATTGGATTATCTGCTTTGATTGACTCCTCAATCAACTTAGCATGGCCATGCATTTCCATAATCCATTACCTCGAGGGGCCCAGAGATATCTCTCCAAAGGAGGGGCAAATTCCATCTTGATCACTCACATCCCACTCCATGTTTCATAGCAAACCCGAAAACTACCTTTATAACTACCCGATTACGGAATAGCGTTTGGTAGTCCCAAAGTAGGCTACTACACATGTTGGAATCCATGGTGATCTCGGTCTAAGGACTTTGTACCAACACTATCGAGACCAACTAATGGCACATTAATTCCGTAGTGTCTCATGGTGGGTCTATCCAACAATGTGTTCTCCAACACATATGTCCATGTTTATTGACTTGGTATCTCCATACCCATGATCTATGAGACATGATCATCAATCAATAAACATGCCGATCTTAGAATCATATTTGTTCCAACAATATGACATATGATCGAGGATCGTTTAGAAATAGATTCATACATATAGAGTCTCATAAATAAGTCACGTACTTATTGATCAATACAAGATGTCTATTTCATGGAACTGAATCACACTTTATTCATTTATACATAAACATTGACGTGATATCCAACATCTCCATGTTGCCTCTAGGGCATATCACTAACAATCTCCCACTTGCACTAGAGTCAATCATGTAAGTATCTAATACCCATTGCTCTTGTGTGCGCCTCATGCTTCGGTGAGGAGAGGTTTTGTCGGCGGATCGGCTATGTTGAGATCCGTGTGCACTTTGCATATCTTGACATCACCTCTGTCCACTATCTCGCGGATGAGATGATATCGCCGAAGTATGTGTTTGGACTTCGATGTGACCTCGGCTCCTTGGCTTGCGCAATGGCTCCACTATTATCACAATAGAGAGACATTGGACCAGTCATACTAGTCATCACACCAAGCTCGAAACGAATTTCTTGATCCAAACAGCCTCCTTTGCGCTTACGAAGCGCAATGTACTCGGCCTCCGTTGTAGAATCGGCAACGGTATCCGCTTGGAACTCTTCCAGGCGCGCCTCCGTTCGGCGAACACGAACCTAGATTGCGATCTATAATCATCCTTGTCCATTTGGAAGCTAGCATCGGTGTAACCACTTACAACGAGCTCTTCTTCACCTCCATAGACTAGGAACATATCCTTAGTTCTTCTCAAGTACTTAAGGATATTCTTTACGGCGATCCAGTGACCTTCACTGGATCGCGAGTATCTGCTCGTAGCACTCAAAGCGTACGAGACATGCAGGCGTGTACAAAGCATGGCATACATGATGGATCCAATTGCCGAAGCATATGGAACCATACCCATCTTATTGCGCTCATCATGTGTCGAGGACACCGATTCTTGCTAAGATTAATGCCATGTGACATGGGCAAGAAACCTTTCTTGGAATCATGCATGTTGAACCTTTTCAACACCTTGTCAATGTATGTACTTTGGCTTAATCCAATTAGCCTCTTGGATCTATCTCTATAGATCCGAATGCTAATATGTATGCTTGCCTCCCCTAAGTCTTTCATGGAAAAACTATTTTTCGATGAAGACTTGACGGATTCAAGCATAGGGATATCATTTCCAATCGGTAATATGTCATCCACATATAAGATTAGAAATACAATTGCGCTCCCACGACCTTTTTGTAAACACAGGCCTCTTCTTTATTTTTGATGAAACCAAACCCTTTGATTACTTCATCAAAACGAATATTCCAACTTCGAGATGCTTGCTTCAATCCATAAATGGATTTCGTAGCTTGCATATCTTTCCAGTGATTCGGATCGACAAAACCCCGAGGTTGTATCATGTATACATCCTCGCTTGGGTTTCCATTTAGGAAAGCCGTTTTGACATCCATTTGCCATATCTCATAATCGAAATATGCGAATGGGCGAGAAGGTTTCATCATAATCGAAATAATCCGAATAGATTTAAGCATTGCGATGGGCGAGAAGGTTTCATCATAATCAACTCCTTGAATCTGTTTAAAACCTTTTGCCACCAATCGCGCCTTATAGATGTGAACATTTCCATCCATATCGGCCTTTTCTTAAAAACCCATTTACACTCAATGGTTTTGACACCATCAGTGGATCAACCAAGTTCCAAACTTGATTGTCGTACATGGATTCTATTTCGGATTTCATGGCTCCAAGCCACTTGTTGGAATCGGGTCCCACCATCGCTTCCTCATAGGTCTTAGGTTCATCGTTGTCCAATAATAATATATCACGTTGTTCCGCACTGTGTACTGTCGGGCGCACGACGTGATCTTTCGGACCTCCGTGGGGCTGGTGTATCTACAACGGTGGCGCAACACTTTGCTCCTCCTGTTGTGGTTACATGGTCGCGAAACATTTTCGGTGTTTCTTGAACTTCTTCAAGATGCACCCTGCTCCCACTAACCCTTCTTGAAAGAAACTCTTTCTCCAAGAAGACACCGTGTCGGGCGACAAACACTTTGCCTTGTTCCCGATTATAAAAGTAATATCCCTTGGTTTCCTTAGGATATCCCACAAAGAAGCACTTGTCGACTTGGGTGTGAGCTTGTCGACTTTAAACGTTTTACATAAGCTTCGCATCCCCAAATTTTGAGAAAAGACAAACTAGGGGTTGCCCTGTCCATATCTCATATGGTGTCTTTTCAACCGACTTAGATGGAACTCTATTTAGTGTGAGTGCAGTGTTTCAAGAGCATATCCCCGGAAGGATAACGGAAGATCACTTTGGCTCATCATCGACCGCACCATGTCCAACAAGGTGCGATTTCTCTGTTCGGACACTCCGTTCCATTGTGGAGTTCTGCGGAGTCAACGTGGAACAATTCCACAATCTTTCGATGATTACCAAACTCTTGGCTCAAGTATTCCCCTCCACGATCTGATCGTAGAAACTTGATTGTTTTTCCTAAATGATTACGTACTTCATTCTGGAATTCTTTGAACTTTTCAAAGGATTCGGACTTATGCCTCATTAAGTAGATATAACCATATCTACTAAAGTCATCGGTAAAGGTAATGAAGTACGATAACCACCTCGGCCGTTGAGCTCATTGGTCCACATACATCGGTATGTATGAGTGCCAACAAGTCACTTGCTCTTTCACTGTGTCCCGTGAAAGGTGCCTTTGTCATCTTACCAAATAAACAAGGCTCACATGTCTCAAATGATTCAAAATCAAAAGAGTGAAGCAATCCATCTTTATGGAGCTTCTCCATCCGTTTCTTATTTATATGGCCTAAGCGACAATGCCGGATAAACGTGGGATTTGTATCATTAGAGAGTTGCCTTTCGTATTAATATTATAGATGGGAGACGCTTCAAGATTCAAAACGTATAATCCATTCACCAATGGAGCATGAAAATAGAACATATCTCGAGATATATTGAACAACCACTTGTTCATTGATATAAAATCATATCCTTCCGCTTGCAAACACGAAGCGGAAATAACGTTTTGACAAAGTGTTGGAACACAATAACAATTATTTAATTCCAAAACTAACCACGAAGGTAGATGAAGTGGTGCTGTGCCGACAGCAACTATAGCAACGCTTGCTCCATTGCCGACGCGCAGTTCACCTCGCCCCTTCTCAATCCTCTACTTCTTCTCATTCCCGCAACGACTTGCAAATATGAGCTGCGATTCGGTATCAAATACCCAAGAGTCGGTTGGTGAAGTAGCAAGATTAATGTCTATAACATTAATACGAAGCGAGTCGTACTTTGCTTCTTTGAGATCCTCCATGTACTTCTTGTAGTTCCTCTTCCAGTGGCTGTCTCCTTGCAATAGAAGCAAACGGCATCGTGCCGCCGACCCCTTCTTGCCCTTCTTTGCATTAGAGGCACTCGCGATCTCATCGGGAGTTAACTTCCTCTTGGTGCAAAGCTTCTTGACGGTGGTTTGCGCTTAGCCTTACTGCATCATCATCACATGATGACCATTCTTGGATACTCTCCTCTGTCTTTAGCATCCCATGCAACTCAGCCAAGGTTCTATCCATATTGTTCATGTGATAATTCAATATGAATGGCTCGAAGCTCGGAGGGAACGGCGGAGAATCACATCGGTAGCCAACTCTTGGCTAAGGGAAAACCTAGTTTTCCGGACTCTCAATGTAGCCAATCATTTTTGTCACATGCGGGGACGGGATTCCCTCAACAAGTCGCACGCAAACAAGGACTTTGAGGTGTTGAACCTCTCGGCCCGAGCTTGGTTCTCAAACATGCCACGCGATCCACACTGAATAATAGTGTGAGCATCGCTGCTCTCATATTGCTTACGAAGCTTAGGGGACATTGTAGCTAGCATGAGATAGCTTATATCTAGGGCATCATTAGTGTGCTTCTCATAAGCCCTCAGTGCGGTTGCGGTAGCATTATTTAGGCAAATCCTCGGGATAGGGTACTTCAAGAACGTACTCCTTACGCTCTTGCTTGAGAACAATTCTCAAGTTGCGATACCAATCCATAAAGTTTGTTCCATTTAATTTTTCTTTTCGAGAATAGATCGACAATTAAAGGTTGGGTGTAGTATTAGCCGCCATTTATTCTACAACAGAAAAAAGCAAAGTTTAGCACAATGTTTATGCTATGTCTTTTGTTAAACAATTTAACATTAGACTCCCATTACGTATTTTCCACCTTCCCTCTAGGTTACGTATTGGGTCAAGATCCACATGTTAATTAATTTTCTAGTGAGCTTTGGCATCACTTTGCTAGAAAATTAGTAACATCGATAAGCAACACCTTGCTAATCACATCTCTATGTGACTCTTGTTGTTGGTGTGGCATCTCCATGCCCGGCGCCAACCTATGCCCCATGGCCCAAAACTGTTTTGATAGCCTTGTTAAGTAAACCAAATGCTCCTGCATGTATATGTCGACATATACCCCCTCGTGTTATGATAGAGAATGGCACTCTGCTTTGGCGGACCCACCATTGACGAGCATAACGGTGGCCAGTGCAACATTTGGAAGGGCATCATTACTACTTAATATTGTGAGGGATGCTATCCTATCAAACAAACATATCACATATGAAAGCAAGTAGAATAGCATGAAATGAAATAGTATGGCCCCCTTCACATGGTGATCTCCATCTCCATGTCGGCGTAGAGGATCTCCATCTTCGGCACCATCTTCCAAGTGCCGAATGCTTGATATCTTCAAACTAAGCTACTACTATAGGAGCTCTAATTGAAGATTACATCGACTCGCGAGTCGTGAAAGAACATTACAAGCATTGCACGTATGAAAGAATATTACGGGGATTGCACATATGAAAGAATATTACATGCATCACATGCATCTCATACATACAATAGGACCATACCATCTCAAAGCATTCTCTGCAAAAACAAGTTAGGCGTAGAAACGTTTTCTACCTATCACGAGATACGGCATCGAGACGACCTATAAGGGGGTACGCACACGGCGGTCCCGATACACTATCAAGGGAGATGGTTTGCGTAGGCGCGAGGCAGCTAACAAGATCGGACTACGAGATAGCTTCGGCATAATCACATTATACCGTTCCGATACACTATCAAGGAACGCTATCTTGAAGCCAACTCAAAACCGAGTTATATGGAAATTGCTTCGACGTAATCACATTACGCGTTCAGATAATCTATCAAGGAACGCAATTACCATTAACTCTCCTCAACAAATCCCGTAAAACCGATTGATCTAATCAACCCGTGCGCAAAACTTGTTCCAGATCCAATCTAAAACCCGAACTAAGCAAGATTAGCTCTGATACCACTGAAGGGTTACGCGGAAGCTACTCTAGCCGAAAACAAAAATTTTACCGCGCAAACCAGGAACACTTGCAAGTAAGGGCCGATAGATCGTTACCGGTTGGAGTAGATTGCAGCGGAATAGCCAATCGGGCAATCCGATCCGGAACAGTGTATGCCAGATGCTGACAGCGATTCCTAGGGATGGCAGATTCACCAATCAACCGATTCGCGGATGTAGCCGATTCGCCCGAGTCGTCTTCTCGCGTTCTCACGTCTCGCTCGATGCGCTCGATCGCAGCCCCAGTGCGCATGCCGCCTTGCTCGAGTACCACGGCCGATGAAGAGCGCGCAGCGTAGCAGCGCCTGCTACCGGTATCCACACATCAGGGGACAGAACGCCAAACACCCGTGTGCTAGCACGCAATGCAAGAGCTAGGATTTTGGCTCGGAGGTGGGGAGGGTTTCCGTGGAGATTGATCTCGGCGACCTGTTGTGGTTCGGTTCAATGCGATACAATCCGCAACTCTCCACCTCGCCCCTTTATATAGAGTTGGCCGATTTGGGACTAGTGGCCGATCAGGACTCTGTTTTGAATCGGATCTCATCCGAATCTCACGAGTTGGCCGCCCATACGTCGTAAGCCCATAGGACTCTATCCGATCGAGATCCCTATCCGATCGAGCCGTATTCGAGTCCAACTCGAATGCACATTCTTATCCTCTTAAGCGTGCGACCACATGGGTTCAGGTATACTCGGTTTCGGCTATAGTCTAACTTAGCCGATCGTCGGCTGAGTCCAACTCAACCAACACATGTCTTGACGGCACCTAGCGGCACATATTGACACCATAGTATACAAGAATATAATATCGGCTCGAACACATGTAATGTGTACACAAATCCCTTGCCTCACGATACCGGTTAAGCTATAGGCAAGATGTGTGCCATCCCTTCAATAGCTTAACCATTCACTCGAACCGTATTGGATTATAAATGCATTGATTGACTCCTCAATCAACTTAGCATGGCCATGCATTTCCACAATCCATTACCTCGAGGGGCCCGAGAGATATCTCTCCAAAGGAGGGGCAAATTCCATCTTGATCACTCACATCCCACTCCATGTTTCATAGCAAACCCGAAAACTACCTTTATAACTACCCGGGTTACGGAATAGCGTTTGGTAGTCCCAAAGTAGGCTACTACACATGTTGGAATCCATGGTGATCTCGAGGTCTAAGGACTTTGTACCAACACTACCTGAGACCAACTAATGGCACATTAATTCTGTAGTGTCTCATGGTGGGTCTATCCAACAATGTGTTCTCCAACACATATGTCCATGTTTATTGATTTGGTATCTCCATACCCATGATCTATGAGACATGATCATCAATCAATAAACATGCCGATCTTAGAATCATATTTGTTCCAACAATATGACATATGATCGAGGATCGTTTAGAAATAGATTCATACATATAGAGTCTCATAAATAAGTCACGTACTTATTGATCAATACAAGATGTCTATTTCATGGGCCTGAATCACACTTTATTCATTTATACATAAACATTGACGTGATATCCAACATCTCCATGTTGCCTCTAGGAGCATATAGGACACGGCGCATAAATAAATCTTCTTGTCGTTCAGCTCTTTGGTGGCCTTGTGTAGGTGAGTGCATCGATCCGTCCTTTGAGGCACGGTGCACATGTGACCAGAGGTAGAGTCATTCTCCTGCCGTAGACTTGAATGCCCGGCCTCGAGGAACTACCTCGACGGGGATGGTAGCGGTAGGAGGAGTGCGAAGGTCGAGTCATCACGGCTCCCTCATCTGGCTAACATCGGGTGGCGCTTCTTGACAAGCGTCGCGTGCCTCAAGGCTGTGACACTCCATGTTGGGAAGACACGTTCCCGCAAACCCGTGAACCTGGCCGAACACGGTATGGCAACTCGCCAGGGCGCAACTGTTGTATACTGCGGTGAACGGGATATCAAGCGCAGGGCCATACGCGCCGGCTACGCACGAAGCCTGTCATCCCTTTCCGTAGTGCGTCATTTGGGGAACACGCATCTATAGAAACAAAGGAGTGGGAAAATCAAACATGCTCAAAACCAGACCACATCCCATTTGCAATTCCTAAACCTAGTGACTCAGCTTTTCAAACACCCCTTTTTTTCAAAACATATGCACATGAAAAGAATTAGGGAGCTCTTAAGGTTTCAGTTGGCTCGTCCTACGGTCACGGGGAAGGCTCACGTACCAACTTGTCACGCCCGAAATTCACACCAGAATTTCTTCGGCTAATTGTGCATTACATCCTCGTCCAGGGCATCGGTAGAAGTACACAAATCGACATTATTGATGTCTGAGATCCTCATCTTAGAAACAATATAAAAAGTTACACAAATGCAGCGGAAAGGAAAAATAAAATGACTTAAGCTAAACTTGGCACCGCGAGCGAGCGGAACACAACTCCAGTAAACCTTGGCGAGAACAAGCCTACACCTCCTTCGGAGACCTCGCTCTCAACCCTGGCCTTGAAGGGGAAAAGAAGCAAGGCGAGTACAACCACGCGTACTCAACAAGTCACACAGGAAAAGGGGACATGATGCAAGATAAATAACAAGGAAAGGTTAAGGGTCTCGATTTGCATAAACGGCATTTGCGGTATATAATAATGATATTTGAAGACGGTAAAGCGATGAGTAATATTTAAGCAATATTAAGTAAACACGCTCCAACTCAAACCACGTTGCAACAAGCCCATCCATCCACCTGCACTAGTCATACTTCAACATTTCATTCAAATAAAATAAATGAGAGCTAATCAAGGTGAATGCAGTGCGTGCAGCGCCGTGGGCACGGCTATTGAATAGTTTTTACTACGATCGGAGGTGTACAAGCGTACCCACAAGACACAATCCCACAACACGTTACCGGTGCGCCGGTACACCACCACGGTGCCCGGAAAGGAATTGTGACGGGACCCTTCACATAACCCCCTCTAATCAATCGTACCACACCAAGGTTTCGCCCCAGTTCCATCGGGCAATGGGGCAGCCCCCTCTAGTGCCGCGGTGAATCCGGAGGCTGATCAACCCTTAAAGCCGGGGCCGGCCCAACTCCTTCCGCCCACCCTCTGCAGGATACGTTAACTAGAGACCGGCTACGCTGCGGACGACCATTACCCCATGCGGCTTGTGGTATGCGACATTTCTTCAGGGGTTTCCAGAGGCTTAGGTCCTTAATCGTCATGAGCACGCTAACAAAGTCCAACCATGTGCTCACGACCCCTGCTTTCTTATAACTCAATATTAAAACCAAGTCATATCTTAATATCGTCGGAAGGTCCGCTTTAGAAATAAACTTGATTAGTGTGATTCCCTTAAGTGAGCTAGTTCTTAAGCATAACTAAGCAACCTTAAAGCTATCATCTAGTCACATTGGACCCAGTTATCAATGGTATAAGGTAAACAATCCTATAGTTGAGTACAATAGGTAAAAACATCCCATGAAATGACATTCTAAAACATATGCGGTATTTGACAGAAAAGAGTATTTACATAAAATAGGTACAATATGGTCAATGTAAGGTATGACTTGCCTTGCTCGGGCGGGAACCTCGCGACTACTTCGAAGAAAACGGGCTCGCGGAAAACTCGGGATACACGGCAAACAAAGCACTCAACAAACACCCTAAAAAATCGGCTAAGCTTGACCTTGAAAAGTATTTTTAATGGATTCTTGACATTTTCGGATTTAATAAAATTTGAATGGGCTAAAACGGGCTCGGATTCAAAGATATGAATTTAGAAAGTTTAATTGCGATTTTAAACTAAACATAAAAGATTAAATTATTTATTGCGCAATTAAGTCCTGGTGATGTCATCCACGCGCTCCTCGGGGC